>WOVY01010688.1:0-65940 GCA_013436015.1 Rhipicephalus annulatus | reverse complement strand
GTCTGATCCTTGGTAATGAGGTTGAACTCACGATCGTCTATGCAAGGACGCGGTCTTCGCCGGGAACCTCCTTGAGAAACAATAGGGACGTGTACTCATTTCACATGGCGCAATCATGCCTAATTCAGCGTCTTCTAAACACATGCTTTAAGTATCTCAAGCTGACGAGGGGACACATGATACGTCTGCGATATTACTGGTGCCGACGATGTCAGATCTATGTCATGAGTCAGAACAGATGTCCGGCCTAGCTCCCTCGCTATTCTGTCCTGAACTCGCAGAAGAGACCACGCAACTCTTTTGCTTCGTCGTCATCTGTGACTTGATACATTCATTAATTCTTTTTCTCGATTGTGACTTCGTCTGATTTGGGAGCCAATTTCGAATTTTTGCTGGAATCTTTCCGAACAATTGACGTCATGTTCACGATTGCCTCCTTTTCTTTAGAGGGCTTGACTAAGTTCCTATGATATACCTGGTTTTCCTAAATTACAACTTTTTGGCAGTTTTATCACATAGTTGGTTTGCGACAATGTTTGAAAGACGTTGGCTGGGCCGACCCATTGCACCTCCAGTTCATTATTTAGGATGGCCTCAATACCATGACCTTGTGACTCACCTCAAATCGTCATGTTTTTGCAGTTCGATCGTAGTAAAAGTTTAGCCTTCTGCTGTGCCAGGGTCATCGCACTCTCGAGCAGTTTTTGGGCTCTCGTTAGACAATCAGTAATGTAAGAACATAATCCACTACTACGGGATCGTCCCCGCGACTTTCCCAAGACTCCCCGAGTGTGCGAAAAGGAGATCGCAGGTCTGCAGTAATAAACGAGATCCGATGGCGTAAACCCTGTAGTATTGTGCGGTGCCGATATAAATTCAAGCATCGTTGCAGGTAAGCACATCTCCCAGTCAGTTTTGCGATCAAAACATAAGGTCCTTAACACTACCTTCGTCACATAGCGAAGTTTCTCTACCGAGTTCGGCTGCGGATGTCAGACTGAATTTTGCAATAACTTCATGCAGCACCATTCTAAAAAGGTTGTAGATAAGGCACTCGTGAAAATGGGGCCTTGATCCGATTGTATCTCAGCAGGAAGTCCTGCCCGAGCAAACACGGACAAAAGTGCGTTCACTACTTCCACAGAAGTTGACTTTTTTAGCGGGACTACCTCTGGAAATTCAGTAGCTGGGCGCAGATTAATATCAAGATGTGACGGTAGCCTGAAGTCTTCTTGGGCAAAACAACCTACTGTGTCAAAGACCAACTGATGAAGGGCTCCGTGATTACAAGCACCAGCTTCATTGGGAATTCAGCTTTATTTACCGGCTTATCCACTCACTGACACACATCACAAATTTCACAAATCTCTTTAGATCTTTGAAATACCATGCCAGTAGTATTCCTGCAAAAGACGACTTTTCGTGTACTTTATGCCTTAGTGGCCTGACTATCATCCTCCATGCACCAAACAAAGCAAATAGGGGCGTTGAGCCTAAGGAGCCTCCACCTGGTCAAACTCCACTCCTTGTCTGTCTAAATATTTCCGACAGAGTATGCTGCTACTCTCTTAGAATCTCACATTCCGGTTGGCGATTCCCTGTTTCCAACTGTCCTGGAATTTTCTAAGCGCCGCGTCATCCTTTTGTTCCGCTATCAACGAAGTGGTGCTCACTCGCAGCAGCCGCCTTAAGTTATCATAAGTTAGCGTGAGACACAACTCTTTTGTAATTCCGAGTACCTGGAATGTATTACCTTCTGTGCTATCCTCTTTACTACCAGGAACCGGCTCGGGAGCAACGGCTTTCTTTAGTTTCTAGGCCAACGAGGCGTCAGTGACCCCTTCCAATTCGGGAGGAGGTTCATCATCGCATTTAGACACGGTTGTCTCTGCTACTAAGGCTCCAGCAGCCTGTTTTCGCACCAGTTGATTTTTTATCACAGTGTCCAAATCGCGACTAGGCCCATTGTTGGTTTGAGCCCTGTTTACCTCGGCGAAGGTGGCTTCCGTAGCCAGCCGTGCCTTTGACCTAGTTATTGCCTGCACTATGCCTTCTCCCAACGTGAGACTTTTCTCCTCAGTCATTCGGACTGACTCATTTGAAAATAAGTAAGAATAGTGGGGTGGGAGATATGGTGAATCCGCGGCTTCTAGTTCCAACGTGCCGACTGCACCTTCAAGCCTCATTCACACCGAAGGCGGTGCGGCGAAGCGGCGAAGCGGGATTTCCGAAGCGGCGAGGGCGTGAACCTGTTCAGACCGCATGCCACCTTCGTCTGGCTACGCGGAAGAAGAGGCAGGCATCTCACAATTTTTCGCACGTGTCGCTATGGCATGTCAATGCTTTTCCCAAACGTACACCCGCGCCACCACAACACCTCCGCTGTGTCAGCGGAGGTGCGGTGGTGGCGCCTTTTTCAAGATACTGTGTCCGAAGTCTGAACATGCTTTGAGAGAGGCAGTGAGCAAAACAATAATTGATGGTGAAGTCTCTGATGGATGGAAACTTTGCAGGATGAGCATGATATATGAAGGAAAGGGGGACAAAGCTGACATAAACAGCTATCATCCTATAACAGTGACATCAGTCGTATACAGGCTGGCGATATAGATTATAAAGGAAATACTGCAGGCATGAATAGAGGATGAGGGGGTGCTGGGGGAACTGCAGAATAGATTTCGAAAACACAGGAGGTTGGAAGACAATCTGTTTTCACTGACGCAGTGCATCGAAACAGCAGAAAAGGAACACAGGCC
Source organism: Rhipicephalus annulatus (assembly GCA_013436015.1). Classification (NCBI taxonomy): domain Eukaryota; kingdom Metazoa; phylum Arthropoda; class Arachnida; order Ixodida; family Ixodidae; genus Rhipicephalus; species Rhipicephalus annulatus. The sequence goes on along the minus strand of WOVY01010688.1, from coordinate 63,184 downwards.
CCTGTAGCTAGCATTTTTTTAATATCAAGGGAGCGTACAATAACGTGGTTCAAGAGGACTTGCGGGGAATATTGGACACACTAGGTGAGGAAGATGGTCAGTAATCTTTTAAAGGATATCTACAAAAGTAACAAGGTAGTTATAAAGTGGGAAAAACAGGTATCCAAGCCCACAGAGGTTAAACAGGGGCTTAGGCAGGGGTGTCCTCTGTCACCCTTGTTATTCATGATGTACCTACAAGGATTAGAGGTCAAATAAGAGAGAAGTGGACTTGGCCTGAACCTGTCTTCAGTCAAACAAGGAAAACTCATTGATCAGGCACTACCAGCATTATTGTACGCAGATGATATAGTGCTAATGGCCGACAACAAGGAAGATTTGCAGAGATTGATGAACATCTGCGGTAATGAGGGAGATAGGTTAGATTTTAGATTCAGTAAGAAAAAATCAGCAGCCATGATTTTTAATAATAATGAAGATAGTGAGCTTAGGATACAGGAGGTCACGCTAGAGATAACAGATAAATACAAATATCTGGGTGTATATATAAGCAATGAAACCGATTACCTAAGGGACCACGAAATATACGTAACGACTCAAGGTAACAGGAATGCAGCAGTGATGAAGGATATGGCACTGTGGAATTACAATAGGTATGATGTTGTGAGAGGAATATGGAAAGCGGTCATAGTTCCTGGTCTGACGTTCAGCAATGCGGTCTTGTGCATGAGATCAGAAGTTCAAGCAAGATTAGAAATTAAGCAACGTGGAATATGTAGGCCTGCTTTATGAGCTCACGGGAGTATACCAAATCAGGGAGTAAAGGTGATATAGGATGGACATCATTTGAGGACAGAAGGGCTAGCAGCAAGATATAATTTGAGAAGCGATCGAGAGAAATGGCGGAGGAGCGTTGGGCTAGGAAGGTTTTCAGCTACTTGTACATGAAGAATGTCGATACAAAATGGAGGTAGCGAACCAGAAAATTGACGGGCAAATAATTAGAAAACAGCAGGGGTCCCAACCAAAAAGAACTATCAGTTAAGAAGAAGGTGAAGGAAACGGAGACCAATATGTGGAGAATTGGCATGATTAAGAAGTCCGCATTGGAGGTCTATCGAGCTCTTAAGCAGGAAATTGCAAAGGAAAGCATCTATGACAATATTCGAGGTAGTTCTCTACTGTCTGAGGCCAGTACAGCAGTATTGCGAACCAAGACATATCGGCCCAAATACGAAGGGATAAACACGGTATGCAGTGCATGCGGAAAGAAAGAGAAAACTGGCGAACACTTGATAATGTTCTGTAAAGGGGTTCACCCTATAGGTCAAGATGATGGCGCAGTGTTTTTCAAAGCACTGGGGTTTAGAGAGAGGGAGGGCAATATAGACTTTAAGCTGGTAGATATAACAAGAAGACTGTTATCTGATTGGTGGCTAAAGTCAAGGCACGAGTGAAAATTAAACCATTCACTGCAAAGTACCAGTCCGATACTTCACTATTTAAAGGGGAAAAAAGATAAATCTAGTTGGTGGTTCACTAACTATTACGGCTAGGTGGCGTTAGCCGCCGCCCTATGTGAAGGGTACAGACACATCAATCCATCCATTCATCCAAAGCGGCGAGCCTCGGCAAGTAGCAAAAAATTTCTCCGAGAGTGATTGGCCATGCCGCTTGGTTTTTCTCCCGCTTTTGCTGCCGCAAGAGCAGGTTTTTCCCACTTTCCGCATTGCTGCCTCGCGGCTTTGGCCGACCCGCCGCTTTGGCCACCCCGCCTTCGGTGTGAACGAGCCTTTAAGGACAACTTTAGCTTCGGGAAGGCACTGACCGTTTGCTACCTCGGCTAGTCTATTCCACGAACTGTCTCTTTATTGGTGTCCGGGCTGAACAAAAGACAGATGAAGCACGTTCATAGTGACTGCTGAGTCTCTAAGAACCCGACATTGCTTGCCATTCATGGTAAGGCCGTACATACAGGGTTATAAGAACTTTATGTTCTCGTCGACTTCTTTATGGACAAACGACCACCTTTTTTTTGGGGGGGGGGGGCAATGTATCGCGAAGTGCTCTGTTTCATGGCAATTGAGACGAGCGGCCAAATTATTTGTGGCGATGCGCCACGGTTTCAGCCGATGCCCCATGGATAGATGCCTTGTTTATTTTTCACCGTTTTGTGCAAGACACATCGTTTTTTTCTAAACGGCGGCTTATTCTGCCATAGAAATTTTTTCCTTTTTGGCTCGTGCTTGTCCCGGAGGCTCGGCACGTAACGATGCTTCCGCAAGCTCGGCGGCTTTTGTTATGGTGTTCACGTCGGATCTATCCTGCACCCAGTACTTCACATTTTCTGGTAACCTTTGATAGAATCGATCCAGACCGATACACTTCAGCACCTTGTCATGATCCCGATACGCCTTTGCTTCTCTAAGCCACTCCGGGAAAGAATCATTTTTTTATGGTTTCGCGGAATTTTTTTCTGAAACCTTCCGCCGACAACCGCTATTTCTTGAGAAGGCTCGAGCTCACCTGACTGTACTCGTCAGGTTCCTCTTTCTCAGGCGTGTGATTAGTTCCGAGTCCTCCCCCGGAAGTAGAGACAACAAGCGTTGATGCCATGTATCGTGCCTGAAACTTTGCCTTTCACAAGTTTTCTCAAGGTTGACGAGAAACAAACCAATGTCCTCCCCTAGCTTATACAACACTATTAGGTCCATCCAATTTTATCTTGACAGCTCTGCTGTACATGATGCCTTACTGCCTTCTCTATAGCGAATAAGCTCCAGTTCTATACGCTTCAGATCAAACTCGTGCTTTGTTTTGGCTTCTGTCTGTTCTCTCGGGGCTGCTGCCTCTTGTCTCTAGGCCTCGCCCTCCCCGGAAGCTTACCTTTCCTCAATGTCCATGACATAGCCTAAGAGTTCCTCATTGTCCATCCCTGCCTAGCAATCTTCCCGATCAGTTTCGTTCTTGTTAGGAAGCCCGACACATACAGATTTAACTCTCTTAATTGCAATCGCTGACATCCTGGTATTTCGCTGGGATTTCTGATTCGTGACTGCTTCCGGTGCCTTTCTCTCTTCCACAACTGATTTCTGTCTTGCAACTGAATACCCTAGACAGCACCAACAGCTCTAGTTGTATGATTTGCCTCAAGTTACCTGTTAGTCTGCAAAATCATCTTTGGCTTTCACATGGAATCTTGGTCTTTCACGGTTAACCTTGCCGCCACTGACAAAAAATACCTTAAAACACCTATCTACCGATGATCCTTCTGACGCAAGGTATTTGGTGCCACATGAACTTGAACAGCTGGAAGACGCTCTAGGTGCCGATCAGTGTTGACGCGCGAAAGTCGGCCTCCTGCTTTCAAGAATGCTTTCCTGTGGTATCCACGAATTTTGCCGAGTTTTCGGACCCATCGTGCGCCTAAGTTCTCAAGAAATCAGCAGATACCACCTTTTTGCTGGCGAGTGGACTTTTAAACCATTTTTGGGACATTTTTACACGGCAGCACCACTGGGAGATTTAAGCCTAACTAAGGAGGCAACTGTCGCCAATGCGCCGACCCGGCGCCAACGTGACTCAACACTCTGCGCAATCCAGAACCTGCAACTGAGAAAATAATACGAAGTAGATGGAGAGGACATCTCTCCAGAGGATTGCACGGAAGACATAGGGTGGAAAGAAGCCGAAATGAGACACTCAAGGAATAAGCTAGCCGCAGTTAGCGTTCCTGATGCCAAGGGTTCGACTAAGACTGGCGTTGCGGGAGACGCTCGAGCCAGTCGTAGTAGGCATGACACAAAGCATACAATCGTGCGAGCTGGACGCATGTCGCCACTACCCAAGAACTTCAGCAAAATTGTGCTACGACCACGTGGAGGATTAAATATCTCGAGAATTGGCACTGGAGCCGTGGCAGACGCGATAGTACTGGCGGCCGGCGTCAAAGAGGAGGAGGCCATGCAGGACATCATCTGTCCCAACTTGCAGCAGAACATTAACGTGGCAAGCACTCCGGACCAAGACAAAGCTTCAAGATACCTCAAGGTCAAGCTGGAGGCAAAGTGGCAAAGTTATCGAGGTGAGCGCGTACGCCACGGCACCCCACGATATTTGTAAAAAAGTGATTCGTGGGATCCCAGTAAGCGACACCCAGGACATTTTGACACGAAATATTGTGAACGCGAACAACCCGGTCACGCTGCAGTACAAGAAAATCAAGGACACTGGGACAATCATCATAGCGTTCGAAGGGCACAAGGTGCCCAGACGTGAGATATGGACCTTTACTTTTGCAGTGCTCCCTTTACCGCAAGAACATTGATATTTGTTACATCTGTGGAAAGCCTGGACATTGGTCTGACGTCTGTCCGAACCCAGCTGAAACCATCTGCAGAGGCTGCGAGATCAAGAACCCAGATAGCCTGCACCAGTGCAAACCCAGATGCAGGCTGTGCGATGGTCACCATCCCACGGCAGACAAGGAGTGCAATAACAGGTTCTAAGTGCCATACGTCGTCAAAAGCAGACGTTGGGAAAGATCGCGAGCAGCCGCAGAAGCCCGGGACGCATCAATCACATCGAGTACAGACATCAATGACAAGCAGCTTATTCCAGCCTACGAGACCCAGAGCATCCAGACTACACAAGAACAGGAAAGACGGCCCCACTCCAGGGGCAGGTCGCGTTCCAGAAGAGGTTCTAGACCAAAGGCCCGCTCTCAATCATGGGGGCGCTCGAGTTCTCAAGGTCACCATCAGGGTCGGGATCAGCCTGGGCGGCACCCGAATGGCCTGCTGCCTGGCCTTCAGTTCGAGATCATGGCTTCCAACCCGGGAAGGACCCCTGCAGTTACACCGAAATGCAGCTGGGCTGAGCGAGTGCGCAACGGCACTGTAGAGGTGATGACAGGTAAGCTGCCAGAGCATGATAGAATTGCACAGCTAGAGCAAGAAAACGTGAGACTTACAAAATCGAATGAGAGGCTATCAGCTCAGTTAAAGGAAATAAAAATTCTTCTCACTAAGCAGCGCACAATCTTCACAGCCAATGCCTCAGCCAGTTGATGTCCTTGTGGCTGAAAACGTGGGAGACTCGAGAACCACAAAAAGGAAGGTAGTAATTGCAGAACACGTGGAAGCCAACCAAACGAGCATGTCAGATATGAAAGAGGTCTTTGACTCGCTCAGCAAAGTCGTAGCCAGTCTTAGCGAGCAGATGGGTAAGCTACAGTCAAGCGTGGCAGCACTAGAAGAGCATATGGCTTTGCGCATTACAAAGATCGAAACATATCTGCGCAGCACAGCAAGGCCTCCTAATGCACCAAACTCATCTCTTCGGCCACCTATACTAGTTGTACCAAACCTGTCGAATGTTGCAGCATCAGGCTCTGGCGGCCAATGAAATAACCATGATGGCAGTGCTACGTGAAGCATTTCGTATCTGGCAATGGAACTGTAGAGGTTACCTTAAAAAGAAGGCAACCCTACAGCAGTACATTAGAAGCAGTCAAGAGAAGCTTCATATTATATTATTGCAAGAGACCCTTTCACCGCAAGCAACGTTGCCTGGATTCCGGCCTGTAATAGGGGATAGTGAAAGGGGGGAGTCTGCACCTTCGTATGTCACAAACTAACGCACGTAACCCACGACCTCAAGATAGAATCAGGCCGGTTGGAACCTGTCATGGTAGAGATCGTGCCAGGTACCAGCAACCGTCAGAGCCTTTTCATTCTTGACTTATACAGCAGTCAAAAGAAACAAAAGCAAGTGCTCAAGACGGTTCTAAAGAAAGCTGTTAATATCGCCGGGGAATGTCCACTCGTCATAGCATGGTGATTTCAACGCCCCTCATCACACATGAGGTTACAAGTACAACACTGGGAAAGAAAATCGACTTTGGCAAAGGTGCACCCAAAAGTGAAAACGCGGTGTTCAAGCATTGTGACTCCCTCGAAAATGCGGCCGTCAAGGCTGTGGTTTGATCCCGCGACTGTCTGGCTAGCACTCAAGCACCATAACCAGTTAACCACCGTGGCAAATAAAGTGAAGAGAAAGATGTGCGAACGCAAGCCGCGTAGAGTCATTAGTAAAACGAAGAATAGAATGGTGACGATGAATAGTGCCCACATGCCACATTTTGTTTATAATAAATATTTCTGAAGTTATCATTAAAGGTTACGACACACAGTTTTGCTCAGTCCCCCAGAGTTGGTATGTGTCATAATTTTGAGCAAAAAAACCAACGGGTTATTTGGTGATTGGACCACTTGATGTCCTGTGCGACCAAAAAGCGGTGACCTACTGGTGCGCTGCGATTGGCCCACGCGCGCGAAGCGCCCGACGAAGAACCCGGGGATTGCCAGACTAGTGCGCCGCAGAAGTCAGGTAACATCGACCAGCGAACACCATTTTGATTCTATGGAAGTTCCTCCAAGGCTACAGAAGCAGCGACAACGGGGTATACCTTGCGTTCTGCAAGAACCAGAAACATGTCGCTGCGATCGAGGGTGACTGTGTCCCGGAATGACGGGTTCTTTGAACGTAAGCCAGGCAACGCCGTCTGGGTACCTTGCTCACGCCTTCATCGACTACTTCGCCGCAGATGTCACCACCTCACGCCCTTGCTCCTGTACACTGGCCAGCACCAGCCAAGTAACATCTTCGTGGCCATGGCAACGTCAGCTGATGGTGCGAGCGTGTTTGGCAAATTCTATACTTTTGAGTCGATAATAGGCCTTGCATCTTATAAAAGAAAATTGTGTAGTTGCATAGTTCATCTCTGCGCTAGCTTTGCCTAATAATTAAGTAAGGTATTGAGGCTTTTTCCACAGCGAATTGGCCCATCCCCGAGTAACGTTACCTTTTCGAGGATTTCACGTAGCGCGAACAAAGGATATTTTTATACAAGGGTCAACCGTGACTCAATAAAACCAACTACACACAGTTTGCCTGGGGAAAGTTGCGGTATTTGAAAAAAAAATACAAAGGAGTGCAAATCTGACGTTATCTGTCGAACCTTAACATTTCCACGCTTGCGATGATATCTTCCCGTGGTCCCAAGCAACTGGTTGCTCTTATGCACTGCTCCGATATGATGCCGCCTGCCTAGATACAGTGCGCAACCGCTCGGTTGCGCTAGGCGTGACCTATCTGAAGCTGTGGATGGGCTCTTTCGTTCTGTGTAAAGCCGGCGCGTGGCGGTCGCGTCAGGCAGAGTTGTGTATACCGAAGAAGGTCCGCACTGCCGACGAGGAAGCAGTTTAGCGAGAATCGCAGTGCGCTGCCAAGCGAGACTATTGGACTGCATGCCTTTAGGTTAGTCCAGGTTGACATGTGGCCGAAACGGCGAAATTCCGGCTGCGCGAAAACCGACTAGAATTTCGCCTCACTTGGCAATACTTCGTATAACTGGTCGTCACTAAGTATTGCCCTGAACAGCTAAGAACCGATGAGCTTCGCTTTGGTTACAGACTTGAGGCACTAGTGCCAGCTACGACCGGATTTTCTAAAGATGGCGTTTATTTTAAATAGAATTAAAACTCATAACTTTGCGCTTCATATATTCACTTTACAGGCTTGAGCCATTTATCACGTTCTAGAAGACAATCCAAAGCAGTCAACTGTTGCAGCGTACAACATGCGAATTGGTGATTTGGCGCTTTTAACTAATTTGAGAGCTTTAATGAAAGTAGTCAAAATATGACATAAAACTACTTTACTGAGCTAGCGTATTCAATTGCTCTGAACCCGGCTTCAAGCGAAACGACCGTGCACGTGTCGCCGCCTTATTACTTACCAGTGATGACGGCGCTCGTTTGATAGTTGTCGCAAAAAATGTTGACACGCTGTTAAACCTCATGTCTAGAGCGGTAACCAATCATTTTGGCAAAGTCCACACTGAAGGCTCTTTCACTCAAAAAAGCGGTATTAACCGAGCTTGGTTCACGTGGTTTTGTTTCAATATTCACTCGCTTTCTTCAAAGACGGAAAAATTGCCAAACAGTAGACTCTCACAAAAGAACTGAATCCTTCACATCCCAGTGCCCTCCAGAATGTAACGAGACGCATTTGGATCTATAGAGAATATTAGAGACTTCGCACAGTCAATACTATTTGTTGAACGGATTAAGCGGGATATATAAGTACAATATCGAGTGGCAGATGACGATAAGTTGTATGTAGTTGGTTTCATTCACTTGCGGTTAAGCACTTTCATTTTTTTGCATATCACGTGAAACATCCTGTATAAGGATTCAGGGAAATATGAACCTGCGCGGAAAGATAACAACTCTTAGGCGCGAGGTACGAAGTATTGGAAATCGAATATTTGACCTACCAGGCACGCAGGTTCTGAAACCCAAAACCTTGGCATTATACGGGAACGAGACACCCGAGCCTCCCAATGAGTGTTGTGCACGAACCATGGAGCTTCTGATAAGAACGGACAAGATAGTATCCAGAGTCACTTTTATGAGTGTGACTGTGTGCGTGCGGTCGAATTCTGTTTGCTAAGAATAAGGTATGAGCGCGGTCGCAACGAGACCCTAATTATCGATTGTTTATATGCGTCGGACGAGGCTCGATATATAGCTCGAATAAAATTCGCGAAAACTTGCAAAAGTTCGCGAGGAAATGTTCCCATTTAGGATCTCATATAACTCTGTGTGCTCAATCTATCTCAGTGAAGATCGATACGGGTCAACTGCAGATTGTTCCATCATATTTAGTAATATTACTTTAATGGGAATTTTATATCCCGAAAGTAGAATATGCTGGTGAGAGCAGCCATATATAAGGGCTCTCGTGATTTGAAGCATCTGGCAACATTTACTGTGAACTCACATCGCAAAGCCTTATCTGGTTTCGCCTCCATCGAAATGTGAAGGCCCCGGCAGGCGATGACTTTTACAAAAAAAGAATTTTATGTGCTTTCTTCAAAATATTTGTCTTTGTTCGGGACTACAACATCAAGGTGCACGTAAAGACTCCAAGGTCGTTGAAATTTCCTGGGCCCTGCAGTTCCGCGTCTCTCATTATCATATGGTGGTTTTGCAATATGGTAAACCCCAATAATAATAATAATAATAATAATAATAATAATAATAATAATAATAATAATAATAATAATAATAATAATAATAATAATAATAATAATAATAATAATATAATAATAATCTTTTAACAATAGTAGTATTTTCTCTACCTTCAGAGAGAGAAACAATGTGAAAACGCGCAGGGGTTGTGAAGTCTCGTGAAATCAAGAGGGATTGAGGTTACCTTGCGAGTGATGGATTGCTCTCAGGGCCTCGCTCGCGTCCCTCCGCTGTTTTGTTTAAACTTTAAATATTTTCTTCACTGCCGACTGTAAAAGTTAGCCGAATTTCAGTGATCTTGCGCAGTGAAGCCAATCCTCTACACTTACCGAAAAAAATATTTTGCTTCTACCTTGCGAATAATTCACCCTTGAATATTTTTAGTTCACCGCAAAACACGGATATTGAAATGAGTCACTGAAAGTTCTTATTGCTTTAACCTAAAAAAACGTGGTTGAAAAAAAGTGAAGGGGAGTAGGCAAAATACCGCGAGATTACATTGTCTCAGTTGCATATGAATTACTGTAAAAGTATATAACAAAGGGAAAAAACTGGTAATCACATGAATGTTCAAATTCACCGGAACCTTCACCATGGTATGTCACAAATTTAAATATTCAGATAAGAATAACAATAATAACCACAATACTGATAACTTTGCTAATGTGTTGCTGAATGCATAGTTCTGTAAATGAAGGGTGACAAATTGTTTGACAGTAGGCTATGCGACCACCGTTTTATGTTAAATCGTTCCACTGCCGGTTCTTTGCTCATTCGTCTTTTCTTGCGCTGCACACAAGTTTCAACCCGCTCACACAAGCCCATGGAGTCACCACCACAAACGCAGCGCCACTGCTGATGCATACGTAAAAGATTCCTCAAGGACTTCTGCAATTTTTGTTATGCACATTGTAAGCTTCTTCACTGGTAAATAACTGTCTGCGGTCTGTGACCATCCTACGGCGCACCACGTATATCCACTTGTTGGTAGCTGCTCAATAGAGTACGCGAGAGCTTTTAATTTGGTTTCATTTTTGTGTTGTACTTTCTCTTTGCCGTTGAGGACGAATAGACCACAAATACTGGCACTTTATGAATATGAGTGGGCGCCATATGGCTAGTGCTACCTACATCTGTTTGCTATAAATATGAGCTAGTTACAGTGACTGAAATCTAATACTCTTGCATTCTCTTTATTAGTGTTTGTTAATATAAAAATTATTTGAACTTCTCAATCGTCTTCTTTCATACAAACGCACGTCGAAAGGTACGTGGAAGATGACAAGCTAGAGCCTAGTCGTAACGCCAGGGGAAAATGGAGGGCTCTGCATAATGAAAGCCACAGCGTGGTTCTTTTCCGTTAACAAGTATAGGCGTGATCTTGCAGTTTAGTGCATAGGTGCTCTGATACAAGCTAATATTCTATTCTTTGTGTGGCCTCAATAGTGTGTGGTACAGTGTCTCTATTTATTACTTCTTTTCCCTTTGGCTGTTGAAGTGCTGCAACGACGTAGTGCGGGCACTTGAGGGGTCTCAAACCTCCTGGCATAACGATCGTTCACGTGTGTTGCTTTGTCGCAAGTGTAGTGAGAGTTTAAAAACGACAGTGCGCAACTTTCGTAAAATGACGTGGGAAAGGTTTACGAGTTCATGGCTTCAGTGATGCGGTTGCTTGGTTCACCAAGCAGACTACAAAGATTGTGCTAAATACTCACCATTATATTTCATATTCGCTAAGGTGGTGCTGTTGAGCAAAAGCTGCTGCTACACGTGTTCTGCTACCTGCTTCCTGACACGGCTGCTGTACATTTGAGGGCGCATAGGAATCGTCTCTATCCCACTCGTATAATGTATTTTACCATAAAGTCAGTATTTCGTTCAAAGCTTTAAATCGACGAATTCCTTGTCACCACAGGTTTCAAGAAGCTGGAACGATTATGCCACCTTGGTTGTAGGCCTGTTGGGCAGTGCGACTCTTGCGCTGAAGGACAAGTCGACGAAGTCTACGGTCGCGTCTTCCTCGAGAGTGCTAGCGCCTGGCATGTTCGTCACGCCCATGCAGGCAAGAGGTCAGGACGCAAAGGTTACGCCTCAGCACGGACACCCCACAAGCACCCGCCACATTTAGAGGCCTGGCTCCTGCAGCATCTCATCCAGCTGACCTCCTCCAACGTCAGCGGAGCTCCTATGAGAGATCGTGGTACATCGGCAATTTTACATCGTCTGTGGCACTGGAAGAAGCAGAAGGTTCTGAAAGGCTCTTATTCAAACACCTAAGAAGGCCGCGTTTCGACCTCCAAGCCGAGAGCCAAGTCCCCTGCTGTCGCAAGACGACGCATCCTTATGCTAGTGGCACAGACGACAGCATACCAGCCAATACCTGGACTTGCCGGCAGGCAAAGTGCTAGAATTTCCTTGCGATTTTGTTCTAATTTTACGTAGATACAAATAAATGTTTTTATTTGTATAAAACATGCTATTTTTTAAAACCAATCAGATGTCAAATTTCTTGGTACGTTAATCTCAGCCTTATGATGCTGAATTTTCGCATATGGTAATTCGCAGGTCTTTAAATTGACTTCAAAAGATATTTAATGTCTTCTTTTATTCACGTTGTGAGATGTATACTCGAAAAACCTCACGTTGGGCTATTTTACTTGTTGACGGTGCTCATTAAATTACGGTCCTGGGCAGTACAATAGTTTTATCGAACTGCCTGCTTTACACGATACAATTTTGAAGTTCTTGAACGAGAAACTACAAATAATACCATATCTAGCAGAACATTTTAAGGCGTTTACTGCCCCTGGTAATGCAAAACAAATAGCAAGCGATGCAATTGTACCTGCCACACATACTTCAATGCGGTGAACGATGCGAGTGAGCTCTCGTTGACCTTGTGGTGGTGGTTATGGGTAAAACAAGGCGCCTAATTTCTGCACCTGGTAGGGAGCACGGTGCTGCGCATTAAAGACCTTGTATCCGGTATTTGTTCTTGGCTTGGTATAAGTCAACAGCCGCGAGTTCTCTGCATAGCAACGGTTTTGCCGAATTGTTTGCGTTTCCAGCGCCTTCCAAACTTTCTTTGCCTGTACTAGAACCCACAAAATAGTGTAATAACTTATGTTGGCAAAATTTCCTTCCCTCTGCAGAACACGAAAATTCAAGTTGTGCATGCACTTGATTGAATATGTGCACTTGTCATAGTGGTCGCAAGAAACAGAAGTAATACCCCATCGGTCAGGAAATGTATTTGATGAAATTTGCGATTAAGGTCCGTTTCTTCGCCTAGAGAATGCACAATGTTGTGCGAGTAAGGGACAGACAGAAGAGACTTGATTGCAACATGAACATGCAAAGGCTTATATTTATTTTGAAAATTTGTGACCTTTAATACTTATTTTATTATTACATTACGCATGTTTCGAGCTTTCACATTACACGTCTGCTCTACCACCCAACACTTCATCTCTTTCACAAAAAAAGCAACACACAAATAGCTGACATACCTGTCATGTAATCTGGAGATGCACTGAACTTCGGTCAATCACGTCATTTAACTTGTGTTCGTAGGTATGATAGTGCACTCTTAAAACCTGTAATTTCTGCAGTGGATTGCCAACCAGCCATTTTCTTAATATTGCTAGCGGGCTCACGTAGCCTGTCGTTGACACGACCATATGACTGCCCTATGTAAAGCGATCACATCGCAATAATGGTGTACAAACGATTCCTCGTTTACACTATCCGCACTTTTGCTGGGATGCTGCTTATTGTATACTCTATTTTACTGCTTTTGCAGAAGGGTTGGCTGAGCCTTATAAGAAATATTGGCCACAAAACGCAAGGAAGTATAGGAGTTGTGATGAAAAATACACAAAAAGGAAGGAGCTTGGTGTTAGAAGTATAGCTTGCAATCAAGCCAAATATAAAAGTAGTCATCTTGGTTTTCCTTGGAACGTTAATTAGAGGTTTCTTATTTATTAAAACTGGTATGTTTCAAATATATGTGCCTTATTTCATCACTTTGGCCAGATTTCATCCTTTTTAAAAGTATATAGAGCTACACTGCACAGTTTAGGTGATGTCGAATGATTTATAGATATTTTGTTTCTTATAGTAAGCCTTCTTTTTTTTACTGCTCCAAATTTATATCTAGTGATAAAAATTACATATTTTTCCCCTGTAACCTGCTCGAAATTTACATTTTAGTGCTCCAAATGTAATATTTTGCTGCTCCAAAAATTGCTTCAAATTGCATTTCGGCTGTTGCACCCCTGATCTTGTTTAACAGTAGCTTTCAGTGACGCTGTGTGCAATGAGCAGCCAAGTTGGATTGTCGGACATTCTTTTCGCATTTTCTCTGGTGCCCCCATAAGCTAACATGCACCTACCAGTTTGACCAATATAACTGTTTTTGCCTGACAGAGGAATCTTGTACATTATTCCTGTAACACAAGGAATGGAGGAGCTTCGGTGTTACTAACCATATTCACCTTCATATTTGGTATTGCTTTTGGCCCCGAGCTTAACAAGTGTGCAAGTGCTGCCCAGCCTCTTGAGAGCTGTACATACCACAGTCCGCATCAGATCTGGATGTGACACTCCTACTTGAGCGCCATCTTGTGAACCAGTCTGACAAGTGTTGTGTACTTTCGTGTACTATGAAGAACTTGTACCAATGAAGAACTTGAACGTAGGGCAGCAGGCTGAGACGGCTTTCCTAATCTTTCTCACAGACATCGCATTTGCTCAAATGTGCGATCCATCTCGCCACCTTTTCTCAGGATCTAGTGACCGCATAACCTGGAGACGCTGCTGTTAACAACGTCTGGATCTGAGCATGAACATTGCTCACTACCTTGTGCACATATGACTTGCACACAGCCTCCTGTACCAAAAATGCAGCCAATCTATCTTTGATCACTTTGGAATAAGCTGATGTGTAAGGCAAAAGAGGATTTTGCGACCTGGACCTGTACTGCCAACACACATGCATTGGGCAGGGGTTGAGACAGCTGCGCATATTGGGCATTTCTGATACATTTGCGTTTTCTTGCACCAAGCTGCTCTAAAAGAATAAAGATCAAGAAAATTGCACCGAACTGCTCCAAAACAGCCTTGAAAGCTAGATTTTTGATGCCAACCTCAGCTTCAGTGGAGAAAAAGGGCGAATTCGACAAATAACGCGAACCCAATTGTGTTTTTTTTTTGTTTCACTTGTAGTGTACACGTATCCCGAAGGAGTACGGCCATCAGCGTGGGTCCGTGCTTAGCGAGCCGTAGGGCACGCGTTAACCGTCACCGTGACGAGAACAGGATACTGCTCAAAGTCGCAACACTTTATTGTGGCAACACCAAACGCAGTACAGCCCGTTGCAAAAAGGCTCGGCGGGAAAGCAAAGAGGCTTATCTACGCCCCGGGCACAAAGTAGCACACAGGGTGCCGCCACGAGCACGTCTCCGCGGTAAAGCTGATCCACGGAGACACCGGTACCAAGGTTCGGTTGCTCCAGCGAAGGCAAAGGCGCTCGCGTTGGCTTCGGAGGGAGACGGGTCGGCGTAGCCAGCAAAGCGCACTGCATGCCCCCCCCCCCTTTCCCCCGGCAAGGGCAGGCACTGCTTTTCTGTTCTTTTCCTCTCCTGGCTCAGTCTTTCTCTGTATTTTGCAGGCGACGGTTCGCTTTGCATCACGCTTGGAGTGCTCGACTACGGCCGCGTGGAATCGACGATCTAGGAATTACGACGTGGTGCTTGTGTGTACGCTTGGATGAGCGTGGGCTGCTGCTTTTACGATTCGCTGCACCCATGAAGTCTGGAGCAAGTCTCGACACGTCACCACGCCGCGCTCTATATCTGTGGCTTAGATATAGTCACGACCAACACATGACAGCAACAGTTGGAAAGGCCAACATGACGGCCGAGAAGAGGGCAGGCGCTATTGGATGTATACTTCAGTCCGACTCAGGGCAGAAATCAGCGCTGGATTTTTTCGCAAGTAGATTATCATTCTTTATTCTACTCTACTTTTTGCGTGTGTGATACGGATCGTGCTTGCCGGCACTGGGCTCGGTCGTGTTGTATATCGCACGCACGAAATACACCGCGAAGGTCAGCTTGGGCGTCTGCAGTTCGCCAGTGCTTTGAGACCGCCTGAAAATTGGTCGCCATTGCCGTCGGCCTCCCGAGTGCTTGCCTGTCTTCGCCGCCACGATGAGCTCCGGGCTTAAGATATTGGGCTGAGACCTCGTCGCTTTCTTGGGAGTAGTCGAAAACACGTTGCGGGTTCTCGTAACAAGCTTGGTTGTAGTATTTCGCGCGCTGTAAGTGCACCAAAAAAACACTTTAACAATAAAAAAAGAAATAACGGTACGTTCATGTTTAGAACACTGAAAATACACGCTAACGGTCATCAATACACGATGAAAATCTTAAAATCGAACGTTGTAAAAAAGAAAAAATTGCCACTGATTAAGCGTCTGCATAATACGAATTCGGAGCGGAGCTGTTTGGGTGTTTTGGTTTTGCGGTAAGTTGAGAAAAACAATTTGGAAGAGATATGTATGTATGCATTGACAGTTGCGCAGCTTTACTTATTTTCCGGAATTCTTTGTAATGGTAACACACGTTTGCCAGTCGTAATGTAATGAAGGAAGCTTTGTCGATGGTGAAATGAATTTCTCCATCAATGCCTGTTTTCCAAAGACGGGGTATATGGAAGGGTTCCGTGAGGTCGTCTCATCACTGGGATACGTTACGACGAATGGGAACGGGATGTTCTTGATCATAACTGGGAACAATATGTCTTTTTTGTTTTTCTGCCTATATCAAGGTTCTCCAAAAGTAACATCGGTGTGGGCCGAAGTGTGGTTCATGTGAGTTGGAGAAAGGGCGCAATGTCGAAGTGCACAACCACTACCAGCAAGTGGTTATCCAACTTTGCTTGCCCGTTTCTGGAAGCAGATACTTTGTTTTCATTTGATACACGCGCCTATTCTACGTGGTGTTTGTGCTTGCCCAGAATTCTTCATTGCTCTCTTCTTTCCCAATTCATTTGGCACATACTTCATTTTAGTTTGACGCTCGCAATAGCCGTCCATGGTAGTGGGGTTTGCTCAATTCCTGTGGCACATACTAGTTCCAGTGGTGACACCATCGACGCTTCACACTTCTACGTGCTGTGCACATTAGTGCGGCTTGCCTAATTTCTGTGCCACGCATACCTTACCGTGGTTACGCCGCCGATGGCGACGGCAGGAGCGACGCCGCTTAACACCGGAACGGGTGTTTAAGGGCACGGGGTGCACTCTAAAACAGAAAAAAAAGCACGACATATACAACTTTTTTTTAGGGGGTGGAGGGGACATGATACACACAATACTACATTCCAGTGCCTATACCAAATGTTGTAGGCGTACTACAAAAAAATAGGAAAACAATTTTTTTGCAACAAATCCACCGTATTATAATCCCTAGCACTTAGGTGTTTGCAGTTACATACATGTTTATGTCACCACACAATACTAAATGTTATATTTTTTGTTTCAGTGATAGGGTAGTCGATGTCGTAGCATCTGATAGGTATAATTTGTTCTACACCTCTGCAGTTTCTATAGTTTGTAGCTCCTCGTATTGGATGTATTATGTGTTGGCATGAATTTAGAAATACGTTTTAGGGTTCTTAGGGATATATTTTCGTAAATTTTTGGCATCGGTATCACGTTACGTTTCTTTTTTTTGGGAGGGGGGGGGGCAGAGGACTAGTTGGCTTTAAGTAAGGGGCATTTTGCCTGAAACGGCAGCTGCATTCAAACGGGTAGAAACAAGAACTGTGTGGTTTGCACCCGCCAAGCCAATATGAGGACATATCTCAATAAATGTCACTCTGTACATATGAACAATGACACTGAGGAAAGCTAGAGATTAGAAGTAGATACTAAAGCAGAGAAAAGCAATTAAAACAAAATACAGTTGTCTATACATTACAGTTATCTATGATGAGTGTCTTACAAAGAGGCTTTCGAATTTTTTGCGACAATTCACTTTATGTCGCGTTTTAGCCGGAAGCAAATATTATCGCCGGAAGAGATTTGAGGTGATAGATTGATGAAATCTGTAATCTAGACCCTAAGAGCAGCATCTCGTGAGCCATTTGTGGCAGGTGTGCCAATAGGCTAGGAAAAGGTAACGCCCACAACACCAAACCAATCTTTGTAGCGGGCCTGCAGGATTGAGAGAGAGATCTGTGCAAGTTTAACACCGACAACATACCACAAACAGAAATTCACTCTTACTACCAGTTAGTCTCGTCCATGTGCGTGCTGAATTATTGCAATTTACCTTTAGCTTCCCATCTATCCCCTTGTTACTTGTGTAAAGTTGTTTTGAGAACTATAGTCTGAACAAAAGTGAGACCAATCAAAAGCATTGGCATCCTTGATTACTAGTGGTTCTATGTTAGTTTGATATTATTAACTCTAGTTGAGCCAAGATATAGCCTGCCAAAGGGAAAAGGAAAGATGAGAGACAGCTTGGCAGTACGCTTCATACAGGTCTTACGTCACGTTATTATGAATACAATTTTATAACGATCATGTCTTATAGAAAACGTGGCCAAATCTCTGTTGAATAAGGCTTTCACTTACAAAACAGTTTGAACGTTGTCTGTCTTGTTGTGTAAACTCAGTGTTTGTATTATACTACTGTAAGGTCCATGCATGAATCACGGTCTTAATTAGCAAAATATTTATTAGCATGTTCATATTTATGAAATTCTTAATGAGACGTAAGTGAATTGTCTTGACATAAATACCTTAATTTGTAAATATTAAGGTCTTGTGTTCCTTTGTTTCTATGAGTCAAATGTTTTTCGACTTGTTCATATTTCGATTTCTTTAGAAAGCACACTAATTGGCGTACGCCTAAATTGTTTATTTATCTTGTCAAGCTCACTGAATGTGCTGGCCATGCGCCTCAAGATTTACCAAATTACTAGACAATACATCAAAACGCATTCTCATAATACTCATTTTTCGAATGTTTTTTGAACTGGGTAATGGTTTACATCGCTCTTTATGTGATGCCATGTTTCTTTCTGTTCGAATACGTATCGTTTTTCTAATATTTTATCTCTATCTCTAGCTAGTTTCACATTATTTTTATTTCTTTTGGTATACGTACACCTGCACTCGGGTTCTGTCTCCTTTTTATGTGGATGGATGTTGCGATACCTTCTCCTTTTTCACAAATATTTAACGTTACATACGGAAGTCCATACACGTCAATCTGTCATTATTCCCGCTTCGTTCTAATGTCTGCGCCTACTGTGCGCACTGATACAGACACTTCTAACTAACGGAAAAGTGCTGAGGGGTTTATTAGCACTATACAATGACAGGAGAATCAGACATTACACCAAATCAAAGCTTCTCAAAGTGTGCGCACCGGTATTCATTTTATTTGAAGTTTACTTGACGTTGTATTGCCAATAGAGATAATTACAGGTGTGGGGTTACTGAATTTTGCTGCATTTTGCTTGAAGTATCGTGGTGCTTTCCGGGAAATACTCTATCAAGAACTCAAACTTGTTCAGTCGACAAAAATATTGGCAGATCCCACGTGCAGTGGGAATCGCGGATATGAGAAGTGCGACTGAAGAAGGTTGAGATGTCACTTTATTATCAGTATGACGTTACGAGACGGACGTAAATTTTGCCGTACATGACGTCCATATCATTATTGCTATGTTCGGACTTGTCATTTACCTTCGATGTCTATTCACGTCGCGTGATAACAAATTCGGTATTTGTGGAGCTAGCGAAACGACTATGTAGTCATATTTTATGATACGCACGTAATGATTATCGTGATTGGACGTGTCATTTACTTTCGTCAGCCATTCTCGTCACCTAATAAAAAAATTTTTATATGTGGGGCTAGCGAAACGGACGCGAGCACGCTAGGAGCGAAGCTCTAGCGATGTTTTTGCGTGACACACATATCATTATTATCATGTTTGGACGTGTCATTTACTTTTGTAGTCAATTCATGTCACGTGATACCAAATTTGGTATATTTTGAGCTAGCGAAACGGCCGCCAGCGCGCTATGAGCGTAGTATGTAGTCATGTTTTACACAACACGCATGCCATGATTATCATGTTTGGACGTGTCATTTACCTTCGTCGTAAATGCATTTCACGTAATACCGAATTAAGAATATTTGAAGCTAGCGAAACAGCCGCGAGCGGATCACGAGCAAGCTATGTTGTCATGTTCTTACCTGACAAGCATGTCAGGATTATTATGTTCGCAACAATCACACACCTTTGTCATTCTTTGATGTCACGAAACACCAACTTTGCAATATTCGAACATAGCGAAACGAACGTAATCGCACTATGAGTGTAGCATGTAGTGATGTTTCACATGACAAGCATGTCATGATTATCTTGTTTTGACGTGTCATTTACCTTCGTCGTCCGTTCGCGTTACGTAATACCAAAGTGGTGTGTTTGAAGCTAGTGAAAGGGCCATGAGGGCATCAAGAGTGTGGCATGTCGTCAGTTTGTTACATTACATGCATGTAATGATTTCCTCGTAAGCGGCTGTCACTTGCGTTTGCAAAGCAGTCATGTACCATACCAGTTTCTGATCTGATCGAAACCACCACAAGAGCAGCAACATCATGAAATGCATATTATAACATTTATGACATACATATCATTACTTTCATGTTTTGACTAGTCAGTAATACTCGTCATATCGTCATGTTATGCCATACCAAGTTTGGTATCGATACCATTATTGAAACGGCCAAGAGAGCAGAAAGTCGCGAGCGTCTAAATAGATAGATAGATAGATAGATAGATAGATAGGTAGATAGATAGATAGATAGATAGATAGGTATATTGATAGTTGATAGATAGATAGATTGATAGATAGATAGATAGATAGATAGATAGATAGATAGATGCACTCATTGAAGCCAAATTTCGCTTGAATATGGTTAGCATTCATTATTACAAATGACATGTACATTCGAATGGAGATGCGTATGGTCTATGGGGGCTCATGCGTAAATTAATAACTAGGCGTAGGGCGCTGGAACGGCAGTGCTTCCTGTGGAGTCCGCAGAACGCACTGCTTCCCTGGTGCTGTGCGATTTTCTTCTACGCAGTTCTTCTTCGTAAGGAGTAGGAGGATTGAATGTGGAAGGTTAGGGAGGTTAGCCAGTTCTCAGACCAGCTGGCTACCCTCTGCCGGGGAAGGGGGGTAAGGGAAATAAAAAGATAGAGAAAAGAGACGTTGAAGAACGCCTTAGGCCACTTGCCCGCAAGAAGTGCAAACACGCTCTCGCCTTGCGTGCCGATAATGGTCTCGGCCAGTGTCCTAAAACCCTTCCTTCCGACAATTGGCGATTGTCTTGTATGTCTCAAACTTTCGACAGTTCTTTTCTTGGTGCGCTGAAGCGAGGACGTTCACCGAGAAGATGGGAAAATGTGTCCGCGCAGCCACAGTTGTCGCATGTCCAGCTGCTTGTCATTCCGATTCGAAACAAATATGCATTCCTAAAGGCCACCCCAATCTTCAGCTCCTCAGCTCTGGTTATTCCTGATGGAAGACAGAGCTGCAGGTGTGGGTTCAATTTACAATGGCGGACGTTGGTTACTGCCGGTGACTTACACTGAGCGCGTGTTAGTTCTCGTGCTAGTGATCGAAGGCTAGTAGCGGCATGCGTTCTTGATAATGGTATAGCTGCACGAAGGGCATCATTATGAGCAGATCGGACTGCTTAATCTGCACGATCGTGTCCATCGATGCTGCTGTGGCCCGGTATTCATTGATACGCTATGTCATGTTGTTTCTCTTTAGTCCGGTGATGAAGCAGTCTTCTTGCAGAAACTAGCTGTTCGTTTGGTCTATAACGATATGGCGAGGCAATGCCCTGGAGGGCTGCTTTGGAGTCCCATAAGATAGGCCATGTCTGCGGCGGTTCTTCAACTAGGAACTCCAGGGCGGCATGAATTGCAGCGAGTTCTGAAGTCATGGATGATGTCAGATGCGATGTCCTGAACTATATCGTGACGGATTTATCCGGAATTATCACTGCACCATTTGAGCTTGCCTAAGTAATCGACCAATCTGTGTAAACGTGAATGCGTCCACTGTGTTTCTCAAACAGAAAGAGTAATGTTGTTTGTTTTAGGGCTAAGTTTGACAAATTTTTCTTCCGCACTTTGGGCATGGTTATCACGGCTTCCAGTGGATGTATACACCACAATGGAAACGACGGTCTTGCTGCGTGCCTGAAGTTTGCAGTAATCACCATGCGATGTAGAGCAATAATAGTACAGAACGCAGAGCGTCGCCTGGAAGTTCGAAGGGAGGCGAGGTGATGCAATTGAATCCGGGTGGCCTGTCTTATGTGTGTTCTTAAAGCATCGACACGGTTGTAGGTTGTGATAGGGTGTTCATGAGCGATTGTGACAGTCACTGCTGAGGATGCGCATCTCGGAAGCCTGAGGCATATTCTCAGTGCTTGAGCTTAAATTGACTGTAGGACACGTATGTTTGTTATTCGAGTATTCCCGAACACAGGTAGGCTATAGCGCATGAAACTGAGGAAAAGTGCAGTGTACAGTTGAAGCATGGCTCGTATACCGATGCACCCCAAGAGTTTGCCGCAAGAAACCTTAGAAAGTGGGTAATCATAGTGAGTTTCTTTTTCAATAAAGCGATGTGAGGGCTCCAGGACAAGTCCAGATCTATTATTATTCCCAGGAAACTGTGTTTGTTGATAGCTTGATTGTGTGTCTATTAATTTTGACGACGTATGGGGTCATTGCCTTGCACGAAAACGGAACCAGTGAGCATTTCCTAAATGACAGCTCAATTCTTTGTCCTTAAAGGAAGTTTGACGTCAGTGTAGCCGCTCTCTGAAGCCTGTCTTGTTCGTGTGGAAGCGTAACCAGTGATGCCCAGATGCAGATGTCGTCTGCGTAGATCGAGAGCTGCACGGATTGCGGCAGATTGTCAACGAAGCCGGTGAGCGCAATGTTGAAAAGTATGGGGCTTAAGACCCCACGTTGAGGTACACCATGATAAGTATAATGGTGCCTTCTTTCACCATCTTCAGTATGAACAAAGTATGTTCTGTCCTTCTAATAACTGTATATCTATCGGTAGACGCAACCCCCCACTCCAATGTTGCCAAAGGTGTCAAAGATGGTTTCAACATTGTCATATGCGCCCTTAACATTCAAGAACACTGCCGTTGATAATCTCTTTAGGCTTTTCTGCTGTTGTACAGACGTGACAAGGTCAACAAAACTGTCTATGGAAGACCATCCACGTCGAAAGCCGGTCAAAACATCGGGGTATGTGATTGTTCCAGATATCCCTCTAGGCGATTCAGCATTATTTTTTTCATCACCTTTTCAAAACAGCTGGCAAGCGCGATGGAGCGATAAGAGACCATGACAAATGGTGATTTGCCTGGTTTGAGCAGGGGCACAAGGCGGCTGCATTTTCACGAAGGAGGAACCAAACCGTTCCTCCACGGGTCATTGTTTACAGCTAAAAGGGCACGCCGAGCTGTTTGTCCTAGGTTAGCAAGGGCTACGTAAGTGACTCCATCGGGTCCAGGAGATCGTGCTTGCTGCCAGTGCTGCCTGAAGCTCTTCTGGAGAAAACACAATGTTCATCCGAGTGTCTCTGGACATCGGTGCGTTTCGTAGGTTACTCACGGTGATTGCAGTCCCCTTGTTGGCAATCCTGGCGCAGAAATCTTCTGCTACATCGATTTCACGTCGGCCTAGGTGAGAGCAAGGCATTAGAATGGGCGTTGTTGTTGTGGCAATGTTCGTAGCCCACGGATTACTCTCCATATTTGCGAAAGAGGTTTGTGGGGATTGAGAGACTCACATAAGGACTTTCATCGTAGTGACTGTAGAGCATTTATTCGTCCTTGAGTCTTTTTTTTGTAGACGTCTCGTCTTCATCAAACCGTAGATGAACTTTGTGGGCCTATAACGTCGTTCGGCGTGACGACGAATGGCTCGAAGTCGCTGCAACTCCACTTCATATCCGCTAAAATTTGACAAAACTCCACAAGTAAACTTTGCCTCTTGGATAGCGGCTTTTATTATACCTTCGAGGCTTTTAAGAGAACCTTCTTGGTTTCCCTCACATTGCTTCTTTTTGAATGACCTGTATTTTGACCAGTCAATCCGTGAAGAGTAAGTGATCTGTGACTTGCTTGGCCCCTTGATTTTTGTATAGGTGATTCATTCATTAAAGCGCTTGCTGTTGAGCTATGGCATACGTGTGCCATTCACGAGCCACTGCACATGTGTTCATTATTGCTCGTGCACCTCTAGATGTGCACGTTTTTGCACGACCAGCCTACTTGGAGATCACGGTGAATTCGAAGTATTACTTAGGGTGCTGTCCTTCCTGAAAACGGGGTCTGTTCCGCATTGAAGTGTATATCAGCTCCGCAGTGTTTTAGAGGCTGTGGTCTTAAAAGATTAATTTTCGACCGTATGGATCACTGACTGCCGACGTTCGTGAGCACTTGTGGATGACGCTCTACTTCGATTCAGCGCTCTATGATGGCGCAATCTCTAGTTTTCTAAAATTAACTAGAAGAGACTCTGGTGCTGCGATCGTTCAGCGACCATGGGAATGATATGTAGTACACAAGTTTGCCTATTTTTGTGCTTGCAGGATTCGAACATAAAAGAATGGACGAGTCTGAACTTTGTGATCCTATTTGAACTGGTGAGCTTAAAATGTTAAGGTGATGAAGTGCAACTGCTGAGAATTTTCGGGTACGAAAGCAGTGGTCTTTGCATATCTCTAAGCCATTATTTTTTCACAGTGCATGCCATTCTTGCGATTATCCTGCCGTGGTTATCAACTTGCTTAGCTGGCTTGGTGCAAGTAGGTGCGCCGCTATATACAACAAACCTCGTCAGTGTAGCCGTGCAACACATGCGGAGCATTCATTCCCCTGGGTACTCTTTGATGATCGACCAGGCCCATCGACAACAACAGCAATCACCACGGACAGCTCTAGGAAAAAACACCTAGACGCCGCCTTCAGTGGGCACGAGAGCAATGATCTTCGCACAGCTCTAAGCCACTATTTCGTCGCCATGCAGGTGTGTGCTTCTTCACTACGCGCTAGAAGATCTGACAACCGCTGTTTACTGCTCTTACCGCGCCCACGGATGTTGTGCGAGACTCAGTGCGAATGTTCTTTAATGGCCCACACTTTGCTTTGTTTAGGTGATATTGAAACTAAGCCTGCGCCCAATACCCGAACCACTGCACAAAGACTTAGCCGTAAACACTGTCAAAGAAATGAAGCTTTTATTCTATATGTTGAAAGATGTGCAGTCGCATGTTTTACAGAGCTTGAAGTGTCAGTCGGAGCTTGCTACTGATTTCAAAGCAATTAAAGCTAGACGAAGAAACAATCATGCTGAAATTTCTGGTATCTGGAAGCGACTAGACGAACTGGAAGAATACATTTAATAAACTGGGTAGTGTGATGGGAAAACCAGCAAGTATGCAAAAAAAATTGCCCGCAGCTTCCCTCAGGGGGAACACTGAGGAGGATGCGGAGCATATAATTGGTTAACGGGGTTTTAAAGTGCGACTTACTTGGGTCGATGGCTGAATTGGTTAACGTGGTTGTGAAATGGGGTGTTAAATTGCGACTTACTTGGGTCGATGGCTAAATTGGTTAACGTGGTTGTAGGAGGGGGTGTTAAATGAGTGAACACGTACACACGTATGCGAAAGGGCGGCGCTGGTGGAAGGGACGTCGATCATTGTGTTTGTGGATTCGTTGGCATTCATTTCACGGCGACTTCGGACGTCGACGCGCCGTACAAACCAACGGACGAGCGGCAACTGAGCGAGCGAGCGCCGACCTTGAGTATATATACAGCGCGACGGCGCATGCGCTGTCAGCTGTCGAATGTTCTCGAAGGAGAAGCGCACGCGCGGCACAGATGGCGACGGCGCGACGGCGCATGCGCTGTCAGCTGTCGAATGTTCTCGAAGGAGAAGCGCGCGCGGCACAGATGGTGGGCGACGGCGCGACGGCGCATGAGCGCGCGTCAGCTGTCGAATGTTGGAGAAGCGGTGCGGACGGCGCACTACAAGGCGCGAGTATAAGATGCTTCCGCATCTAAAAAGTGTGAAAGCACTAACTGACGAGCATTAATTCCCATGTGCAATATAGACTAACCCAGCTAGAAGACAGATCAAATACGGACAATTTGATCTTTCATGGTGTTCCAGACTCTAAAAAAAACCTGGCATCATACCGAAGCAAAATTGATTAATTCCATTTTGCTGTTCTTGACAGTTTTCCCAGGCAGTCATTTAAAAGCGTGCACCATTTGGGCAACCACTCACCTAACAAATGCCACGCCATTGTCGCCAAGTTCACTAACTTCATAAGAAAAGGGAAAGTACTGTCACTGCACAATCAACTAAAGATTAAAAACATCTAAGTCGGCGAAGATTTTTCTGTTGCAACGGGGCAGGCACGTAGAAAAGCCTAATGATGATTGATTGACATGTGGGGTTTAACGTCCCAAAACTACCATATGATTATGAGTGACGTCGTAGTGGTGGGCTCCAGAAATTTCGACCACCTGGGGCTCTCTAACCTGCACGCAGATCTTAACACACGGGCCTACAGCATTTCCGCATCTCTCGGCAATGCAGTCGCCACAGCCGGGATTTGATCCCGGGACCTGCGGGTCAGCAGCCAAGCACCTTAGTCATTAGACCACCGCGGCGAGGCCTAAAAAGAAACCTTAACAACTTTGAGAAAGCTCAGCCCGGTTCTTCGTCAATCAAGCTGCGTTAGAAGTTAATACTAATTAAAAATTTACATGTATTTTCTATGGAGTGCGATAAAGTTATAGATGTAAGAAAACGTATCGATTTATCAAAAGGTGACAGATAATGCACGGGCTTCTTAACGGATCGCATTTACTTAGGGTTGTGCCAGGGTAGGTGACAGGAAATCATACCTTCAGATGTCCGTTCATTTTTCTAACGTTAGAAGTGTACTAAACAAACTCTTTACCATTAGCTATTGATATATGCATTGCAATGATAATTGCTTTGATTGAAACGTGGCTTCATGCACATGAGAAGCGAAAGTAGGGGAAGTTGGTGGTTCGTGTTTGGATGTCAAAACAGAGCAAATATAAAAAGACAGATTGCACTTTCCAGCTCATTACAAGGAGTGTGGCTGCCATCCATTGATGGACAAAAGCACTTGTTTCTTTGGCCATCCGGACAAATGTACTAGAGAGGTGATGGAGTCTCTTTACATTGAAATTGAGAGGGAAAGATGCGTGGGCAAACGGTCCATGGCACTTGGTGAAAATGAGGTTGGATATCTGGGTTCAGTGCTGTCGGGTAAAGCGATTGTTAGTATTTTCGCTGGTCACGCATGTTTTTGCAAGTAGATATGATCATTATTTCTTTTTTTATTTTCATTTCTTCCGTGTTTACGTAGGTGTCACTTTTTTGTGATTACATTCTTTTTTGTACCCTGTTAGCTCAGCTGCGCAGCCACCATGTTGTGCCATGTGACTAAGTCTTCTGTCTGATATATGTATGTGTTCCTTCTAATAAAAATTATTTGCAAGTTCAGCACCTCGTCGTCTCTTCTTGCGTGTTTGTATGTATTTTTCCGCTGTTTTTACATCCGATCATGCACATGTCCGTGATCAAGAAGTCTTGGATGACGCAAACAATTTTCACATATACCATTGAGATCGGATGGGAGTTGGCATTCTTTTCAACAAAGCATTCCTTCTTGCTCTATCCATATTATTACTGAACTAGCACTAGTTTGAACTATAGTAACCATCGAAAACCACAATATAATATTAGAGATACGCTATCAATATCCATCTTCATCTTTAGCATTTGCCGATGAACTTCATGACGCAATTAATATTGTGTGCACACAATCTTTATCACATGCTTTGTTTCTGCTCAGATATTTTAACTTTTCTAATTATGGAATGCAAACGCACCTTACTCATTAACATCTTCGTCACAGCCCAGAGAACTTATTAACCTATGTTGAGTGTTTTCTCCGACAGAAGTAGTAACGTCCCTAGGGCTACTACTAGCAGTGCTAGGAATCTCTATCTGATATTAGCAAATCAACCAGACTTTGTTGCCGCTATAACCTGTACACCTGGCATTAGTGATCAATCATTACTATCATTTTCATTTAATGCACCCCCTGCTAAAGCAGATAAAAAAATAAAACAATACACCACAGTAAGAAAGCAAACTTTTAAACGGATAACAGTAAACTATCAAATCTTCTAGACACATTTTTAAGCAGTTTGAATAACCTTTCAGTGCAGTCTACCTGGAATATATTTGCAGCTGATGCTGATCGACAAGTCATGAAGCATACTCCTTGCCGTACCGTCATATCAAACGCGCGTGTGTCATGGCAGAAAGCTCACATCAAACGTTTATATAACAAAAAAGAAACGTTTTTATCAAGCCGCAAAATGTTTACCGACTAACCACACCCGGTTTGCTGCCTACAAATCTGCATCATACATCTACATATCTGCAATTAAATCCCCTAAAGATAATTTTCTTACTAACGCTTTTCCGTCTATGTTACAAACTAACCAAAAAGCTCTGCCGAGTAAATAGGCCGCTGTCCGACAACTATATTTTTTTGATTGACTTATTCGGTAACAAAATTTGTGAAGGTCATTGCGCTGCTGTTCCTAACAAATATTTAATTGAAAACTTTTTTAGATAACCGCAATAATTTACCTAGCGCGATTTTACACAATTATTCACCCATGTAATCAACGATTGTTGGAACCGTTGAAGTTGTACGCCTCATTGAATCACCTAAAAATGATTCGCCTTTTAGTTATGAAGCCAATAATACAATTCTTTTATAAGAGTACTTGTGCTTACGATTCTATTGTACTAATGAAAATTTCCGACAGTCACTGCATACTTCTACTATTCCTAGTGAATGAAAAAATCGGCAAAGTCGTTCTACTTTATAAATCTGGAAATAAACACTGTCCGAACAATTATCTTCCCACTTATTTAATTAGTATAGTTAGAAAGAGAGTAAATTTTTTGAAATTATATTCATTTTTTACTTCTGCACAACATAGCTTTCGTAAAAAAGTTTTGTTGTAAAACACAGTTATTAGCAGTCACTCATCAATTTCAAGAGATTCTTAAAAAGTTATACCATGCCGACTGCAATTTTCTAGGTTTCTCAAGGACTTTTGACAAGGTTTGCCATAGACTGCTACTTTACAAACTGCACTAACTAAGGCTTGATGGTAACAAACAGTGGATTGAGTGCCTTCTCTCCAAGACA
This sequence comes from Rhipicephalus annulatus, assembly GCA_013436015.1. Lineage (NCBI taxonomy): Eukaryota > Metazoa > Arthropoda > Arachnida > Ixodida > Ixodidae > Rhipicephalus > Rhipicephalus annulatus. The sequence goes on along the minus strand of WOVY01010688.1, from coordinate 34,664 downwards.
GCACAATTCGTTACTGCAACAGTTACAATTCATCTTTTCACGTAGTTCATTCCCGCATTCTGCAAGGATTTGTCATAGGCTTCCTGTTCTTTTTTATTTATAATAAATACCTCTCATCAGTTGTATCATCAAACGTTCATTTTATTGCTCATGACTGTGTGATTTTTCAAGAAACTACTAATGATAATGACATACCCTATCGAAAAAAAACGAATGGTGGGCATGGTGTAAACCACCACCCACCATTACAGTGGATTAATGTAGTGGGTGAATGGTGGAAAACGCCCACCATGGCGCATGGTGGGTATGGTAAGTTCTGTAGTGCAGGCAACGCTTGAGCGCGAAATGACGTCAGAATCACCGTGACGAGCTGCCACAAAAAAGAAAAAAGAATTCTATAAAAACGGTATAAAAAACACCCGTCCCGTAAAAAAAAAACAGGCACCACGGAGGATCGAACGTGCAACCTGCGGAGTCCCACTCGAGGACACTAACCACGGCGCCACACCAACATGAAGTTGCCTGTGTGTTAAATACTTAGTTGGCATACGAACTTACGGTTCAACTTATGTTTGTCGTGTACACAACATAGACAAGATCTACACCTGCTACGAAAATTGCACATTTATTAAACACAAGCAACTGCGGCTTGTAACGATTGCCACTATGTTAAAGCATAATGCAAGCTGATTTTAACGCTCTATATAACTGGCGTACGTGAAAAATAGCTCATCGACCACAACAATAAAAAGTGCAAAATCATGTGTTTATCAAAAACCTCTACTACCTCACCTATTTACTGTCATAAAAACACTCTTCTGGATTCCTATAACTCCTATAATTATCCTGTAATTCACATAACAACTATTCTATACTGGTCCCGTCATAATGAATACATAATAATCAATGCTACCCGCATACTTGGCTATTTACGACGTAGCCTTTTTAATGCTCCATGTGGCTTAAAACTGCAGCTTTATAAAACACTAATACGCTCTAAACTAGAATAAGCTACAGCCATGTGGGACCCCACCTATAATAATCTGGTAAATTCTGTTCCACTTGTTTAGAAGAGCTCCGTTCGTTTTATAATGCATAATTATAACAGAACCAGGAGTATTTCCACCAGGAAAAGTTTTCTTGCACTCCGTTTTTGAACACGAACCTTCATCTGTTCCTGCATGACGAACTACTTCTTCACCCTTAGCACATATCCCACCGCTTTGTTCACTATCTTAAAGTAGGCATCCCTTCATGCAACACCAAAACGTTCTTCAATTCATTTTTGCCTCGAGCCTAAAAGAGTGGAACAGACTTCGTGGTGGCTTTATCGCTATAAGTGATAACAACTTGTTCCGCGATACATCAGCTAACATTGTATAATAAGGATTTTTTGTTGAATTTGCTGACATGGTATAACTATGTTCTGTGCTGTTTTAGCTAAGACATATTATTATATAAGTGTATTGGAAAATATTGTACCTATAATAGATCTCTTTTAGCGATCTACCATATTCACTGCTTTTTGTTCAGTTTATTTTTTAACAACCCACCCGCCTCTGTAATGCCATTTGACATTGAGGGTAAAATAAATACATAAATATTGTTACTGCATATGTGATTTCGGTATGAGCAGGTGGGTAGCGGGGAACAGGCAGATTAAAGAAGAGGACGTTCGGCTAGCAAGATAGGCCTCCGGTGTCAAAGATTTCGAGCATTTGAGCTATTGCTGGAATAAACAGTGGTGTGTATGTCGCCAGTTAGAGGTCACTTATACCAGATTGCGCTGTGCAGTTCCACAACTAAATTATTACCTTAACAAAGGTCGACTCAAGGCGTCACCGCTATGCATTTGGTGCAACGAAATTGAAACAATTGAACATTTATTTTTATTCTGCCATCGTTATTCTTATCAGAGAAAAAATTTTAGTAGCCCCATTACAAAAGCTAGGAATACAAGTAAATCTACCAGTAATTTTGTCACTTGGCGGTACTTCATTTGGTTAATGCCACAGGGATGTATGCTCCACTGTGTTTGATTACATCAACGCCACTAAAAGATTACCGTGCTAGTGAACCCAAACCTTTTCAGATCTTTCGATTATAATTCGTAGTTATGTCTATCAAAAAAAGAAATGGTTTGACCGCTTGCTCAGCAAACATTTTTGCTTTTTGGTAGTATTATTTTTGAACTACATTTTCAGATTGGCTTCACTTTCATTTTAGTTTCATATAAGTGTCCTGCCGCCCGGTTCTTGGCCCATTCCCCTCAGTGGGTGAGCGCCATCGATAAGAGTTCATCATCATCATCTTCTTCATGCAGCATCGCTGGTGTGCCAGCTCCCAGAGACGCAACATCTTGTCGTTGTCTGAGCAGCTCAGCAGGTATTTGCCACCGGAGTGGAACTTCACACCACGCAAACAGTTGTTGTGGCCCAGCAGGGTGAAGACGGCCAGGCCTGTGCTGACGTCCCAGAGCTTAACGGTTTGTTCCGCGAGCCCGATGCCAGGAAGAGTCCAGTGCCCTGGGCCTGGCCTGCGCCACTGCTAGCCAGCCGCCGGTTGCTGTCTCCGCTGCTGTTGCCCTCCAGGTGCAGTTGGGCACTCTCGGGTGCCCACGCGTTGCACTCCACCACGTGGTCGTGCTCCCGAAGCTCCAGCTTGCACTCCTTGGTGCCCACAACCCGCACACGAACCATGTGGTCATTAGAACAGCTGGCCAAGAGGAAGCTATCTATCGGAGTTGACTCTGACCATGCGCACCCATTCCCGATGGCCTGTGAACGTCTTGACACAGTACCCCGTGGATACCTCCCACAACTTGATGGTCTTTTCTCTCAAACAGGGCACCACATGGTCACCGCTTGGCTGGAAGGACACTGACGACACGTTGTGGTCGTGTCCGTGCATTGTACGAATACACTCATATGTCTGGAAATTCCACAATTTGATGATCATGTCTGCTGACCAAAACACTAGAAACTTCCAAGTGTGGCCGAACCCCAAGTCTTGCATGGAGTCCGTGTGGCACTTTAGCGTTCGTTCGAAGTCTCCAGTCTCGTAATCCCAAACCTTGATAGAGGCGTCTTCTGAGGCAGAGACGACCACGCTGTAGACAGTGTGTAAGGCCACCCGGGTGACTGGTGACCGGTGACCCGTGAGGGCATACCGCCCGGGAGGCCTGGTAATCCACTCTGTAGGGGACCGCTTTTCCAGTGTGGGTGTGCCCGAAATGTACTCTTTCTCGGCCTCTGCCAGTCTACTCTCCAGTTCCATCACCTTCTTCTGCAACCTGAATAAAGACGTACATTTCTTTTCGAGAAGGCCAGCGTACTTCTTGTCTTTGTGGCCAGGCATGTCTGTCTCCTTCTTGAAGGCTTCAGCAGCTTCCATGAACCCATTGTATGCCATATAATCGGCAACCGCCTTGTTGAGCTCTTCACTGTGCCTTTGGGACAACACCAATTTCATAGTCCGGGAAGGTATTGGCGCTGCGCGTAATCCGGGGTTTGTGTCGCTTCGTCCGGTCAATTTGCCTCGCTAGCCGAACGTCCTCTTCTCTAATATGCCTGTTTCCAGCTACCCACCGGCTCATACCCAAATCACATATGCAGTAACATTATGTAAATAAAAAACTACGAATCTTCTCTCCTGAAGGAGATCCTCATTGGATGCAAAGCAGCCGTTTAGCGCCCGGCGTTGACCCAGTTAGAACGGGCGTCGAAGCGGGTGCTGGCCAAACGGTTTGAATCAAAACTTAGTGTAGCGTTTACTCGTGTAAACGTTTGTATGAAACGCAAAGATATGCACTCTAAGGCAAATTTACCCGAAAAAGGAGTAACGGAGCCTAATAGATGCGCGCGATGAACGGATAGAACGTTGAGGAGCAACCCCAAAGGGAAACGTGCTGCGTGTATACCACTTAGTCTGAAAACACGCTCCAAAGGGATGAAGTGCCCGGCAAATGGTGGTAGTGGTTGGAAGAGGAGAAAGGCACCTAATGTCTGCAGCCCGGTCGGGAGTACGGCGCAGTGCTTGCCCCCCCCCCCACGGCAAATGCAGGCACTGCGCAAAGCGCTGCCAAGGTCACTATCCGTCCCCTTCCTCTTCTGTCTCAGTCTTTATCCGTATTTTGCAGGCGACGGTTCGCGTTGCATCACGCTTGGAGTGCTCGACCACGGCCGCGTAGATTCGATGATCTAGGAATTACGACGTGGTGCTTGTGTGTACGCTTGGATGAGCGTGGGCTGCTGCTCTTCGTTTCGCTGCACCCATGAAGTCTTGAGCAAGTCTCGACGCATCACCACGCCGCGCTCTATATCTGTGGCTTAGATATAGTCACGACCAATACACGACAGCAACAGTTGGGAAGGCTAATATGACGGCCTAGAAGAAGGCAGGCCTTTTGGATGTATACTTCAATCCGAGTCAGGGCAGAAATCAGCGCTGGATTCTTTTGCAGGTAGATTACCATTCTTTATTCTACTCTACTTTTTGAGTGTGCGATACGGATCGAGATTGCCGGCAACGGGCTTGGTCGTGTTGTATATCGCACGCACGAAATATACCGCGAAGGTCAGCTTGGGCATCTGCAGTTCGCCTGTGCTTTGAGACCGCCCGAAAATTGGCCGCCTTTGCCGTCGGCCTCCCGAGTGCTCGCCTGTCCTCGCCGCCGTGATGAGCTCCGGGCTTAAAATATTGGGCTGAGACCCCGTCGCTGTGTTGGGAGTAGTCGAAAACACGTTGCGGGTTCTCGTAACAAGCTTGGTTGTAGTATTTCGCGCGCTGTAAGTACGCCAGCACGGGCTGGCAGGGATTTCAGTAGCGTCGGAACTCAGTGAAAATTGGTCGCCATTACTGCTGGCTTTCCCGTCAGTCGGTCGCAAGTAGCTCGGCGCCATCCGTTGGCCGCGGCGGTGGACTCGCGTTTGCACGCTGCATTCGCTCGAGTTTCTGGAAAAGGGCCGCATTACCGTCGATTTCTTTGGCGCTAGCTCAAAACCAGCCCAGCGCTGTTCGCGGCGACAGCCAAGCGTGCGCTCGCTCTCCTGCTCAAAGTTCGCTGGCGGCGGACACTCCGCGTGCAGCGCCGTGTTTGGTCTCGCGTTCGCTTGGTCGACCTGAACGATGTCGCTCGATTAGGCCTCGCCGACTTTTTGGCTGCACGGTGGTTCGCAGAGTTGTGGCTGCGGCCGCCGCTCCTAAGCTGTTGCGCTACGGGGATCGAAATGAGTGTTTGAGGTTGTGTGATATCGCGTTTAAATTACTAGTATATCATATCTCACGTATGTATTATTTCACATTGCACGTATTTCTCATATGCATTCGTATTCATCCTCTGTCACGTGTGACTCACTATTTAACATACTTATTGTACAGCCGTGGGCACACACCATGCTGAAGGCTGTGTGCGCTGGCGTCTGCGATGCCTTTCATTCATCTCTTTCGTCAGAGCAGCTTCAGAAGGACTGTGCGAAATGTGAAGGTAAAGTTATTTGTGTGTCATACTTTACACGCATGTTCTTATAATACCTTGCACGTATTGTCATATGCGTGCATCTTCATCTTCTGACACGTGTGCCTAACTATTTCTACTATCTTAATGTACGTACAGCCAAGGGAACACAACAGGCAGAAGGCTGCGTGCGCTGGCGTCTGCAATGACTGTTATCTATCGCTTCTGTCGGAGATGCAACACGAAGAGTGAACAAGATGTGACAAAGAGACTAGACTTGTACACTTCACCATGAATTCACTTATAAGAATGGAGAAACTTCATGTGTATGTAGAAAAATAAAGATTTCGATGTCTCGCTTTTCTCTTTCGTTGTTGCCGTGACTGCGAAAGCAGTTACACATAGGTGGCTAACTACTTTCTCGCGTGTTCTTTGCAGCGCTATTTGTTGCTCAATGTGCAGAAAAACAGGCGAAAAATGTATTGGCCTGGCGGAAAATCAACAAAAGCTATGTCTGAACTGAGAATACAAAGTTCATCCGATCAGAATACTTGAGTGGATCAACCGTTCGTCCGACGAGGTGCAACTGTGATGACTAACGGTTGCCCGGTGATGTGTAATTGTGGGGATTGACAGTTGCCCTATAGGGTGCAAGTGTGAAGACTAAATATTAGTCCTTTGAGGTGAATATTGGGACTAATGGTTACTCAGTAATCTGCAAATGTGAGGACTAAATGTTAGTTCCTTGAGCTTGTCAGTGGGGACTGTTAGCCGCAGTGCCGTTATCCCTAAAATAGATTATTGGTTGTGGCAGCCCCATTAGTCCCCAAAAGGACAAACCAGAGACACTTTTAACACCCTTTTGCCTTAGAGTGTGGGAGGTGGGACGTCTTGAAGACGCAGCACTCATCTTATTTTGCTCGCGTCTCGACTGTGTTACCCGCGTGCCTTATGTATTCTCGAACGCTATCGGTGTTCTCGACTACACAGTAAAATTGTTTACACCCTTATGGGTGTAAAAAAGGTGTGTTACAGATTTACACCTTTTTTAATGAATGTAACACCCTTTTCTTTGCTGGTACACCCTCAGAGAAGGGTGTAACTGGCAAAAGGGTGTTATCATGCCGTTCGTGAGGGTGTTGAAGAACAGAAGGGTGTACACCTCTTATTGATGAAATAAAAATTGTTCCGAATAACGTCCCAAAGTTGTCATATAATCATTAGAGACGCCGTACCGAAGGACTCCGAAAATTTAAACCACCTGTGGTTATTTAGGGTGCACCTAAGTCTAACTACACAGGTCTCGCACTATTTCTCGTCTATTAAAAATGTGGCCGCCGTGAACTGCCGGGATTCGATCCTGCGACTTGCGGGTCAACAGTTCAGCCCCATAAGCTCCAGACCACTGGCGCGGGAGTGCAAGTGCAAGAATCGAGCTGCATTCATGCTTGCAAATAAAATACCACGCATATAGCGCAAGGAATGCATGCCTTTCCTAAGATAACAATGTCTTAGGGATGAAAAAAATCAAGGAAATGATTGAGGCATTGACAAATTTTACAGAACACTCTAAGAATAATTGAGAAAATGTAAAAGAGACTAACTTCTTCTCGCACTGTATGATTCGACATGCTTTGCCGCGTTATATCGTTCACATTATATGTGAATAAATGAATGGGCTACTGTCACGATCTACGGACAGCACATATTCATGTGTAGAAGCAATTGAGAAAAAAAGCTTGAATTTATTACAAAATCCCTTGCTCGGTCAAAAGCCGTTCGAGTGCAAGTCGTTTTCACAAGATTATCGAAGACGAGACGTGCTTGGTCGAAAAAGAAAACAATGCACTACCTTCTGCAACAATGCGGGAGCACGGGAAGTGGTTCTTTAGGTGAAGAAATAAAGGTCAGAGAATGGCACGGTCAGTGCACGCAGCGCCTTTGCGAAGCGAAGGGGAGAAGGGTACGAGAGGAGGGAGTGACACGCCTCTCGCCCCCGCACACACACACACACACACACACACACACACACACATACACACACACACACACACACACACACACACACATATATATATATATATATATATATATATATATATATATATATATATATATATATATATATATATATTGTGGGACACTGCGACCCATGCCGTGAAATTTGTATTTGCTATCTATTCCGTTTGACATCCCTTCGGGGGGAGGGTGGGGGTGTATGAGGTGATCAGCAGGGGGGCACCGCAACCCCCGTAGAGTTACAGTGCCCCCTCTCTATTTCTCTATGTACCTATAGGGATTTACATTGCCCCCTAAGTGACCAAGGGCCGCCCCCGCCCCCCTTCCCCCGTGGTGGGCACGCCTATGCATAGGCACCATCAATCATTGCAATAAAAGTTTGTGTGTAAATGTGTGTGTCAACAATAATACGTTTCAAATTCAAGAACATGAGTGTTTTAGGTGATTATTACCGCTGTTGTTCATTTGTTAAAAATACATTGCACCTGCAAGCGTTTCAAACTTCGCGCGCTAAAGTCATACGTTAATTTGATTTGTGAAAGTAAAATTATTTTGCCCCCTTGGTTTTTATGTTATATATATTTACGTTTACTTTTTATACCTAAACGCACCACTAAAGCATTTTATTGCGCCATTGTACGTCTGCGGAGCTGTAACCACGTGACTTGTTTGGGCGTGTTTGCTCGCTAGTCGGGCGTTGCAGCTGGTCGGTTCTGCATCGTTTTTTTCTCATTTTTTGAGGTGTGCTTGCGCGCTGCGTTTTTGTTTTGTGTTCTGCCGGTGCTGCCTATTACGAAGATGGACTCTACTCAAGCGAGGACGTGTGGCATCGCATTTTGGAACACTCGCCAGGTACGTACCACATTCCTGCTGTCGGCGCTTTGTCAACACCGAGAGCGTGATAACGACGCCATGCTACGTTTTTCGTTACATGTGGCCGATAAGTGAGGTTTTTTAACGTAGCGAACCTGTTTGTGTGTGTCATTTCATCAGGATGAAGGCGTTTTTGTGGGAAGTCAAGCGTGGGCGAGCTTTTTCCTTCAATTCAAGCATGCTTCGGTGTGTGAAGCACATGGCGCGTGCGTGCGCAGGGGGAATTCGGCGGCGGATTTGTGCGAGTTGTGACGGCGCCCGCCTCTGTCGGCAGTGGTGTTGGCAGGGAGCCCTGCTCGCGATGGACCAATATTTTGGTTAAATAATTGTTGGGTGAAGACGGCGTTTGTTAGCTGTAAGCGTTGATTACGCCTAGGGCGCGTATGTTATCTCTTAACTTGAGGATTTTTTTTGCATGCCTGTTCATATTGTGTGCTACAGGAGTCAACGGGTTCATATGTTGTACGTTTCATATGTTGTACGCCCTTTTTTAAAACTGCTATCAGAAATTGCTGCGGGTAGCCGAACGTATGCCGGTGTATGCATCCACGTCGGCACGCATCTTTGAACTACCGTGTTACTCGAGTTCGCGTGCAGCATGCTGCCTCGTCTTAGGTACGGCTCGCAAGGCTTGCACGTATGTACGCTTACGTGTTTATGCAGCCCGTTTACTCAAATCTGAGCTTACGTTATACACCCGCAACATAAGTTGTCTGATGCGTTCGGAACCCATGAATTTTGAGCCGTTCGTTAAACATGAACTGTATTTCCGAACGAAATTTTCATGGCTTATTAGGGCCGAATAACTGTAGCTTAACTGTGCGAACCCTAATTCGATCAGTAGTTCATGCGGCATAGCACATTTTATTTTATCCAGCTTGTGTTCGCTATGCTTAGATTTCATTATTTTGTGGTGGTTTATTAAATATTGTATGTGCCTCGCCCAAACTTTGTGTTCAAACTTTGCTAAGCACTTTTACTTGTACGAACAGTAAGAACAGTTTAGACCATCACCTCCAAGGGCATTTATTAACAGATTACAAGCTTATGCCCATCTGCTCAGAAACACACATGAAAACATTGAAAAACCACACACTGGCCACGAATAAAAGCACAGCCTTTGTCACTTGTGAATAGGGCTCCTGTGTGGGGGCCAAAACGTCATGCTTTCAATTGGGGTCAGCATGTTGTTTTAATTGTCTTCACATCAGATGACAAGCTTAAGTAAATTCTATAGGCATGCGCTACAGTTATAGAAGGGATCTGTGGTGTTTGGAGAAACGAATAAATTATTTAACGCTCAAAACTAGCAATAGTGTTATACATCATAGTATGCATACATAAGGCATGCACATGTTACTGTGAAAATGGAAAATTGGACAGTATGTTCATCTGACAATCATGAATATAGACTGCATGTTTCCAAGCTGTTGACATTGACGCAATTACACAACTTCTGAAATCAGTCTCATCAAATGTTTATTGTGTATTGCTAAATCGTGACCAATGCCTTCCAGTATTCTTGTTACTGAGATTGTTGCAGAAGCTTGCATGCTTTATTGGGATGGTATTTAGCTCAAGATGGGTGCGTTGTATTAGCATTTCCACATTCTTTCCCATTATTTATCAGACAGCCTGTAATGAGGTGTATGTTAGGAATGAGTGAGGGGCACTGCCTTTTTAGCCACCTGGAATCATTGAATTAACAGCCATAATTTAGCAGTTGACAATAGTAATTTAGTGAAACCAATTTTCTATGTTATCGGCATAATCGTCCTAATGTAGGCATCCGGAAAAAAGTTACACTAGTTGTGTTCAAACTAAAATTTGTAATTTAATTTTATGTGTTACCTCCAATGGATACTTGATCAAAGCGCATACCGTCATGTACGCACTGCCCTATTAATGAATTGGCATGTATGTGCACTATGCCGGAGCGCTATTCAAGTATATTTTGTTACACATCTGTTATGTGGAAAATGCATATTCTTTCGTAAGGTTGCAGCTATGTTCGCCAAAAACATTGAGGATGTTTTTGTTGTAACATATCTGATTTTCGTACATCCTACTTTTTTAAAACACAATGTTCCTGTTCATTCTAAATAGAGTTCCAAATTCCGCTTCGCTTACAGACACATCAGTAAATTGTTTTTTTTTGTTTCTCTTGCAGCCTATACATGCTTGTCGTAGGAAGAGTGTGTGGGAGACGTCTGGACTAGCCCATCATCGAGGCGGGCTTGTGGAAAATTTGACTGCTGGTGCACATCAGCGGCGCATGGCTTCTGTTTCTTTTGAAAAGCGAGCTGCAGAGAGCCACCTGGTAGCTGTATTCAAGGAGCACAAAGGTTCAGGGTGTTCAAAGTTAACCCCTTTTGTTTTCCCTTAAAAGAGAAGTCAGCGCTGTAAGTTATGTATGTAAAGCCACCTCTGCTGATAGCTATGTATCCAGGAGGATGCAATGTCAGACAATAATTATCACTGTCAGCAGTGACATTAAGTTTTAATTATCAAGTTAATAGTGATTGCAACAGGAGATCATGTATGTGTTAAATATTTGAACCAGTCACATTTCTACATATTATCACTTATAAGAATTCTAGCATGCCTGTGCTCAGATATCCTGCTGGAAATTTAGTTGCGGCTTGTATTATTATGTGTGCAGGACAGTGAGCGCTAGCACAGACTCTGATTTCATGCATTTAATCTGACCCTGGGTGGAAGGCATGGGCAAACATTAAAATGGTTACTCTTGCTATTCGTTGGCGATAGCAAGAACCGACTGCTCGTTCCGCTATGGAGTGATATTTTGTGGAACTTCACTGCCTTGCATGCGTAATCATGAAAAGCAAAATTAAACTTTCAAACGGGATATCAGGAGCATAAACATAATCAAAAAAAGTTTTCCAAGTGGGACCATGTAGAAACACGACTGCCTCCAACTTTTTAATGCAAACATACCCGCTTATTTGTGTTACTAAAATTTCAATATTTTTGGTTGATTGGACAGATGACAGCATTATTTTATTACTTTGTGTCCCCCTGGACACAATCTGGCAAGGTGTTTTTCTGTTCTTAAGGCTAAAATTCAATGTAACTAAGCAGCGCACTTATGAATGTGTCAGTGCTACTTATTAAGCTCTTTATTGGATATTTAGTTTTTTCCAAGATCTACTGAGTGAGTTGCTCACCAGACTTGCGTGTCATGGTAATTGATGCCTTATGTGCAATTGGCCATTTAAAAACACTTTTTATGTTGTGATAAAAAGTAGCACATTAATGATTTTATCTTCAGTGTAACCTTCACTGAATATTCTATAATAATGTATTTTTTTACCGTAGTTATTTCATTGCCTTCGGGAAGTTCAATTCATAAGTGCAATCAAGTGTTTTCCCACTGTCATACTTCATCATACCTAACTTTGCCAATACAAAACCATGTCGGATATTTTACAGTGATACATACTCATGTTTAACATTGTTAATGATAATTGATAGAAGGCATACTAGAATATTGTAATGTGGGTCCTTGGATCGGGGGGGTTGAATGGTGAATTTTTTCAACTACATAGTAATGTCTGCTTGCTTTGTTTCATGTCAAGTGTAATGAGAATAATATTTACTGAGGTTAACGTGTTAAAACCACGATATAATTATCAGGGACACTGGAGTGGAGGGTTTCAGATATTTTGACCACCTGGGGTTCTTTAAATGCATCCACGTCTAAGCAGACAGGTGTCATGCATTTCCTCCTTAATCGAAATTGCAGCCACTACAGCCATGGTTTGATTTTGCGGCCTTCAGTTTAGCAGTCAAGGGTTACTTGAAGCGTATATTAGTTGTGGGCTGTGGTCTTGCTTCCATGATGCATCTTAAGTACAGCAGTTTGGTGCCAACCAGGCATCTCTACTAGTGCACTGGTGTTGTGCTTTTGCATTCATAATTTACTGCAATATTTAAGTATTTTATCAAGATGCATTACTGAGCAGCTCTGCGAAGTGTGTGCTGGTGTTTATTACATTCCTAATTTTTTGCAAGAGGTAATAATTATTGCATGTATTCTGAGTTAGATATGAAGTTACAAATTTTCCTTCTTTTATACTCTGTAAGAGTGCAAAGCCCAAGTCACTCTGATATACTTTGCATATTGTACATCAGATGGCTAAATTGTGTGTGCAGAGCTTATATAAACAGCCCATAGTGTTTCGAATTCCTTGAAAACTGCCTTAGGATCAGAAAAAAACTGTTGTGAAGAGTGGGATAGTCTGGGGGAACAGTGAAAGTTCCTCAGATAGGCTGGCTGACGTTTCGATAGGAGGACTTATGTTCGTCAAAAGTGCCTTTCCTTCTCATCCTTGGCATGTTAGCTTTAAGGGGGTTAGTAGAGACGTCACCTCTTGGTGGTGGTGCGTGTCCTTGTAGGCAATTGCCGTCGGAAAAGAAAAAAAAAGCTAGAAAGCAAACAAGTGCAGTCCTCACTTCATTTCAAGTTGGCTGGTCGCAATTTACAATGTTCTCGGAGGGTAGAGAAAAAAAGGGAAGCAAAAAAGAGGAAACACGCAAAGTAGGAGCCGTGTGCTGCCGCTACAGACACGAAAAAAGCAAAGAGCTTGAAAGTTCGAAGCCAGCAGACGGTCCCCGCGTTTGGCCATAACAAAGGGTTGACGACGATAAAGGCCTATGCTGTTCTCGACCATGTATGAATGGGACTCATAAGAAAGCGGTTACAAAAAGGCGCGAGAGAAAAGCAGGCGGCTACCTTTCAATGCTAAGATGTCAAAGGTAAGAGACACCAGATGTGTTCGGAAGAGAATGTGTTTAATTGGGAAAGTCATTAGTTAAAATATGCTTTCACTATCCCCGTAGGTGGCCTGCTCAACAGAATTGCCTCAAGAATTTGGCGGCATGTTGGCAGAGAAATAGAGAAATTCAGAATGCAAAGAAAATAAGCATCAACAAGAGAAACACAGAAAGGAAAAAATGAAAAAAGGCGGGCTGGAAGTAGATGACACGCTAGCGATAACAGACGAGGAAAGGAAAAAAGAGACGCAGAGAAATTTGTGGCTTGGCAATGACTTGATGGTGCTCGGTAGGAGTGTTTTTTAAAGCGACAAAAGAAGAAAGAAAGCTGTGGTTGAAAGGTTCTGGAAAATAAAAACTTTGTAGTTGTGTGTATATAGACACATGAATATCTATATTTATAATTTTAAAAATTTTGAGAGAACAATAGTTCAACTTGTAGTCTAGGCGCAATTCCATGTAATACCGATCATGTCTATTTGAAGGTTGAACCTTTCTTATTTCTAAATGCTGTCGTAATTATGCTATGGCTTTCAGCGATTCCGAATTGCGACGTGCTACATTTATTCGTGATCAGTATAGGTGCTTACATTTGTGTATCAAATATATTTCCATGTATTTCCTCTCACGGTGAGCAGAAATTTGTCGAACATAAAGCTTTGCTTGGTCGAAATTGTGGCCCTGTTGGTTGAAGTGACGGCCGTATTTAGGAACTATAAACGTTCAACCTTCAAATATACATAACTGTTATTACATGGAATCACTCCTAACCTATATATTGTAATAATATTCACTCTAAATTTCTAAAATTTTAATTATAGATATACATGTGTCTATATAGACACAAATACACAGTTTTTTTTCCAGAACCTTTCACCCACAGCTTTCTTTCTTCTTTTGTCGCTTCAAAAAACACTCCTACCGTGCATCATCAAGTCATTGCCAAGCCACAAATTTCTCTGCGTCTCTTTTTTCTTTTCCTCGTCTGTTAACGCTAGCGTGTCGCCTACCATCAATCCGCCTTTTTTTTTCATTTTCTTTTCTTTTGTGTTTTTCTCGTCGTTGCTTATTCCCTTTGCATTCCGAACTTGCCTATTTCTCTGCCAACATGCCGCCAAATTCTTGAGGCAATTCAGTTGAGGGGGACACCTATGGGGATAGTGAAAGCATATTTTAACCAACGACCTTCCCCAATAAACACATGGTCTTCCGAACACATTTGGTGTCGCTTACCTTTGACATCTTGCCATTTAAAAACAGCCGCCTGCTTCTCTCTTGTGCCTTTTTGTAACCTCTTTCTTATGAGTCCCATTCATAGATGTTCGAGAACAGCATAGGCCGTTATCGTCGGCAACCCTTCGTGATGGCCAAACGCGGGGACCTTCTGCTGGCTTCGAACTGTCAAGCTCTTTGCTTTTTTCGTGTCTGTAGCGGCCACCCATTGGCAGCACACCGCTCCTACTTTGGGTGTTTCCTGTTTTTTTTTCTCCGCCCTCTGAGAACATTCTGAATCACTACCACCCAACTTGAAATGAAGCAAGGACTGCACTCCTTTGCTTTATAGTTTTTTTTTCAGGCTACAATTGCCAACAGGGACACATGCCACCACCAGGACATGACGTCTTTACTAACCCCCTTGAATCTAATATGCCAAGGATAAGAAGGCTACCCAGGCAGCACGCCGCCGTTGGACCAATCTTGGACCAACATCGGCTAACATCGGCACCGACGTCGGGCCGACGTCGGAAGTGCAACTTCTTCCAATGTCGGGCCGACGTTCAAGCCAATGATGGGCCGACGTTTTGCCGATGTTTTAGCCAGTATGCAACCAACATTGGGCCGACGAAGGCCCATCGTATTGCCGACAAAGCTGCCAATGTTCGGCCAACATTGGGCCATAATTCAGCCAATCACATGCCATTTTTACGCCGATGTTTGCTGCACGACGAATATTGGCTACGGATGTACGACCGACATTGGACCAATCCAGGACCACATTGCAGCCAATCAAATACCGTTATTACACCGATGTTTCCTGCACGACGAATATTGGCTACTGATTGGCTTGCCATTATGTAACCATTATTAGTAGGGAATTTTTCTTACCGGATGATTTAATCAATATGCCTCGATGACCCGCTCTTGTAGCTTTGCAGCCCTGTATACATGGGGCAACAGAAAATTGAATGCTGAGAACTGAAAGCAGTTACTCGATCTATTTCATCTTTTATACCTCATTCCCTTTGCTAACACTAGAAGTGTAGTTTATTTTTTTACCAATTTATTTTTTGCAATAGCGAGTGCTTTATTTGGTACTGGTATTTTGGTACAGCAGATCGAAAAAAGTCGTTAGGAAGTAAATGTTGAAAGCGTATGTCCCCCACTTGCAATCCCCATATATGTCCCCCACATGGTAATCGAGAATATTCATAGTTTAGAGCATTTTTTTGTAACTAAAACATGGTGATGGTGCTTCCGAATCAGCATAAGCTAGCCGAACAGTGCACCACCGACAGTCTGCAGACTATTTATTCTTTGTTTTTTTATTTATTTGGTACAACAAAAAATGTATACATTGAAAAATATATATACACAACTAAAAAAGGCCCGCTCTAACTGCAGGTCAGGTTGCGTTGGGGGCACAGTGACAGTGGTGCTGTCAAGGACCTGGCTGCTGTGGTTGGGCAGGAAGCCAGCTGCCGCGAGCAGCCGATCATCTGCACTCTGAGAGTGGGGATCATCGGGCTGCTCCACAACAAATGCTTCTCTGAAGCGCCGCTTCCTGCCCTCACAGCGATCACCAGACCCTGGCAGCCACCTCTTAATGAAGTTGAGGGCCTCCGCCTGGTCGCACCCTGCTTTTTGGCAGATGACATCTGCATACAAGAACAGAAATACCATAGTACACATGAAGCACTGCAGTACAGAGAATACACAAGGGTACACACACATAAAACAATGAACAAGTCTAACCTGTCACTAATCTACAGAGCCTCAGGTTCACAAAGGCCCTTTTCCCTTTTCTGCCATGAAGGCTGTACAGCACTTGCACGTCATGTGCCAATACAGCCTTCATGGCATTCACACCAATTTCTCGGAGGCCACGTCCCCCAATCTGCAGGAGGTGCTTGCACTGTAAAAAAATGCAAGAAGCATAGATGGGGTAAACGCAACAGCACATCGAAATGTTTTCATGATAAAAATCTGCAAGAAGAGGACACTGAAAACAACTTGAATTTTTGGGCATCACAACATTTCATTGTTTTTTTACGCTAACTTCAACTCACTTGACCTAAAATGGTTTCCACATCAGCCCTCTCACACTCAGTGTGAGAACCTTTCAGAGTCCTTCTCTGAATGCAGTTTCGCTGTTATGAAATCAAATACAACACTGTTATAACACTTAATAGATTCTAGCTATGAAATAGTATAATTACTTTGTACAGTGCTCAAATTCCAATACACGTTTCTTCGAGGTTACAATGTCTTTGCCTGAATGATGACCAGGAGTAGCTTCTACAGGTGAAAAACGATAAAATATGTGGAATTCAAAAAGAAGCTTGGACATGTTTTTAATCAATGCATTGTAAGCAGAGCACAACAAGATAAATGAACATGATCAAGCCGTACTAAGAGGCAACCTTAGAGCGACCAAATCTTGGTCATAGATGAAACTGATAGAAAAATAAAGGTTGCACTAGATGGTCGCACCATTTGCTGTTTATATTTTTCTGTGATAGCCAACAAAGAGGCATGTCGCTATAGAAATAGCATCACAATAAACAAAGGTGCATTTTTCTTCACACTGCGAAATTGAGTGCGTGTTAGATTTTTAAAAAAGTAAGAAATCGGCTAACACGAGGCAGGGTGAACTGTAGCTCAAAGTAGAGAGAGCCGCAGCGGACACGAAATAGGGTGATAAATGAACAAAATTACTGAATGTCTGTTTTAAGCAGGCTATTGCTAGTCACTGCCCATCAAACACACGATGCCGCCTACATCGTCTGCTAGGTTAGGACCGTTCACTCGGACATCACAGACTATAGTAAATACAGTCGAATCTCATTAATTCCAACACACTTAATTTGAACTGACGCTGTGGTCGTATCAAAGCTATACCGCGCTCCGAAAATGCTCTCAGCATCCCGCCCAATCCTGCGGTGGCACTTCAGACACCTCATCGCTGTGCTTGAAGAAGAAAATGAAGAAAAGGAAAGAAAAGACTGCGGTGGAATGTTTGCCAAATGCCAATCTGCGACATTCCTGTGCCCCGCTTCGGCTTTTTCTGTCCCTGCCACGTACGTAGAGACCCTTCTCCTCTTAACACTGCGCATGAAGAGAAAGAGGGGGAAAAAAGCTGTCGCAGAGAGTTGGCTCCCTCATGCCGATCTGCAACGCGCCGGTGTCACGCTTCCCTGTTTTTCGTTCCTGCTATGTAGAGACTTTTCTCCTTTCAACATCGCGCATGAAGAGAAAAAAAAAAAGCTGCCGCGGAGTGTTTCTCTCTCGAATGCCGATCTGCTTCTCTTCAGGTGGAGACGCTCCTCCATTCTCATCATGTGCTGGCCACGCTCCGGCTGCAGCGCAGATGGTAACAGTGGAAACACAGTTGTCTTCGAAGAGTGTCAGCACTGGACATTGCCGCGCGCAACTTCTTTTGCCAGGAGAATACTGAAGCCGAAGTACAAATGCTTTGCAAACTGCACGCAAAACTTGTACTCGTTGCAAGGCCAACGTGTACAGACATGTATTGACTACTTTAATTAATGACGGATGTCCTGTAATTTGTGAATAAAACTTCTCCATGCACATGCATCACTGCATGGTGAGCCCTCCGCTCGTTTACCGTATTTACTCTATTCTACCGCGCCCTCGATTGTAACGCGCGCCCGGTTTCCACGACAAAAAAAAAAAACTAAGACATCGATTGCAACGCGCACCCTTTTTTCTCGTTGGCCCGCTTGATCACACCACTCGCGAAAACGACTCTTTTTGAGAGCGTCTTCCGTTTAAATATGAAGTACGGGGGAAGCTTATGCCTATCTGACGTGCAACAGAGCATTGCTGTCACTCTAGTTTTACCGTGGCCCGATGTCAGTACACAAACTTGCTTCGCACCCTTCTCCTAGACGGTTGTGGTGCGAGGCATGTCGAAGTAAAGAGGCGTGTGATCGGCATTCCCGATTTGCCCAAGCAGGTAGCCGTTGTTGTGCCGCAAGTTTAGGAGAAACCTCTGGAGACTCTGAAGCTTTTCTTCGTACTCCTGCGGCAACTTCCGGCATATGCCCGTTCGCCTTCGGAGGGAAAAGCCTTTTCTCTTCATAAAGTTCGTTAGCCAGCACCTGATCGCTTTAAAATGGCTCTGCATTAGCCCTTTTTCTAAGGCTAACTGCATAGCCTGCACTTGGAGCAGTTCTGTCGTCACGGGCCGCTGTGCCGCTCACTGCTTAATCACATACTCGCCGAGCAGCTCTTCAATTTGTGGAAACCAACCCTGCTGTGGTCCACTGAAGCCTTTGTGTGAATCTTTGCTGTCGACAATATTCTGCTTTTGTTTACGCCAGTCCCGCACGCACGTTTCGGGAACTCCGAATGACCACGATGCGGCCCGATTTCTGTCCGTTCCGGCACACGCGACGACTTTTCTTTTAGAAGCTGCATTGTGGTGCACTTGTCGAGTTTTTGGAGTCGGCCCTACCATGCCGTCGATGCTAATGTACTACAAGATGACGAACTTCTCAGCACACGTATGAAGTGCCGCGCATGGGAAACACAT
Source organism: Rhipicephalus annulatus (assembly GCA_013436015.1). Lineage (NCBI taxonomy): Eukaryota > Metazoa > Arthropoda > Arachnida > Ixodida > Ixodidae > Rhipicephalus > Rhipicephalus annulatus. The sequence continues at coordinate 15,744 of WOVY01010688.1, read as the reverse complement.
AGGCAGAAATGACCGACGCGCCATGCCGACGCACGTAGGGGGCGGCCCTTTTGTAAGTGACGATGGCAATAGAATGACCATATTCATTTTTTTTCGTACTCGATTCCAACGCACATGCGATTTATGAACTCTCTTAACCGGAAAAAAGGTGCGTATTAGATTCAAGTAATTATGGTAACTTTCATTATTTTGAACTTCTTTTAATTTGAACAAATTTTCTGGCCTCTTTGAGTACGAATTATTCATATTCGACTGTAGTACAGTGGCTCATGAGATAACCTGACTAGTTTGTTTCCCGAAACACAGTATCTTAAAGCAGTACTAAATTTCTGCATGTTACATAGGCATATTAAAAATCAAGAAATATACACCAAAGCCGCAGCCACAGCTTTACTCTGCACAGCTGCCTCTGCTGCCTCCACTTCTCCAATTGTACCAGCAGGCAGCCAGGGAAGGTCAGAGGGGCGCTGTGCTGGCTGGGCGTGCTGAGGCACGGACAAGACCCGTACCTTGTGCTTCAGCAGTCGCACCTCCTGCAGAACCTCTCTTTGTTGCTGCCGGATGCCAAGTTGGATCCGCAGGATCCGTAGCAATAGAGCTGAAACATACAAGAGTACATACCATATTTACTCGCACAATTTGCATCCTCACATAATTTGCTCACCAGTATAATTAGCCAGCCTGCTTTACTACAAGAAACTTTTTGCTCGCATACTTTGCCCTCCCCGACCAGCCCGAGCCACCTTGCCAGCACACACACAGACACATTTGACTTCATGATGCTCTGGTCAGGCACATCTCTTGTCGAGCAGGCGAGTGCAGTCTTACACAAAATGGACTGAGTGCAAGGTCCCTTCTTCCATGAACTTTTATGCTTTCCCTAGAATATCGAACTTGAAAACTGAAACCTGTTTATGTGTAGTCCGAAATGCCTAAAGGTTTGCCTCCTATCTTCCCACCTCTTCCACGGCAAGAATGTATTCCCGAGACACAGCACAGATGTTGAACGCGTGCAAGGACCGGTCACGTGCACTAGATGAGGCAAGTCTTCGCACTCATTTTTTTTTCGGTTTCGCCATCTGGCCATTGCGCTTTTACCGTTCCTTGTGATAGGCTACAATAATTATATACGAGGCAGATTGCTGTTATAAAGCTTACCGAAGAAAACTGAAACCGTGCTACCGCTAAGCACATCAGCGTGGAATTCTTCAACATGCAATATTCAGTATGGGAGCCAGCAGAAGAGTGCGTTGAATAACACTTAGCATAGAAGCTTGGGTGTGTTGGTTAGATATCGGAGGGAACACAACGCAATAGAAGACTGGGACAAGGAATGGACACACACACACATGAAGGGCGACACACACAGCACTGTGTTGGCATCGCGCTTCCTTGTCTGCATCTTACTTTACGTTGGGTTCCCGACAATTATTGGAGAGTACTTATGTTCTCTGGCATAACCCTGTCGTGGGAACTGGTTTTTGTGAGCACTGTTCGGAAGAACTTCAAGAAAATGGGGGCATTTGAACAGGCTTAGCAAACAAATGACAATCCGCTTTGAGACAGCTGTGACAGCGCCTGCAACATATATTCCCAGTTGAGCTTTTAGGCCAGCGATTCCTACTAGCTTCGCACATGACCGGATTGACAAAAAAAGTACACATAATACGCGAGTATATACCGCATTTGACTCTGTAGCTTTGATGAACCAGGCAGATACACAAATTTATCCAAAACTCCATTGATTCTGTTGCAAAATTATTCAACAAACAAATTGCGATGTTATCCATGTTACTATACGATTGTGGCACTTTACCATTGCAGCTTTCCAGGAGGCACACATAGTGCAGCGTTAGTTCACCACTCGCACTTAATTGTATGCAGTAGGTTGCTCACAGCAACTGACTGCATGCAATGGTGAACATCTTGCATGCTTGCACCGCTGTTTCAGCATGCTGGCTGCTTCCCATATGGTTATCAATTGATGTTCACAAAATTGGGAAGATGAAGAAAGACTACACAGTGCCCTCTGGCCACCCTATACTCCAAACCTCCAGCCAACAAACAAACAAAAGAAACAGAAATATGCAAATGAATATTATTGCTAATGCAGCTGGAATGGAGTGTAGTTTTCACCAATTCTGTGTGTTAAGTCAATATGGAGTGAGTTAACTCCATAAAGTAGCTTTTCTCAAAACAGTGTTCACTCTATTGTAACACAAGGAGTGACTTCATAGCATCTAGAAGGAAAAATAGAATCTTCAGTATTTGATAGAAATGTGAGGCTCTACCTTAAAACAACAATAATCTGGAAAAATAACTCATTACATTCGAAAAAAAAAAGGTAGCACAGTTGATCCCCTTTACAAGAGACACTGATGTAAAAGACAAACGGGGATAAGAGGCACCAGTGTGCAGGCTGACATTTGGCCCATCATGCATTAGGCACTCCGTAGATGCGCCTGTGCAGCCGGGAGCCCTGCAGTCAAGCATGCTGAGCAAGACTGTTGACTACTGTACAATGACACATTGCCACGAAATTTCAAAACTTCATTTCACAGACTTCTGCAAAAGCTTCTTACACTCTTGCATAATTTTTGCACAAGCTTCTCTTATTCTTGCGTGATTTTCGTCAGAACATATAAGTGTTGGAAGTTGTATGTCCCCAAAAACTTGCACAATACAAATAGCATACAGTAAAGTCTATCACTTAATACGTGCATAGTGTAACAATGAAAGGAAACTCACGCATGGTTTGCTCCGAGCCTTCCCCGTGCGGTGCCTCCTTGAGCCTTGGAGAGCACTGTACAGCTAGAGCAAAGTAGCATCAATCCAGTGTTAATGGCAGGTTAACAAGACAACAAAACTAACCCCCATATTCATAAACGCTCCCCGACTCGACTTTCACCCTTCACTTGACAGAGTTGAGCACTGTGCCGCTGCTCGTTTGAAAGCGACACTGCGCTACTCGAGAATCACAGCAGATTATTGCTGACATGCAGCAATTTTCTCTGCTTAGAGACGGCGCTCCCATCAGCCATCTCAAGTGAAGGTGAAGCGTTGAGTGGAGGGACGTTCTAGAATACGGGGGTAAGATTGGTTGCAAGAACACTACAATAGACACACTTAATTTTTACACTTCATCTATATTGTACAGCTACACACATTCTGCATCCTTATAATGCAACATATACATACAGGCTTATAAAGTAAACACTGTAGGCTGCTCAAATAACACCTACACAAAAAAATTACCCAAAAGTGGCCATGCGCAAAGTACTTTTATTTGAAACTACCAAAACTTTTGCGGTGATGGAGAATAAATAAGACAGGTTACGCTTGGAGGCACATGAGACCTTCGCAGCTTTCATAAAGTACAAAAAACAATATGGTATGTGTGTGTGTATGTACGCATGAAGCTTCAGCCTTTACATACGGTTTCTTGAAAGAATCGACTATGAATTTTATGGCACCTGTGTCCTTCAGCGCAATTGAAAGCCTGCTGATCAGTGTGTGCAATTGTGGAATAGTTACATGGAAAATGGCGTGAAGCACCTAAAACCAAATTTTTCTAGCTAGGAAATATGCAGCTGTGTATACACAACACATGCTGCAAACAGTGGGAGGTGACCACAAGAGTGATTTGAGTGTAAGCGGCAGTATTCCGCATTCATGCACCCCACAATTTTCAACTGTTACCCAAAAGCAGCACCACTTCAGCGTGCTACTTTTTTTTTACATCATAAACAGCACGGAATACTGCGAGGATGAAAACAACATATGCAATTAAAATTTTGAGCACTATTTATAGTGCGCATGATTGATTGATTGATATGTGGGGTTTAACGTCCCAAAACCACTATATGATTATGATAGACGCCGTAGTCGAGGGCTCCGGAAATCTAGACCACCTGGGGTTATTTAACGTGCACCATATTATATCTCTTGTAAACTTGCCTAGCTCTGCACGACTAGTTTTCGATGGGAGCAGCTGCGCTTCGCACATCCACTCTTAAAATTGTGGCTCGAGAGATTTTGAGCTTTCACTTGTTTTTGGGCCAGGCAATTTGTAGTGAAAGCAAGATAATAGGCTCTCATAGGTTGTGGCGGGCAGCCGGTGTACGCCGTGGCTGGTATATGTGTCACACATCTTGATTATCTGGTCTTGTATCGAGTGAACGAGCGAGGCCTTCCTAATCCAATGAGCTCGTTAAAATAAGACAACAAAAAACCACAATGCTTCCACATCGTTCACAGCAACAGATGACGAGCCCCCAACAAACCGCACTGCAGCTCGTGAACTTCCGTAGGTACCCAGGGAGTTACCCGGGCATGGCGGGAGAGGGCGACAATGGCAGAAGTGACATCACAAGAACACTATGTATAAAGGGGACATTTAAAGACTTTTCTCCCATTTTTAAACTTCGTGCACTGTTCTGTCACAATTTATAGCTCAGAATAGTTGTATTTTGAAAAGGGCACTAATTCATAAGCCCAATGGTTCGAGGATGGGTGCATTTAGGGGGCCCATTCTACGTTTTACTTATGCCCTTCAAGAACTTGCTTACAGGGCCAAAGTCCTGTTTCAGAAAGAACACGCTAGTGCGTGGCCAGCAGTCTGTCAAGCATTAGTGCTGGTGAGATTTGGAAATGCAGCGCATGAGCATCCTCATCTGCTACTTCTCTGCTCATGCTCTCGGGGCTTACTTGCGAGGCACGGTCCTTCGCACTTTTCATTTTCACACTGTAAATCAACTGATACCAACTCTGCCTTCCAGTATTTATTAAACCAATATTTCATGGTCACGAGGACGAGCTTAAAATGTTTGCTACATCAGACCTGAACAGCATTTTGAGTCATCGAAACTTGCTAGTTGCAGAGAGCATTATGCGAAAAATATGATGTGCTTTAACGGTGACAACTTGCAAAACACTTCAGCAACGATTAAAATCATGCATTTTTTGTGCTCACAGGAAATCCCTGAAGCAGGAGGCACTGGGCTAGATAAATTGCGCAGCTAAAATACGGATGCGCTTTCCAATGCTGTCATGCGTACAGGCGGAGAAATGACAGACAAAACTGGGCGCACCCCGATTCTATGCGCATGCGTCCCATTCACAAGCCTCGCTGCCAGTTAGCACCACATGGCTCACTGTCCATGAGCTCGCTTGTTTCCTGTAAGAGTGGACTATACTGTACACCTATTTAAAAACGAGGATAGAATGTATATAATGCAGCATCTGATGAAGCCATGACGATGTGTTGCTGATGAAATCTGGAACTCTAGTTAGTACCCTTATTGTTAACCAGCAAAAAGATTTTCGACTGAAATGATGGCATCTACACCTGCCCTTAAACGGACACTGAACAAAGTTTTTTGCCGCCGAGATTTTCAGCCAAAGCAAGAGATTGGGCCATGAAATTCATAGACAATAATAATTTCAAGCAGAAACTACGAAAACATACTGAATTTAATGAGCCTTCTACAAAATGCCGCGTCTAGCTCTTAGACACGGCGTTTTCTAAAAGGTCGCGACATTTGTTTTTCAAGTTTTTTTTGTTATTCAAGACAAATCTACGGTGCATTGTTCACAGAAAACAAAATTGCCTCGGTAAGATTTCTTTGCGAGCAGCTTACTAATTTTAAGGCAGGCGCGTTGATTCGTGAACTGAAGGATGCGAGTGATCGATCTTGCCTGCTAGTGGCTAGGCAACAAAGGCTTTACCTCATGTCCTGGTGTAGCTAAGTCACGCAAATGGAGCAGAAAATGTGCATTTTCATTTATTTCACCTAAATATCACACTCATTACCGGTGACAGGTGATCAGGATGAAGTCGACAATTTGCAAATCTGAACAAGAATTCACTCGAATGAAAAACCAACCTATACTCACGTGCACGGTGAAGTCGAACACGTCGTCCGTCAATGTTGTCGCTGATGCCCGAAAAAAAAGAGAAAATGCCCAAAGAAAAGAGAAGAAAAGGTCGTCTCTTTCTATAAAGTCGGCGGAACTGCCAGAACAGCCAACACAAAAGGCATCGGGTTGACATTCCTCCATCTGGGCATCAGTCGCTCCACCCGGGCATGCAGCTGCTACTGGTTCTACTACTATGGTGGCTAGCCACCATACTACTACCAACTACTATCCTCTTCTCCGTGCCTCTTCCCGACATTGCAGTGTTGCTGCCATACTCGCGAACCTTTTTAAATTAAAGCACGCAATCATGTATTATCGTGCGCCATACTAAACTTAAAAACAGTGCGCCGGTACATGAGATCACGAAGCGCGGTCCACGCCATCACAAGAGCTATTAGAGAAATGAAACAAAGGAAACAAGAATGTATAAAATATTTTGTCTCAATACGATCCGCAATCCAGTTTCCTGCAGCGGCTTTTGGCTCTGTATGAACGGCCTAGCCAGTGCCAAGCCAAGCTTGCGTCCCTGATCAGCTGTTTGTTTCCATCGAGAATTCAACAGTGAACTGGCAATTTGTTTAGATGATATTGCTAAAGGGCTTGAAATTGAATATTTCTCTACGTACTACTGCTGTACTTTTCCTCTCTGTTTCCTGATCACAGTGATGAGATTGAGGAGGTTACAATTTAGAAAACAGCAAGTGCAGCTCAAGCGCATTGCTAGTATCGCTGTTTCGGTAATAAAATGCTACAAAGATTTTGCCCCGCGACCTGCTTGCCGTGTTCGAGCACCCAGTAGAAATTTACGGTGCCGCGTTTGAAAGAGTTGAATAAAATTGCAATATTACGAAAGAAAGGGTCTGAAGCAACATCGCATTTTATCAGGCCTACACCTCCCACACCTAGACGAGTAAAACTCGTCGATATTATCTTGCGAAGCTGTGTATAATATTTAAAACACATTTTTTAGCCCACGATGAATTGTTCTCTCATGTGGCTTCTCCATTTGGTACTGCCATGTAAACTTACAAAGGCAACTTTCCATATTTAGTCTCTTTAGATGTTGCAAAAGCTTTACACGTGGTGTGTATGCCATACTGATAATTCTCCTCGTAACCTGAGTCCGCCTCTTTAAAGAGCGTCGCATTTTATTGTTCGCAATTGTGTTTGTTTTATACTGTAAGCGAGCTGCGTGATTTCATCAATATTGACGAGTGTTCCCTGACTATACAAACACGTGCGTCTTATTTGGTGCGGTGCACGTTTGTATGTAGCAAAAAATGTCATTTCGTCAGCGTGTGTCTGCATACACTTGCATGCCCTGCAGTACGTGTACATAATTAATGCAGTAAGGACTGCAATGCATAGCCTTGCATGGGACATATATTCCATGCACCCTCAGAGAAATGTTGTTTGTTATGAGCCTACTGTTTATCATTACGTTTTTTTTCGTTAAAGTTTCATCTCTATATAAAGCAGCTGTATACAGGCACGAGCTTCAGCAGCTTCCTCGTTGTTCCATTTTAAATAGAAACACCAAGCCTACCCGAATCAATGATCTGTTTGCTATCATTATTGTTATGTGTTCTACGATGTACACAAGGACAGTAGTATACAAAAAATAGGGAGGGAATTGAATGCCCTGCCTGCATGGCTGCGCCATTTCACAAGATCAGGCGCTGCGCTGTGAAGCTTCCTACCGGCCTGCAGAAATTCAAGGGAGCGTACAATAGCGTGGTTCAAGAGGACTTGTGGGGAATACAAGACACACTGGGTGTAAAAGATGAAGTCGATTGATTGATTTGTGGGGTTTAACGTCCCAAAACCACGATATGATTATGAGAGACGCCGTAGTGGAGGGCTCCGGAATAAAAGATGGAGTCACTAATCGTTTAAAGGAAATCTATAAAACTAACAAGGTAGTTAAAAAGTGGGAAAAACAGGTATCCAAGCCCACAGTGGTGAAACGTGGACTTAGGCAGGTGTGCCCACTGTCACCCTTCTTATTCATGATGTACCTACAAGGATTAGAGGCCAAATTAGAGGCAAGGGGACTTGGCTTCAACTTCTTTTTAGTCAAACAAGGAAAACTCATTGATCAGGCACTACCAGCATTAATCTACGCAGATGATGTAGTGCTAATGGCCGACAACAAGAAAGATTTGCAGAGGTTGATGGACATCTGCGGTAATGAGGGAGATAGGTTAGATTTTAAATTCAGTTAGGAAAAATCAGTAGTCATGATTTTTAATGATAACAAAGGTAGTGAGCTTAGAATACAGGAAGTCACGCTAGAGATAACAGATAAATACAAATAACTGAGCGTATGGATAAGCAATGGGACCGAGTACCTGAGGGAACACGAAATATGCGTGACGACTAAAGATAACAGGAATGCAGCAGTGATGAAAAAGAGGGCACTGTGGAATTACAATAGGTATAATGTTGTGAGAGGAATATGGAAAGGAGTCATGGTTCCTGGGCTGATGTTCGGCAACGCGGTTTTGTGCATGAGGTCAGAAGTTCAAGCAAGATTAGAAATTAGGCAACGTGAAATATGTAGGCTTGCTTTAGGAGCTCACGGGAATACACCAAATCAGGGAGTACAAGGTGATATGGGATGGACATCATTTGATTGCAGGGAAGCTAGCAGCAATATAAAATTTGAGAAGCGATTGAGAGAAATGGGGGAGGAGCGTTGGGCTATGAAGGTTTTCAGCTATATGTACATAAAGAATGTCAATACAAAATGAAGGAAGCGAACCAGGAAATTGACTGATAAATACTCAGAAAACAGCAGGTGGCCAAACCAGAAAGAACTATCGGTTAAAAAGGAACTGCAGGAAACGGAGACTGACATGTGGAAAATTGGCATGATTAAGAAGTCCGCACTAGAGATCTATCGAACTTTTAAGCAGGAAATTGCCAAAGAAAGAATCTATGATAATACTCAGGGTAGTTCTCTACTGTTTGAGGCCAGGACGGGAGTATTGCAAACCAAGACATATCGGGCCAAATATGAAGAGGTAGACACAATATGCAGTGCGTGCGAAGAGAAAGAAAAAACTGCTGAACACTTGACAATGCTCTGTAAAAGGCTTCACCTTATAGTTCAAGATGATGGCGCAGAGTTTTTCAAAGCACTGGTGTTTAGGGACAGGGAGGGCAAAATAGACTTTAAGCGAGTAGACTTAACTAGAAGGAGGTTATCTGATTGGTGGCTAAAGTCAAGGCACGATTGAAAATTAAACCCTTCACTTCAAAGTACCCGTCCAACTTTACTATTTAAAGGGAAAAAAATCTAGTGGTTAGTTCACTAAGCATTACGGCTAGGTGACGTTAGCCGCCGCCCGATCTAAAGGGTACGGCCACATCCATCCATCTATCCAGCCAAGAATATGCTCTCTGGCTTGTTGCTCCAGGCCTAGTCAGGTAGATTTTCTGGCCTCACTGTTGAATTGTTTGCTCGGGTTGTGGCTTGCAAACATTGCGGTTTTGGCTTCGTATCATCTTGTTCCTTCATCATGTCCTCCAAGTGGAGGACATGTCGCAGTGTGAGGAGGGAGTACGACAAGGCGCTGATAGAATGAGCTATCAGTCTTACCAGGCAGGCGGTTGAGAGCGCACCGAGGCAGCTGACGCACACCAGCACTATCCGCTTCCTGTATAATACAGGCTAGGGAATTATAGAAACACAGAGCAGAAATCAACTCTTGTGCCTCTCTCATGCACTCACAAGGAAGAACCTGCTTCGAACCCTGAGGACCGAGCTAAGCAACACCATGCGTGACGATAAATCTTGATCTCCTATTGCAATAATGATTAAGGCACGCATGCAACTTAAACCATTGTCTTGCAAGATGAATTCACAACACCATCGAAGTGAACCCAAGGTACGTGCTGATTATTATGTACGGTACTAGCGCTGAATTTATGCAGACGTTTAGTTGGCGCTGCAGTAGGCCTAGTTGAAGGAATGGCCACAGCTACTGCTGTGATGGAGAACGGGCTCATTAACATCTTCATGTAGATTAAAACGGCTTACCCCGAAATGGCTGGGAGTGTCACGCTATCCCTAGTAGTGGCACATGCAGTTGCATATTTAACGATTACAGAAATGGCGTACCGATTTCCAAAGCACCTATCAATACTTCTGTCAAGACGTAGCACCAAACACTTTATCGCACATTTCGGGAAACATTCCTTTTTCTCCCAATCTGGTGGCTAGGCATAACTACTCCCAAGAATAAGCACGTTATTATGTATGTCGGAGGTATTTTTATCTGATCCCTGAAAAATTATTTCCCTAAACCCATGGAAAAAAAAGAAAATGGAATTCGCACCTGTCATCACATTGCACCCCATCACAGGAATGGGATCAGATTGGCCTGGCGCTCAATACCCCCTTACGCTTAATCAGAGCTCGGTCTGGCACCAGCTCCAGACAAAACCATTTATAATCTCCTGTCTGGCACATCTGTTTTACTCTGCTCTCTCTCCACCAGAGTGCACCATGTACCTGTGGTTCACCCCTGGTGGATCTTTTTCACTGTTTGTGAATTGCACACAAAGCCCTTACTGGTAGATCCTATTCCCAATTCTTCACTATTCTCACGGGAGGCCACTCTTTGGGCAGCTTACATCACGACATGTGCGTGTCATGATGTCAGTGCCGTATTTTTTAGAGTCGGCGCCGTCTTTTCTTTCTCTTTTGCTCCTTCCCTGTCCTGTGTTTCTGGTGTTGCGCTGCAAACAAGTGAAGATGTTAAAGAACACCAGATGTTCAAAATTTGCTTCTCATTATTATATCGTGGTTTTGGGAATTAAAACCCCAGATATATTGAAAGAAGATGCATGAAAAGGGAAGGATGATATTGGAAACTGGCAAAAAAGGGATGACAGCCTTCTTAAGCTATGCTGCCATTGAGATTTTCAGCTGTTCACGCAATTCTTACACGTGGCTTTGATGCAGCTATGCACATATCACACAAGCATGCTGACTGTACAGTTAGTATAACTGCAACCTTCATGTACCCAGCCTTCATGTACCCTCTATGACATTTCAGAACATCTGAGTCAGTGTTAGCATCAAGTTATGTTCTTCATGCTGGGGAACCAGTGTGATGAGTTACCATTTCTACAGAATGAAGCCCTGTCTACCTGGAACAAGCTGCAAGATATATAACTAAACGGCCCCAGGGCCAGTTAATCTCCGTCCGGCTTGGATGCACCAACTGATTCCCTTTATCATCAACCCTCAATAAAACTAGCAAATGTTTGTACATGTGCAAGCATTGTCATTCAATATCTTAGGAAATGCTTGTGAAGCAATTTCAAGGAGAATCGTTTTTCTGATCTCATAGTGAGGCATTAGGAACACCTTTGTCACACCAAATGCCATTATTCAATTAGAGGAACAAGAGAAATATTTCACTGGGAACTATGAAGTAAACAAAAAAACAAATGTTTTCAGATACTGGGAGATCATTTCATAAAAAAGCTCAGAAGATGCTATGTGTGGCCACATTTAATCTGTGCAAGCATCGTGTGGTTACCAAATTCTGTACCAAACATAGGTTCAGCTTTCTGGAATAGACCGCGCTGCACAAGCTAGCTCAGTGCATGCACTTCTGTACCCTGCCAGAGAATATTTTTACCACCAGTATGTTGTAACGTGAAGTGAAATGGTGATTGCATACTAGGGCGCGTCCTGCAGGACCCCAATAAAGTTGTTTCACTTGATCGGTTGGTGTGCTGTAAGCAGAACATTTCCAAGAAAAATCGTATAGTTTGGAGGAGGACTTAAGCAAGGAAAGGTGTAGATAAAACACTGGATTCACTGGAATTATCCTCACCAAGTATAACATTGTTTTTCTGGTGAAGCTTTGCGTCTGAACAGCGAGCAGGATAAGCTGGTAAAAACATGCAAAATGGGAAGTCTAGCACAGCAATCTGTGCAGTACTGCTCATTTCATAGAGCAATAATTTCACAGGCTTTGCTCATTGTTAGCGTTAAGCCTATATTATGTCCACTGCAGTGTGGAAGCCCAATCAATGTTCCCTGTCCTGTATGAGCCAATTTCATATTATGGCTGATAATTTCTCGATCTCATTGGAACTAATCACCTGCCACCCTCTGCTACATTTCATGTGTCCTAATATAAATTAATTGACATTACTGACCTGTCATCCATCTTTTTTCTCATTCCCAACTAATGCATTCGTTTTTGATAAACTCTGCTTTCTTCCCATGTCTTAATATTATGCTAGCCTTTTTTCATTTTTCTGAAACATTATATTTGCTCAGAAGCTAGAAGTTATCAGAAAGAACATAACGACATTCTACCTCCTGAGCATATGGCATCATCAATACAAAAATGTATTAAAAGTGAGACAACATCCTATCTATATAAGAGGCCCTAAAATACTGCAGGAGGCAACAAATAAACTGGTATTTGTATAAAGGCAGTGACAAAAACTTTGACTACTGTCAGTTATTCTGATTTTTGGGACATCTTTTTAGTACATCATAACACATAATTACACATTTACACAATTTACTCAGAGGAATTGCCACCACGTGCATTGAGGCCACCCTTCAGAAGTCATGTGAGCACAAGGATGAGGTGAGCCTTAAAAACCAGATTAAAAGACTAAAGGATGCTGGATATCCCAACAGCACCATCACACCCGTGTGCTAAACCTTCCTGCAGAAAGTCAAGTTAAACAAACAGGACCAAATAAAAACAGAATGACCAAAGATCTTTGCATGCTATACCATACGTACATAAAGTGTTTCACAATATAAGAAAATAGCGAGCCGATATGATTTTATCTTGTTATTTGCCATCCCTTGCAAGTTTTCAAAGTGTGTGTACTAAAAAGCAACAGGAATAGCTATTATTTCACCATTCGTCACGAGAATAGGTATACTGAATGCCAATATAATGTTGTGTATGAGATACTATTGACACGTGGAAACGTAAACATAAGACAAACTGGGCAATGCCCCAGTGTTTGAGCAAGACAGCATGCTTAAAATGTTAGCAATGGCTATGGTAGTCGCATGGCCATACACTGTAAAGAATGTAAGTGCAGTTCTATGTTTCATAAAACACTGTTTTTGAAAAAAGAAAGAACAAGAAATGAAAGAGAGACTGTGAAAGCATTTTCTTGTCAGGAAGGCCATGGATCAGTGCATCAGTAAACCTTCACTCATCCATCCGGAGAGAGAGTATTCTTTTCTCAGTTAAGATTATATTATCATGGTCTCACATGTGTCGTTGTGCATGAGTACTGTTCTTGTACTCTGTAAAAAAGTGGGCGTAGTACCTTCAATAAAATTTAGTTGGCAGTCAGCGCTTTTTTTCTGTCCTTTTTGTCTCTTCCTCAGCTTCTCTCACTGTTACTAGAACACAACCACGATGAACCAACTTGCCCAGATTAAGCTATTGTTGACGAAAAGTCAGAGCATGAGAATACTTCAGGGGCTCAGAACCTCCTCACTACCCGTCTAGTTACGGCCCTGGTCTATGTGTTCCGAGAGTGAAGCACTAGTGGAGCTATCTAACTACCTAACGGTGAGGAGGGTTTGTGTATACTCGAGCTTGTTTCATGACATGATGAGAGGTGGCAGGTTGTTGAAATAATATGCTGTGTGGGAGGTCAAGATTTTGATTGAGAACGCTGAGTATGAGCCAGTGACATTAGGCGTTCAAGACTTTTTGCGATTTCAATCTAGCATAGGACCTTGGTTGGTGGTTGACGTGTGTATTTGATCACATTGTAGTCTTCCATCATAATTTATGCCACCTGTGGGCGTCAACGCTCTTGAGTTGTACCAAAGTAATTAAGCATCTAGGTAAAAGTATCTTCTGTCAGTGTTTCAATGAAGAGCTGATATGAGTAATAGCTTCCATCGATACTTCTGGCATTGGTGTATGCACATTTTTTTGAAGTTCTCTTGGAAAAAAGGCATTAAAGGTATGTTTTTGTGACTTTTTAGTGTTGGCCAGAACTGCTGGTGTGTCCGAAGGCTCTTCGATTGGTTGGTGGTGTTGTCTTGTTCAGGGCCACAGAGCTTTCAGTCTTTTTTTATATTTGCCTTCACAGGAATGCTCTTTGCATGCTTCTTCAGTACTTTGTATTATTCCTAAAGCATTGACTTCCAGATTTTGATTGTGGTGCTTAATCAGTGTTCAACTTCACGCTAGCTTCATTTGCACGCAAAGCAAGAATCAGGAGTATGGTAACTTTTGCTATGGGTTTCCCTTCTTCAGTCTCTGCTATATGCATTTTTGCCTGTGTTGTGTCCGACGCTGACAGCCTCGTACGACAGCTTTTTTTTGTGCACTTATTGTGTGCCAATGACTTATTTGCCTCCTCAGCTAAAGACTTTTTTGTTTTATAAGAGAAAGCTCTGTCTGTATTGCTTTTGTCATTTGCTGATGGTGTATCTTCAGTATCTTTTCTCAGCTCAGTGTACACAATACTTGAATGGAAGAGCAGCATGATACCTTCAGCTGGTTAGCAGGCTTTTAGCTGCTGTAATACCGATTGATGCTCCTTTCTCAGGCGTTTCTTTTTTGGATGGTTGGCATGTCATTGCTTCTTTTAAACTTTAAAAAACTGCAGGTGCCACCTTTTTCTGGTTACACCTGGTATATTTTTTCCAGTGGTTAGTAATATTTAGTAATATATCTATGATAATATTATATATATTATATATATATATCTATATATATAATATCTAATATATATATTGCTGCCTTGAGAAACAAGGCCTCTTTACGGTAGGTTGCACATCAGGTGAGAAGAGTACTTCTATTTACTTGCCAAGATTGTGGCCCTTATTGTGGGAATCATAATGCACTGTTGATGTGTCAATTCACATAGCATAATTCCAAGGCACTCGATCAATATCCAAGGAAAAAAATTATGTTCTTTTGTGAGTTTCAGCAACTCATAGTAATTTGTATGTAAATGATACTTCATCATTCTTGGCTGTCATGTTTATGGAAGCACATGTGCTTCGTTAATAACAAAAAACACGCACGCTCACGCCACTGCAGTGGCGTGAGCGTTGCGGTTTTTTTTTTTTGTTATTAGCGATTTGCCCTATGCATTTCACGTTTCTTCTTTCTTTTTGTGTGTCGTACTTCTCGTATCGCGCAGGCCTATACCGTTTTGGGCACACGTAAAAAAAGTACATAAAGAAGATGCGTTCCACGCCGAAATTCGCGTTCGCAACGAGCTGGGCACCGACAGGGTGCCCTACGACGCCCCCACACTCCGCAACACACTTACCAACCGTTCGCTGCGATGTTGTTGGGAATTCGTGTGGTCGTTGCATGAATATAGCGTGTGCGTGCGTGCGCACGCGCATCTGTGTGTTAGATCACGGCAACTGCATATGTTGTATGCATTCTCACCATAACGCAACTGACGACCCCCGCTCTTCCCACACGTCAAGCAGCAGCAGTGCCGTTAACTGTACTGTGCTGTGAACGCAAAACAGATTCGAATAGGTCGCGTAGATAGCTAGCCCGACACATGAAACGATAAGATTTGCGTCAGATATTCGACGATCTACATGCACGCGTAAGACAGCGGTATCCGCCGCAAGCGCTTCGTCATACGTACGGATAGCAACCGCATCGGACGTCACGTTTGACAGAGAAACTTGATCGGTAATTTTTTCTCACTTAAAAGTGTACCTTGCACAACTTCCAACCAACGAATTATGCATTTTCAACGAGCTGTGCATGGTTTAATGATGATTGATTGATATGTGGGGTTTAACGTCCCAAAACCCCATATGATTAT
>WOVY01010687.1:0-290507 GCA_013436015.1 Rhipicephalus annulatus | reverse complement strand
ATAATAAAGGGGACATTTAAAGACTTTTTTTCCCATTTTTAAACTTCGTGCACTGTTCTGTCACAATTTATAGCTCAGAATAGTTGTATTTTGAAAAGGGCACTAATTCATAAGCCCAATGGTTCGAGGATGGGTGCATTTAGGGGGCCCCATTCTACGTTTTACTTATGCCCTTCAAGAACTTGCTTTACAGGGCCAAAGTTCTGTTTCAGAAGAGAACACGCTAGTGCGTGGCCAGCAGTCCGTCAAGCATTAGTGCTGGTGAGATTTGGAAATGCAGCGCATGAGCATCCTCATCTGCTACTTCTCTGCTCATGCTCTCGGGGCTTACTTGCGAGGCACGGTCCTTCGCACTTTTCATTTTCACACTGTAAATCAACTGATACCAACTCTGCCTTCCATTATTTAATAAACCAATATTTCATGGTCACGAGGACGAGCTTAAAATGTTTGCTACATCAGACCTGAACAGCATTTTGAGTCAACGAAACTTGCTAGTTGTAGCGAGCATTATGCGAAAAATATGATGTGCTTAACGGTGACAACTTGCAAAACACTTCAGCAACGATTAAAATCATGCATTTTTTGTGCTCACAGGAAATCCCTGAAGCAGGAGGCACTGGGCTAGATAAATTGCGCAGCTAAAATACGGATGCGCTTTCCAATGCTGTCATGCGTACAGGCGGAGAAATGGCAGACAAAACTGGGCGCACCCCGATTCTATGCGCATGCGTCCCATTCACAAGCCTCGCTGCCAGTTAGCACCACATGGCTCACTGTCCATGAGCTCGCTTGTTTCCTGTAACAGTGGACTATACTGTACACCTATTTAAAAACGAGGATAGAATGTATATAATGCAGCATCTGATGAAGCCATGACGATGTGTTGCTGATGAAATCTGGAACTCTAGTTAGTACCCTTATTGTTAACCAGCAAAAAGATTTTCGACTGAAATGATGGCATCTACACCTGCCCTTAAAGGGACACTGAACAAAGTTTTTGCCGCCGAGATTTTCAGCCAAAGCAAAAGATTGGGCCATGAAATTCATAGACAATAATAATTTCAAGCAGAAACTACGAAAACATACTGAATTTAATGAGCCTTCTACAAAATGCCGCGTCTAGCTCTTAGACACGGCGCTTTCTAAAAGGTCGCGACATTTGTTTTTCAAGTTTTTTTTGTTATTCAAGACAAATCTACGGTGCATTGTTCACAGAAAACAAAATTGCCTCGGTAAGATTTCTTTGCGAGCAGCTTACTAATTTTAAGGCAGGCGCGTTGATTCGTGAACTGAAGGATGCGAGTGATCGATCTTGCCTGCTAGTGGCTAGGCGACAAAGGATTTACCTCATGTCCTGGTGTAGCTAAGTCACGCAAATGGAGCAGAAAATGTGCATTATCATTAATTTCACCTAAATATCACACGTATGTGACTCATTACCGGTGACAGGTGAACAGGATGAAGTCGACAATTTGCAAATCTGAACAAGAATTCACTCGAATGAAAAACCAACCTATACTCACGTGCACGGTGAAGTCGAACACGTCATCCGTCAATGTTGTCGCTGATGCCCGAAGGAAAAGAGAAGATGCCCGAAGAAAAGAGAAGAAAGGTCGTCTCTTTCTATAAAGTCGGCGGAACTGCCAGAACGGCCAACACAAAAGGCATCGGGTTGACATTCCTCCATCTGGGCATCAGTCGCTCCACCCGGGCATGCAGCTGCTACTGGTTCTACTACTATGGTGGCTAGCCAACATACTGCTACCAACTACTATCCTCTTCTCCGTGCCTCTTCCCGACATTGCAGTGTTGCTGCCATACTCGCGAACCTTTTTAAATTAAAGCACGCAATCATGTATTATCGTGCGCCATACTAAACTTAAAAACAGTGCGCCGGTACATGAGATCACGAAGCGCGGTCCACGCCATCACAAGAGCTATTAGAGAAATGAAACAAAGGAAACAAAAATGTATAAAATATTTTGTCTCAATACGATCCGCAATCCAGTTTCCTGCAGCGGCTTTTGGCTCTGTATGAACGGCCAAGCCAGTGCCAAGCCAAGCTTGCGTCCCTGATCAGCTGTTTGTTTCCATCGAGAATTCAACAGTGAACTGGCAATTTGTTTAGATGATATTGCTAAAGGGCTTGAAATTGAATATTTCTCTACGTACTACTGCTGTACTTTTCCTCTCTGTTTCCTGATCACAGTGATGAGATTGAGGAGGTTACAATTTAGAAAACAGCAAGTGCAGCTCAAGCATTGCTAGTATCGCTGTTTCGGTAATAAAATGCTACAAAGATTTTGCCCCGCGACCTGCTTGCCGTGTTCGAGCACCCAGTAGAAATTTACGGTGCCGCGTTTGAAAGAGTTGAATAAAATTGCAATATTACGAAAGAAAGGGTCTGAAGCAACATCGCATTTTATCAGGCCTACACCTCCCACACCTAGACGAGTAAAACTCGTCGATATTATCTTGCAAAGCTGTGTATAATATTTAAAACACATTTTTTAGCCCACGATGAATTGTTCTCTCATGTGGCTTCTCCATTTGGTACTGTCATGTTAACTTACAAAGGCAACTTTCCATATTTAGTCTCTTTAGATGTTGCAAAAGCTTGACACGTGGTGTGTATGCCATACTGATAATTCTCCTCGTAACCTGAGTCCGCCTCTTTAAAGAGCGTCGCATTTTATTGTTCGCAATTGTGTTTGTTTTATACTGTAAGCGAGCTGCGTGATTTCATCAATATTCACGAGTGTTCCCTGACTATACAAACACGTGCGTCTTATTTGGTGCGGTGCACGTTTGTATGTAGCAAAAATTGTCATTTCGTCAGCGTGTGTCTGCATACACTTGCATGCCCTGCAGTACGTGTACATAATTAATGCAGTAAGGACTGCAATGCATAGCCTTGCATGGGACATATATTCCATGCACCCTCAGAGAAATGTTGTTTGTTATGAGCCTACTGTTTATCATTACGTTTTTTTTTCGTTAAAGTTTCATCTTTATATAAAGCAGCTGTATACAGGCACGAGCTTCAGCAGCTTCCTCGTTGTTACATTTTAAATAAAAACACCAAGCCTACCCGAATCAATGATCTGTTTGCTATCATTACTGTTATGTGTTCTACGATGTACACAAGGACAGTAGTATACAAAAAATAGGGAGGGAATTGAATGCCCTGCCTGCATGGCTGCGCCATTTCACAAGATCAGGCGCTGCGCTGTGAAGCTTCCTACCGGCCTGCAGAAATTCAAGGGAGCGTACAATAGCGTGGTTCAAGAGGACTTGTGGGGAATACTAGACACACTGGGTGTAAAAGATGGAGTCACTAATCGTTTAAAGGAAATCTGTAAAACTAACAAGGTAGTTAAAAAGTGGGAAAAACAGGTATCCAAACCCACAGTGGTGAAACGTGGACTTAGGCAGGTGTGCCCACTGTCACCCTTCTTATTCATGATGTACCTACAAGGATTAGAGGCCAAATTAGAGGCAAGGGGACTTGGCTTCAACCTCTCTTTAGTCAAACAAGGAAAACTCATTGATCAGGCACTACCAGCATTAATCTACGCAGATGATATAGTGCTAATGGCCGACAACAAGGAAGATTTGCAGAGGTTGATGGACATCTGCGGTAATGAGGGAGATAGGTTAGATTTTAGATTCAGTTAGGAAAAATCAGTAGTCATGATTTTTAATGATAACAAAGGTAGTGAGCTTAGAATACAGGAAGTCACGCTAGAGATAACAGATAAATACAAATAACTGGGCGTATGGATAAGCAATGGAACCGAGTACCTGAGGGAACACGAAATATGCGTGACGACTAAAGATAACAGGAATGCAGCAGTGATGAAAAACAGGGCAATGTGGAATTACAATAGGTATAATGTTGTGAGAGAAATATGGAAAGGAGTCATGGTTCCTGGGCTGATGTTCGGCAACGCGGTTTTGTGCATGAGGTCAGAAGTTCAAGCAAGATTAGAAATTAGGCAACGTGAAATATGTAGGCTTGCTTTAGGAGCTCACGGGAATACACCAAATCAGGGAGTACAAGGTGATATGGGATGGACATCATTTGATGGCAGGGAAGCTAGCAGCAATATAAAATTTGAGAAGCGATTGAGAGAAATGGGGGAGGAGCGTTGGGCTATGAAGGTTTTCAGCTACTTGTACATGAAGAATGTCAATACAAAATGAAGGAAGCGAACCAGGAAATTGACTGGTAAATACTCAGAAAACAGCAGGTGGCCAAACCAGAAAGAACTATCGGTTAAAAAGGAACTGCAGGAAACGGAGACTGACATGTGGAAAATTGGCATGATTAAGAAGTCCGCACTAGAGATCTATCGAACTTTTAAGCAGGAAATTGCCAAAGAAAAAATCAGGGTAGTTCTCTACTGTTTGAGGCCAGGACGGGAGTATTGCAAACCAAGACATATCGGGCCAAATATGAAGAGGTAGACACAATATGCAGTACGTGCGAAGAGAAAGAAAAAACTGCCGAACACTTGACAATGCTCTGTAAAAGGCTTCACCTTATAGTTCAAGATGATGGCGCAGAGTTTTTCAAAGCACTGGTGTTTAGGGACAGGGAGGGCAAAATAGACTTTAAGCGGGTAGACTTAACTAGAAGGAGGTTATCTGATTGGTGGCTAAAGTCAAGGCACGATTGAAAATTAAACCCTTCACTTCAAAGTACCCGTCCAACTTTACTATTTAAAGGAAAAAAAATCTAGTGGTTAGTTCACTAAGCATTACGGCTAGGTGACGTTAGCCGCCGCCCGATCTAAAGGGTACGGCCACATCCATCCATCTATCCAGCCAAGAATATGCTCTCTGGCTTGTTGCTCCAGGCCTAGTCAGGTAGATTTTCTGGCCTCACTGTTGAATTGTTTGCTCGGGTTGTGGCTTGCAAACATTGCGGTTTTGGCTTCGTATCATCTTGTTCCTTCATCATGTCCTCCAAGTGGAGGACATGTCGCAGTGTGAGGAGGGAGTACGACAAGGCGCTGATAGAATGAGCTATCAGTCTTACCAGGCAGGCGGTTGAGAGCGCACCGAGGCAGCTGACGCACACCAGCACTATCCGCTTCCTGTATAATACAGGCTAGGGAATTATAGAAACACAGAGCAGAAATCAACTCTTGTGCCTCTCTCATGCACTCACAAGGCGGAACCTGCTTCGAACCCTGAGGACCGAGCTAAGCAACACCATGCGTGACGATAAATCATGATCTCCTATTGCAATAATGATTAAGGCACGCATGCAACTTAAACCATTGTCTTGCAAGATGAATTCACAACACCATCGAAGTGAACCCAAGGTACGTGCTGATTATTATGTACGGTACTAGCGCTAAATTTATGCAGACGTTTAGTTGGCGCTGCAGTAGGCCTAGTTGAAGGAATGGCCACAGCTACTGCTGTGATGGAGAACGGGCTCATTAACATCTTCATGTAGATTAAAACGGCTTACCCCGAAATGGCTGGGAGTGTCACGCTATCCCTAGCAGTGGCACATGCAGTTGCATATTTAACGATTACAGAAATGGCGTACCGATTTCCAAAGCACCTATCAATACTTCCGTCAAGGCGTAGCACCAAACACTTTATCGCACATTTCGGGAAACATTCCTTTTTCTCCCAATCTGGTGGCTAGGCATAACTACGCCCAAGAATAAGCACGTTATTATGTATGTCGGAGGTATTTTTATCTGATCCCTGAAAAATTATTTCCCT
This sequence comes from Rhipicephalus annulatus, assembly GCA_013436015.1. Taxonomy (NCBI): domain Eukaryota; kingdom Metazoa; phylum Arthropoda; class Arachnida; order Ixodida; family Ixodidae; genus Rhipicephalus; species Rhipicephalus annulatus. The sequence goes on along the minus strand of WOVY01010687.1, from coordinate 284,756 downwards.
AAACCCATGGAAAAAAAAGAAAATGGAATTCGCACCTGTCATCACATTGCACCCCATCACAGGAATGGGATCAGATTGGCCTGGCGCTCAATACCCCCTTACGCTTAATCAGAGCTCGGTCTGGCACCAGCTCCAGACAAAACCATTTATAATCTCCTGTCTGGCACATCTGTTTTACTCTGCTCTCTCTCCACCAGAGTGCACCATGTACCTGTGGTTCACCCCTGGTGGATCTTTTTCACTGTTTGTGAATTGCACACAAAGCCCTTACTGGTAGATCCTATTCCCAATTCTTCACTATTCTCATGGGAGGCCACTCTTTGGGCAGCTTACATCACGACATGTGCGTGTCATGATGTCAGTGCCGTATTTTTTAGAGTCGGCGCCGTCTTTTCTTTCTCTTTTGCTCCTTCCCTGTCCTGTGTTTCTGGTGTTGCGCTGCAAACAAGTGAAGATGTTAAAGAACACCAGATGTTCAAAATTTGCTTCTCATTATTATATCGTGGTTTTGGGAATTAAAACCCCAGATATATTGAAAGAAGATGCATGAAAAGGGAAGGATGATATTGGAAACTGGCAGAAAAGGGATGACAGCCTTCTTAAACTATGCTGCCATTGAGATTTTCAGCTGTTCACGCAATTCTCACACGTGGCTTTGATGCAGCTATGCACATATCACACAAGCATGCTGACTGTACAGTTCATATAACTGCAACCTTCATGTACCCAGCCTTCATGTACCCTCTATGACATTTCAGAACATCTGAGTCAGTGTTAGCATCAAGTTATGTTCTTCATGCTGGGGAACCAGTGTGATGAGTTACCATTTCTACAGAATGAAGCCCTGTCTACCTGGAACAAGCTGCAAGATATATAACTAAACGGCCCCAGGGCCAGTTAATCTCCGTCCGGCTTGGATGCACCAACTGATTCCCTTTATCATCAACCCTCAATAAAACTAGCAAATGTTTGTACATGTGCAAGCATTGTCATTCAATATCTTAGGAAATGCTTGTGAAGCAATTTCAAGGAGAATCGTTTTTCTGATCTCATAGTGAGGCATTAGGAACACCTTAGTCACACCAAATGCCATTATTCAATGAGAGGAACAAGAGAAATATTTCACTGGGAACTATGAAGTAAACAAAAAAACAAATGTTTTCAGATACTGGGAGATCATTTCATAAAAAAGCTCAGAAGATGCTATGTGTGGCCACATTTAATCTGTGCAAGCATCGTGTGGTTACAAAATTCTGTACCAAACATAGGTTCAGCTTTCTGGAATAGACCGCGCTTCACAAGCTAGCTCAGTGCATGCACTTCTGTAACCTGCCAGAGAATATTTTTACCACCAGTACGTTGTAACGTGAAGTGAAATGGTGATTGCATACTAGGGCGCGTCCTGCAGGACCCCGATAAAGTTGTTTCACTTGATCGGTTGGTGTGCTGTAAGCAGAACATTTCCAAGAAAAATCGTATAGTTTGGAAGAGGACTTAAGCAAGGAAAGGTGTAGATAAAACACTGGATTCACTGGAATTATCCTCACCAAGTATAACATTGTTTTTCTGGTGAAGCTTTGCGTCTGAACAGCGAGCAGGATAAGCTGGTAAAAACATGCAAAATGGGAAGTCTAGCACAGCAATCTGTGCAGTACTGCTCATTTCATGGAGCATTAATTTCACAGGCTTTGCTCATTGTTAGCGTTAAGCCTATATTATGTCCACTGCAGGGTGGAAGCCCAATTAATGTTCCCTGTCCTGTATGAGCCAATTTCATATTATGGCTGATAATTTCTCGATCTCATTGGAACTAATTACCTGCCACCCTCTGCTACATTTCATGTGTCCTAATATAAATTAATTGACATTACTGACCTGTCATCCATCTTTTTTTCTCATTCCCAACTAATGCATTCATTTTTGATAAACTCTGCTTTCTTCCCATGTCCTAATATTATGCTAGCCTTTTTTCATTTTTCTGAAACATTATCTTTGCTCAGAAGCTAGAAGTTATCAGAAAGAACATAACGACATTCTACCTCCTGAGCATATGGCATCATCAATACAAAAATGTATTAAAAGTGAGAAAACATCATATCTATATAAGAGGCCCTAAAATACTGCAGGAGGCAACAAATAAACTGGTATTTGTATAAAGGCAGTGACAAAAACTTTGACTACTGTCACTTATTCCGATTCTTGGGACATCTTTTTTAGTACATCATAACACATAATTACACATTTACACAATTTACTCAGAGGAATTGCCACCACGTGCATTGAGGCCACCCTTCAGAAGTCATGTGAGCACAAGGATGAGGTAAGCCTTAAAAACCAGATTAAAAGACTAAAGGATGCTGGATATCCCAACAGCACCATCACACCCGTGTGCTAAACCTTCCTACAGAAAGTCAAGTTAAACAAAACAGGACCAAAATAAAAACAGAATGACCAAAGATCTTTGCATGCTATACCATACGTACAGAAAGTGTTTCACAATATAAAGAAAATAGCGAGTTGATATGATTTTATCTTGTTATTTGCCATCCCTTGCAAGTTTTCAAAAGTGTGTGTACTAAAAAGCAACAGGAATAGCTATTATTTCACCATTCGTCACGAGAATAGGTATACTGAATGCCAATATAATGTTGTGTATGAGATACTATTGACACAAGGAAACGTAAACATAAGACAAACTGGGCAATGCCCCAATGTTTGAGCAAGACAGCATGCTTAAAATGTTAAGAATGGCTATGGTAGTCGCATGGCTATACACTGTAAAGAATGTAAGTGCAGTTCTATGTTTCATAAAACACTGTTTTTGAAAAAAGAAAGAACAAGAAATGAAAGAGAGACTGTGAAAGCATTTTCTTGTCAGGAAGGCCATGGATCAGTGCATCAGTATACCTTCACTCATCCATTCGGAGAGAGAGTATTCTTTTCTCAGTTAAGATTATATTATCATGGTCTCACATGTGTCGTTGTGCATGAGTACTGTTCTTGTACTCTGTAAAAAAGTGGGCGTAGTACCTTCAATAAAATTTAGTTGGCAGTCAGCGCTTTTTCCTGTCCTTTTTGTCTCTTCCTCAGCTTCTCTCACTGTTACTAGAACACAACCACGATGAACCAACTTGCCCAGATTAAGCTATTGTTGACGAAAAGTCAGAGCATGAGAATACTTCAGGGGCTCAGAACCTCCTCACTACCCGTCTAGTTACGGCCCTGGTCTATGTGTTCCGAGAGTGAAGCACTAGTGGAGCTATCTAACTACCTAACGGTGAGGAGGGTTTGTGTATACTCGAGCTTGTTTCATGACATGATGAGAGGTGGCAGGTTGTTGAAATAATATGCTGTGTGGGAGGTCAAGATTTTGATTGAGAACGCTGAGTATGAGCCAGTGACATTAGGCGTTCAAGACTTTTTGCGATATTCACTCTAGCATAGGACCTTGGTTGGTGGTTGACGTGTGCATTTGATCACATTGTAGTCTTCCATCTTAATTTTTTTGCCACTTGGCGTCGACGCTCTTGAGTTGTACCAAAGTAATTAAGCATCTAGGTACAAGTATCTTCAGTCAGTGTTTCAATGAAGAGCTGAATATGAGTAATAGCTTCCATCGATACTTCTGGCATTGGTGTATGCACATTTCTTTTGAAGTTCTCTTGTAAAAAAGGCATTAAAGGTATGTTTTTGTGACTTTTTAGTGTTGGCCAGAACTGCTGGTGTGTCCGAACGGCTCTTCGATTGGTTGTGGTGTTGTCTTGTTCAGGGCCACAGAGCTTTCAGTCTTTTTTTATATTTGCCTTCACAGGAATGCTCTTTGCATGCTTCTTCAGTACTTTGTATTATTCCTAAAGCATTGACTTCCAGATTTTGATTGTGGTGCTTTAATCTAGTGTTCAACTTCACGCTAGCTTCATTTGCACGCAAAGCAAGAACTCAGGAGTATGGTAACTTTTGCTATGGGTTTTCCCTTCTTCAGTCTACTGCATTTTTGCCTGTGTTGTCTAAGCGCTGACAGCCTCGTACGACAGCTTTTTTTTTGTGCACTTATTGTGTGCCAATGACTTATTTGCCTCCTCAGCTAAAGACTTTTTGTTTTATAAGAGAAAGCTCCGTCTGTATTGCTTTTGTCATTTGCTGATGGTGTATCTTCAGTATCTTTTCTCAGTGTACACTATACTTGAATGGAAGAGCAGCATGAATACCTTCAGCTGTTAGCAGGCTTTTAGCTGCTGTAATACCGATTGATGCTCCTTTCTCAGGCGTTCTATTTTGGATGGTTCGCATGTCATTGCTTCTTTTAAACTTTAAAACTGCAGGTGCACCTTTTTCTGGTTACACCTGGTATATTTTTCCAGTGGTTATATATATATATATATATATATATATATATATATATATATATATATATATATATATATATTGCTAACTTGAGAAACAAGGCCTCTTTACGGTAGGTGCACATCAGGTGGGAAGAGTACTTCTATTACTTGCCAAGATTGTGGCCCCTTATGGTGGGAATCATAATGCACTGTTGATGTGTCAAATTCACATAGCATAATTCCAAGGCACTCGATCAATATCCAAGGAAAAAAATTATGTTCTTTTGCGTGAGTTTCAGCAACTCATAGTAATTTGTATGTAAATGAATACTTCATCATTCTTGGCTGTCATGTTTTATGGAAGCACATGTGCTTCGTTAATAACAAAAAAACACGCACGCTCACGCCACTGCAGTGGCGTGAGCGTGCGTGTTTTTTTTGTTATTAGCGATTTGCCCTATGCATTCACGTTTCTTCTTTTTTTGTGTGTCGTACTTCTCGTATCGCGCAGCCTACCGTTTTGGGCACACGTAAAAAAAGTACATAAAGAAGATGCGTTCCACGCCGAAATTCGCGTTCGCAACGAGCTGGGCACCGACAGGGTGCCCTACGACGCACACACACTCCGCAACAACTTACCAACCGTTCGCTGCGATGTTGTTGGGAATTCGTGTGGTCGTTGCATGAATATAGCGCGTGCGTGCGTGCGCACGCGCGTCTGTGTGTTAGATCACGGCAACTGCATATGTTGTATGATTCAGTCACCATAACGCAACTGACGACCCCCGCTTTTCCCACACGTCAAGCAGCAGCAAGTGCCGTAAACTGTACTGTGCTGTGAACGCAAAACAGATTCGAATAGGTCGCGTAGATAGCTAGCCCGACACATGATACGATAAGATTTGCGTCAGATATTCGACGTCTACATGCACGCGTAAGACAGCGGTATCCGCAGCAGCTTCGTCATACGTACGGATAGCACCGCATCGGACGTCACGTCTGACAGAGAAACTTGATCGGTAATTTTTTCTCACTTAAAAAGTCTACCTTGCACAACTTCAACCAACGATTATGCATTTCAACGAGCTGTGCATGGTTTAATGATTGATTGATTGATTGATATGTGGGGTTTAACGTCCCAAAACCACCATATGATTATGAGAGACGCCGTAGTGGAGGGCTCCGGAAATTTCGACCACCTGGGGTTCTTTAACGAGCACCCAAATCTGAGCACACGGGCCTACAACATTTACGCCTCCATCGGAAATGCAGCCGCCGCAGATGGGATTCGAACCCGCGACCTGCGGGTCAGCAGCCGTGTACCTTAGCCACTAGACCGCCGCGGCGGGGCATGGTTTAATGACGAAAAGATGGTTCTAATATTGTGCCCGGCACATATATTACTCTCTCTCTAACTTGAAAAATCGGCGCGTGAATTGGGGCCAGAACAGCGCCAAAAAGCAGCACACGCAGAAATTGGCTCATATTCTAATATTATGACATCGTGATGTTGACTTTTCAGCTGACGCCGACAATAACGTTCAAACGGCGGGCCAATAATGCCGGTCTTATTGGATGGCTCCGCCCATATTGGCTGCTACTTGTACAACCTGGCCCGATGTGTCCGCTCTAATAGGCCGGCACAGCCTATATGGGCGGAAAGTTCTGAAAGCTGGCCCAATATAACCAATCTAATAGACTGGCACAGCCATCGTTGGCGGAATGTTGTTAATGCTGGTCCAACATAGCCGTTCTATTCGGCTGGCAGAACCAATATTGGGGGTACGTTGTAAACGCTGGTCCAACGTCGCCGTTCTATTTGGCTGGCACAGCCAATCTTGGCGGTACGTTGTGAAAACTGGGCCGTTCATGGGCCAGGCAATGCCGATCTATCCCCAATATTGGGCCAACCTTCTGTGCTGCCTGGGTATATATTTCAACAAGCACACGCCACTGTTTCGGGGCATAATAACGCTCAACCGAGAACGTATGCTAATCAACCCACTTAGGCGGTTGGCTAGGTGAATCGAGCCAAGTTACAAATTGTATCGCCTGCGAACGTAAACAAAATGCTGTTTTGCATCAAGTGGCACTTCAGGCTTCGTTTAATCAACAACGTAGCAAGCGCCGTGTGCGTCTTCCTCACTAAATTGCACATATGAAAAAATCGATCACCATACACATGCATGTTGCCGCAGATTCACGAATTAGCTCCAGTAAGGCCGCGCCAACGCGCCAGGGCTCTGCTGGCGTTAAGCGTTGTCAAAGCGAATCGGCAACCGCACTCGCAAAGGCGCGTAAGGTTGCCGTTTTACGACGCCTCGTTCGAGTGCAGCAACACACACTTGCACTGAGTGGCATACTAGGTCTACATAAAAAAATGACCTCTTTACCTTTAATTTCTTTCACACTGTCCTGAGGGAAGCGACCACAGGCGTCAGCCGTCACCTCGGAGTCCTTCGAGCGCTCGCCCAACCCGCCGATTCCTTGGACGGTTCGCACTTGATCCGCACTCGAACAACCGCTGGAATAGGCCGCAATCTTAGCACATCACACGAACGAGGAACGGCGCTTCCTTGCGTAAATTTAACATTTCGTGCTCTCGTGTGTAGCAGCGCGTACACATGAGAGACGCACCTAAACGGCATGCCTACGTTAACAAAGAAGACAAACAACATGTGGCTTATGTGTGAATGAAATTGACTTGGATATCTGTGTGAGGAAAATAAAAAAACATCTGTCGCTTCTATAAACTGAAAAAAATGTACGTTATCTGGCAAAATAACTTTAAAAGTGATAAACGGTTATTCAAAAAACAAGTTACAACTTATGAATATTTTCGCAGGTCTTTGTTTTGTTTTTGTTCTAGCAGACGACAGCCTCCTACTGCTTCTACGACAGCCGTAGTGCGGTTTCACGTTCGGTGCGTGTCGCCGACGCAAAGCTCTACAGTAGTGATATCAGAGTTATCAATTCTCAATGAGTCATAGGATGGCTACAAAGCAGTAAACTTTTGACATAGTGCAGTACGCAATCTTTCAAGGTATGACATTTCTTTGCTTTGAAGCAAATTGAAGCAAGCCGGCCGGCGCAATCAGATGACATCGCCGCTACGCGAGGCATGGTCGTGCGCAATAGCGTCGCGCCCCGCACTCGATTTGTCGTCAAGCAATAGAGCTACTAAGTGGAATACAGCTAGATGCAGGGATTAATGGCGTATCACTCTGATTCCCTGTGGTGGCCGACTCAATCGCAAGAGAGCCCCGGGAAACAACCTTCAACTGCTCAAGCTTGTGTGTGGGTGTAAAAATACTTGTTTTCATCCGCGGCGGGGCAGCAATCTATAGTTGAAAGACATGCGAAAAGCATGTGACGTATATACAATCACAAAGCATATGCACACAACAATATATACGATCGCAAATCGTACATAAATATGCCAACACATAGCGTGTAAAAAGCAAATTTATGTACATAACTTAAACACGCCTGCACTCTTCAGCGCGAATAGCTTAGCAAGCTAACGCAGTCAGTTCACGTACACGAGCACAACTGAGTGGCGCAGGTTCGAGTCCCGCCAAGACAATTTTTTTAGTTTTTTTTCAACGTTTTTATTGTACTGCTATCTTTTTTAATGCCTTAGGTTCTAAAACAAAATAAAAGCAATATTGCGTTCAAGTACCTATGTGGGACTGTGTTTTTTGCACAACAGTTATTAGTATTTTCATATTCATTATTATTTTTTTGTTTTATAATATAACAAAAGGAAGGACTAAGGGGAACATTGGGTCTGCTTGATTGTGAAGGGACTCGAGAAGTGAGAAAACTCAAACCAAAAAATTTATTTGAGATAAAACTGAGCATTTCACAGCCGGACCAGTTTCTTCATGGTTAGGCCCTAGGTATGCGCGAGATTTGCTATATGACTCATCTCAAGCAGTGGCAGTTGAGGGAAGGCAATATCACCGAGAAGCATTTCCAAAATATATTTTGGTTGATGTTTTTTGATTCCTCCAAAATAAGGGCTGCACAGTTGTGATCGAGCCAAACCAAGAATTGCGGGCACGAAGTCACGAGACAGAAAATGAATAATGTTGATTGTTTGAAAAATTTCCCTTAATAAAAAGAAGAGTTATGGAGTGCTACGTAGCTTAACTCGCAGTAGGAATTTTATATATACATATAGATAGTTTAAAATGAACAATGTTGCACATGCAGACATTGCCTAAATTTCTTTGCAGCACAGTTGAAGCATCTATGTAGAACTGAAGCATCAAGAGAAGCTCATGCGTCCTCACTTTATTGCGCTTTACATAGCTTGTATGCGTCCATGCAGCCATGCTATGATATATTTTAAAGCATTTGTTTAACCTAAAATCTTCTTATTCATTAAAGCTGGCCCATAAGTTGTGTCTTATGTAGCACTGCAATTAAAGCGTAATCTGCATGGTGGTCTGAGACAATGCTTTTGAAAATCTCAAAACGACCCAGCTCTATACACGACCATCCGAGCATCAATCATAAGCACCATTATGTGTCCGTACATATCAGTTGTGCTCTCATACTTAATTATTTTTCTGACCACTCCCTCTGCCCCTACCTCGTATCTGTTGTGAAGCTGTGGCAAGTTGTGTATAGCTGTATTTATAGTGTAGGAGCACATACTATCAATAAAAAATAATTTTTAGGCTACATGAAATTACTTTTCATAGATTTTCATTTCTTTTGTCGGTGCTCAGGAGAGCTAAGCTCATGGTCGATATTTTAAAATGACATTTCTCTTTGCCAATGTTAATGAGAACAGTGTCATTATATCGACAAGTTCTTTCACATTGAATTTAGTTCTCATTATTATTGTTTCTACCAAAAAACGAGCCCTTGAAGTTATGCTTTTTTTGCTTGATTTGTTTTCATCTGACAGCATGCAAGTAAAATGACAGTTATTGTCATTCCTTGTGAATGACACATTTTCCGTTTGACAGACTTTAGCACCTGGTCATCTGCAGAAGTTGTATTCATTCTGCAAAAGGGCGAACAGTTGTGACTGACAACACAGACTAGTCTGCGTTGTTCTTTTGTACTATATATGTCACTGTGAATTCATTTATAACTTTATAGAGCTCGGATTACCTGCTGAAAATGTGACAACAACTGTAGTTTCCACATTTTTGCAACAATCCACATGCCTTTCATGCACTATTGCACATTTTCGTAAGCACCTTACAAAATCTGTATATTTCCGTAAGACCTTACATTCTGCATTTTCCTTATGAAAGCTTCTGTACACTTCATACACTTCCCTTATCCTTCCTTATCTTCCATAATGAACTCTCCGTATGCTCCATAAGTTTCCTTATCCTTCCATATACTCAATGAAGAGCATTCAATATATGCCATACATTCTCCTTATCTTTCCGTATACTCCATAAAAAGCGTTCCGTATACGCCATACAATTTCCTTATCCTTCCATATACTCCATAAGAAGCTTTCCGTAAATGCCATACAACTTCCGTATATTTCCATAAAACTCCTTATTTTTTCCGTATGTTGCATAAGGAAATGTTACGGAGTCCATATATTTTCTGTAAGATTTCATACGGAACGTTTCAGTAGGGTTAACAGAGCTTGTGCACAATCTTTTTTTTATTCTCGGTGAGGATGTTTTTTTCTGTTTCATTCGCTTCACAATGAAAAAGTGGTCGGGATTGCAGGCCAAAAAAGTTGCGTATACGTGCTTTGTACAACTGAATGCGTGAGTTTATCTCGTCAGTCAAACAGCGCGTACGTATAAATTCATAGTGTATTTATAATGTTTCTGCAGTAGAAATATCAGCCGTCATGCAGACACTCCGGAATCAGGGCGTAGATGAAGTATATATAAACATTCTGAAAGAAATCTACAGGGGATCAACTGCTACCATAGTGCTTCATAAAGAAAAAAACAGAATACCAATCAAGAAGGGTGTAAGGCAGGGGGACACAATCTTCCCAATGCTACTTACCACGTGCTTAAAGGAGGTTTTCAGAAACCTATAATAGGAACATTTAGGGATAAGATTTAATGGAGAATACCTTAGTAACCTGCGCTTCGCCGATGACATTGCGTTGCTGAGTAACTAATGGCAAGAATTGCAACTCATGATTACGGACTTAGACAAGGAGAGCAGAAAGGTGGGTCTTAAAATTAATCTGCAGAAAACGAAAGTAATGTACAACAACCTAGGAAAGGAGCAGCGCTTCGAGATAGGTAATAGTGCACTTGAAGTTGTAAAAGACTATGTCTACTTAGGGCAGGTAATAACCGCAGAGCCTAATCACGAGATTGAAGTAACTAGAAGAATTAGAATAGGGTGGAGTACATTCGGCAAGCACTCTCAAATTATGACAGGTAGATTGCCACTATTCATCAAGAGGAAGGTATATAACAGCTGCATCTTGCCGATACTTAGCTACGGAGCAGAAACCTGGAGACTTACAAAGAGGGTTCAGCTTAAATTGAGGATGACGCAGCGAGCAATGGAAAGGAAAATGGTAGGTGTAACCTTGAGAGACAACAAGAGAGCAGAGTGGATTAGGGGACAAATGGGGGTTAAGGATATCATAGTTGAAATAAAGAAGAGGAAATGGACATGGGCCGGGCATGTAGCGCGCAGACAGGATAACCACTGGTCATTAAGGGTAACTAACTGGATTCCCAGAGAAGGGAAGCGGGTTAGGGGGAGACAGAAGGTTAGATGGGCAGACGAGATTAAGAAGTTTGCGGGTATAAATTGGCAGCAGCAAGCACAGGACCGAGTTGGGTTAACTGGCGGAACATGGGAGAGGCCTTTGCCTTGCGTCGGCGGCCGAGCAAGCCCCGGAAATTTCTCATGGAAAGGGGTGTGGTGATGCCGGCTTGAGTCATCCGTCGCGGACGGCCCCTGTATCGTCTTGCCTTTTCCCCCAGCCTTCGCTGCGTATCGCACCGACGAAATGATGAGAACTTTCTGGATTTGCGTGCGGAAGGTATTTAACCCGGCAGCAGAGATGGGAGATCAGCAGAAGAAGGAAGTTAACGCCGGTGAGCGTAGGGTATTCCGCCGCGTCTGTCGGTGAAGCTTTTGTCCTTAGTGACAAAGCAGGAGGAGAAGAAAGTATGCGCCAGAATTCGTCGGGTGTTGCGCCTTGTGGGCGAAGCCTTTTGTCTTCCGTGACAAAGGAGGAGAAGAAGAGGATTTCCACCTAAGGGGTGAAGGCTCGAGCTACAGGCAAGAGCGTGTGTCTACCGCTATAGAGCGAATACGCGTGGCAACAGCTGCGTGTGTGAAGCCGACGTGGTTCCGGCGAAGAAGTTTGAAGCTCGGAGAGTGGCCAATTGAAGACGCGAGGTTTCCTGGAAGAGAAACTTCGGGGGCAGCGGAACGACAACAACGCTGGACTGTGAGTGAGTGATTCTCGGAAAAGTATCATCCAGACTTTTGTTCCAAGAACTTTGGATTAATTAAGTTTTCTAACTCTTTAGTCTTTAGGTGTCTTGGTGGTTCGATGCATGCTACTGCATTGTAGTGCGTATTGTTGTCTGTGTCCGTTTTTCGAGTGTGGCTGATTGTACTGTGTAGTACATTGTTTGATTGGTGACATATTGTATTCAACTATTGTAGAGTGTGCATACTTGTGTATCGCTTTGATCTGCCATAACTGAGAATATAATTTTGTTTTGTTTATCAACTCTCGGCTCTGACTTTTTCTTTGGGCCACAGCCGGCGTCCACTGGCGCGCCAAATAGGACCTTTTCTGAATTGTCCACGCTTTCGTGGTGCGATTCAGGGAGCCGATACTTCGGTCCTTGGAATTAGCCCGGCGATCACCTCCCGAATTAACGGGACCAGTGACAATTATTCTGGCGTCCGCGACAGGATCTTTCGGTGCACAGTGTGTCCAAAGTAGTGAGAAAGAGCCTCGAGTGGTTGATAGTGCTATCGGAACGATTTTGTGTGCTGCTCAGTGTTCTCGTTAACAAGTGCAGGAGAGTGTTCCGATAGACTGATTTAGGCAGATACTTTTTGCACGCGGCAAGGTTTTATTTGCGATACACCATGGATCTCGAAAAGTTAGTCACTCTTGGTGAGAATATGGGTCTTTCTGGCGCCGAACTACGGAAGAGGGTCACCCAGAAGGACAAAAAAGAAAAAGAGAGAACCAAAGAAGAAAAGGCAGCTGAGCTGGAAAAAGAAAGGTTGGCGGTCGAAAGAGCCAAAGCGGAAAAAGAAGCTGAGTTGGAGAGAGAGAGGTTGGCAGCTGAGAGAGCCAAGGAAGAAAACGCAGCTGAGAGAACCGAGGAAGGAAAAGCAGCTGAGTTGGAACGAGAGAGGTTGGCAGCTGAAAGGGCGAAGGAAGAAAAAGAGCAGCAACTGAAGTTGAAGCTGGAGAGAGAAAAGTTGGCAGCTGAAAGGGCGAGAGAGGAAAGAGAAGCAAAGGAGCGACAGCTGAAAGAAGAAAGAGAAGCGGAGATGTCTGAAAGGGAACGGCAGCGGCAGCAGGAGATGGAACTCGAGCGGCTCCGTTTGCAATAGCGAAGTGAAACTCCGGTCCAAGCTAGAGCTGAAAGCAGTGAATGGGAGGACTACGGCTTCCGCTTCAACTCAAGCAAGCTGCTCGTAGCGTTTGATGAAAAGAAGGGCGACCTTGATGCGTACCTCCATAAGATTTGAGACGATTGCAAAGAGCCAGAATTGGCCGGAAAATCAATGGGCAACTTGTTTGAGTACTTGCTTGAGTGGTGAAGCGCTCAGTGTGTACAGTAGGCTGACGCCGACCGATGCAGCCAACTATGCAAAGGTGAAAGCTGCTTTGCTGAAGCGATTTAGATTTACTGTGGAAGGATTCCGGGACAGATTTCGGACAGGAAAGCCAGCTGATGGTGAGACGGCTACGCAATATGCCAACCGACTTTGCCATTATTTCGACAGCTGGATTGAACTTTCAGGGACAGCGCAGGAGTACGATGAGCTTAGAGAGCTCCTCAATAGAGTGCAATTTCTTACCAGTTACCACCCAAGTCTGTCGCTGTACTTGAAAGAGAGGAAGGCTGTCTCACTTGAAGGCATGCTTGAATTGGCTGATCAATTCTTGGAAGCGCATGTGGAAATAATTTGGCCAAGCTCAAAAAGGAGTGTCCCGAAGATTCGAAAATTTCGGCACGCGAACAAAAGAAGCGTGCACCGGAGAGTGTTCCGCGATGTTTTCTGTGTAACCGATTGGGTCATCGCGCGAACAACTGTCATAGTAACTTCACGAGCCCTACGGAGTTAAAATGTTTTAAGTGTGGTCAGACTGGGCACAAAGCAGACGCATGTCGTAACGGAGATAGTCAAACTCAGCAGGTATCCTGTGTGCTAGCAGCACCAAAATCCGATGATAATCCCGTCGCCGACGGATTCGTAGAGTTGAAAATGGCGAGAAACTTCCTATTGTGGGTGCTGTAATGACAAAACAGCCAACCGGTGTTACGAAGGGAATGTCAACGCTGCCTGCAAAAGTTGTGGGCAAGAAGATTACGGTGTTAAGAGACACCGGTAGCTCCACGGTTATCGTGCGGAGAAATTTGGTACCGGAAGGTGAGTTGACAGGCAAAATGAAACCGGTTTGCCTAATTGACAGTACGGTTAGGATGCTTCCCGAAGCAGAAATTGACGTTAAAATCCCGTACTTCAGCGGGAAGGTTACTGCTCTGTGCTTGACGACCCCCCTGTACGACCTCGTCATCGGAAACATCGACGGGGCGCGAGGGCCGAATGATCCAGAATGTTTGGGGGAAGACCCGAAGATGGAGCCCCCGCTGACACAGGGACCGCGAGATTCTGCGGAGAACAATCCTGTGAAGGATTTCACCCAAGCCCAAGGTGAAGCCTGGGTGCAAGAGACAGAGAATGAGAACATGATCGTATTGAATGAGTTCACGTGCTGGGCAGCTGGACTTACGTCGGCTCGACCTCAACTGACCGAATATGTAAAGATGATGGAGTCGGCCAGCCAGGCCCAATGCCGTGACATGAACAAGCTGGTAAATAAAGAGACAGGACCCATTGAACATTATGACCCGTTAACGGTGTCGGAAGTGACAACGATAGCCAAGACACTGCCTCAGATACCATCGTTTGAAGAGGCTCGCCGGAACAAAACTAGAAAAAACAATAAGATGAGATCGAGATAGCATCGCAAGAAAGGGTGCAAGCGCCACTCGAAATGCACAAGATAGGTGTCGAGGTCAATTCGGAACGTGTTTGATAGTGCTATATGTTAGGTTAATGTAGTTGTTGTGCTGTGTCACAACTGTATGTCGAACGAGTCAAAATGTTTGTTATGGTGATGTGATTGTTGTATTGTACAATTGTTGTAAAGACCGAACTTCGTACATTTGTATTGTTTGGAATATGGGATGGAGTGTTGTACTCATGTACCTGTGGCTATATTCATGTGTTGTGTGATTGAATTACAATGTACAATTGTATTGAGTGATCTATTGTGAATGTGACATGTCATGAAAGACGGATTATGTTACAGTCTTTGAGAGTGTGGGGACTGTTCGCTCTCGTTTGTGTGGTTTTGAATATTATGGGATAATGTTCCTGAAGTGGGGGGCAGTGTCACTAAACGAGCGCTCAAAAAAGGGGGCGCCGCCAAATTCTCGCGATGAAACGCCGGACTGACGCCGCGAGTTCAACGATAGAAAAAACATCCAAAGACTCCCCGGGCGCGCGCCTCTCTCCCTCGGAAGCGTAGGTTTGCCGACAAAACCTCCTCGCGTCCGTGGCCGAGCAAGCCCTGGAAATTTCTCGATGGAAAGGGGGGTGGTGATGCCGGGTTGAGTCATCCGTCGCGGATGGCCCCCGTATCGTCTCGCCCTTTCCCCCAGTCTTCGCTGCGTATCACGCCGACGAAATGATGACAACTTTCTGGAATCGCGCGCGGAAGGTATTTAACCGGACAGCGGAGATGGGAGATCAGCAGAACAAGTAAGTTAACGCCGATGAGCGTAGGGTATTCCACCGCGTCTGTCGGTGAAGGTTTTGTCCTTAGTGACAAAGCAGGAGAAGAAGAAAGTATGCGCCAGAATGCGTAGGGTGTTCCGTCTTGTGGGCAAAGCCTTTTGTTTTCCGTGACAAAGGAGGAGAAGAAGAGGATTTCCACCTGAGGGGTGAAGGCTCGAGCTACAGGCAAGAGTGTGTGTCTATCGCTATAGAGCGAAGACGCGTGGCAACAGCTGCGTGTGTAAAGCCGACGTGTTTCCGGTGAAGAAGTTTGAAGCTCGGAGAGTGGCCAATTGAAGACGCGAGGTTTCATGGAAGAGAAACTGAGGGGGCAGCGGAACGACAACAACGCTGGACTGTGAGTGAGTGATTCTCGGAATAGTATCATCCAGACTTTTGTTCCAAGAACTTTGGACTGAATAAGTTTTCTAACTCTTTTGTCGTCAAGTATCTTGGTGGTTCGATGCATGCGACTGCATTGTCGTGCGCATTGCTGTCTCTGTCTGTTGTTTCGAGTGTGGCTGATTGTACTGTGTAGTACATTGTTTGATTGGTGACATATTGTATTCAACTATTGTAGAGTGTGCATACTTGTGTATCGTTTTGATCTGCCATAACTGAGAATATAGTTTTGTTTTGTTTATCAACTCTCGGCTCTAACTTGCTCTTTGGGCCACAGCCGGCGTCCGCTGGCGCGCCAAGTAGGACCACTTCTAAATTGTCTACGCTTTCAAGTTGCGGTTCGGGGAGCCGATACTTCGGCCCTTAAATTAGCCCGGCGATCGCCTCCCGAATTAACGGGACAAGTGACACCAAGCTCATAGGGCGATAAGAGACGGAGAAGCTGCCTTCGCTGTAACTGTTTGGCAAGAGTGCCGGCACATCAACTCCGAGTGGTATAGTCTCCGTTGCCGGGGCTATATCTACTTCCCTCAATGTCTGCACCTTGCACCCACAAGTTTTTTGAAGAAAAGCAGCTCACTCGGTTTCTTAAAAAAGGGGTTCAAAGTTCATTTAGCGGCTGCCGCCTTTAACTGCAGCTCAATGAAAGACTGTGAAGGTCTCTGAAATATGCCGTTGACATTGCTCTGAATGTTTGCAGTGATATCGATAGCACTACTTGGTATTATGTAGTATGACTGATGCTGGTAAACATAATGTAATAGTATGTTTTAAAAATATTTTGCTTTTATCTTAACACCCAGCATCAGAGAAAAGTTGACATGCGAAAGAATTAACAATAGATATCGAACATGAAACTGGAATACATTTTTCATTTTATATTCAAACACTTAGGTACTTAGCATTAGACGCACGCCAGTAATAAATGACTTCATTTAGTGCTGTCACTTGAAGTCTAAGCCAGCGGTGCTTGTTGGAGTTAGTATACCTAAATTTGGCAAGACCACTTTGCTGTCTGTGCAACTTCAGGAAATTTTGGAAGCATTAGCTGGACAGCGAAGCGAGTGCAATACGTTGTTTTATTAGTGTGCATGTGCTAGTGAAATTCAGCACTTTGCATACTTTTTATAGATGGCACAGAATATATACTGTAAAATCCCAAGTGAGTGTTTCTGCCTTCTTTGGAAGGTTTCAAATATGTGGCCGCCTGTCTCGTCTAACCATTTTCACTTATTTATACTGTTTATGCGCCAAACTAAAACAGTAATTGCATGTGTGTGTAGCTTATGATGAACAATGCTGCACTATCCCTCCCCCCTCTCTATCTCCAAAGGACAAAATGCTGCTGCCATGCTTGCTTTGTTTTTTTTGAAAACCGAAGTTTTTTGTTGTGTACGGCAGGTAGCAAACAGAAGTGCCCTGACGAACTGCGCAGTGCTGACCACACAGGAAGTCAAGCATTTCATAAGAGGTGCTTATTCAGCATCTGTGGCTAACTCAAAGGTAATGTACAATGTTCTATTTAATGAAGAATAGGTTTGTTTGGGCAAGTCATGTCAAATTGAAAATATTGCAAAATAAGTGAAGGTATACACAGTAACATCAGGATGTACGCTACCTACCAACTTAACGTCATTCATGCCAAAGTGTTAATTATGTGCAAGCTTTATTTGAGGGAGAAGTACAATGGTTTCCATGAATGAGCATATTTAGAAATTGCTGACAACCAGTCACTGTGCTTTTTCTGCTCATTAACATGCGGCCCTTATTCTTGTGACGTGCCACTGACATAAAATTGCTTCACATAAACAACAGTAAAAAGGCTCTTGCTAGCTATAATAAGAAATTTTAAAACTTTGAAATTTGGAACTTTATCGTTGCAGTGTCTTGGACTGTCTTTACTGCATGCGATTTGTTTCTGCGCCCCGCCGCGGTGGTCTAGTGGCTAAGGTACTCGGCTGCTGACCCGTAGGTCGCGGGTTCGATTCCCGGCTGCGGCGGCTGCGTTTCCGATGGAGGCGGAAATGTTGTAGGCCCGTGTGCTCAGATTTGGGCGCACGTTAAAGAACCCCAGGTGGTCAAAATTTCCGGAGCCCTCCACTACGGCGTCTCTCATAATCATATAGTGGTTTTGGGACGTTAAACCCCACAAATCAAATCAATCAAATCATGAATCGATTTGTTTCTGCCAAACATAACCTATTTCTGACTATTTTTCATAGTCAATTGCTAATTTTTTTGTGTATATTTGCCAGCACACTTTCACTAATGAAGCTGAACAACAAGCTTGAGTGATGTGCCTGATTATTGTCTATGAATTTTATAGAATACCTAGAATGAACTCTTCTACTTGGCGCAATTATTGGCTACTGTGTGCACGTTCTACTCATTTAAAAATAAAAATAGAGAATGCAGCTGGTAGCATTGAATACTGTGTTCAGATGCTTGTATACACTCCAAAACCTTGCTGGTGCCAAAATTTGTTGTGGGTGTACGGTGAAGCGACTGGTAGCTAGCAATACTGCTTTTTTACATCTATTTGCACAATGGAGCATATTTCAGCTGCTCACTTAGTTCGAGCAGATGTCGATTACGTTCACTGTGGTTCGACATAGCCCCAAAGTTTATGCATCTGCATCCTGCATACCAGAACGCAGATGTGAACAACATGATGCTGTGATTGGGGCAGCTAAGTGAGAACTGGGGTTCCTCTGTTTGTCAGTATCATTACACATGTTGCTAAATGCACTCAAGTAGATCCAGCAGGCATTTGCAGCTACAGAGTCAGTAGTAAGAGCACAATAAAATAGCAGAATTACTTAGCTGTATATTGCATTTTCCAGAAACTCCATTATTTTCTGACACCTTAACGTCACAGCTTGCTCACTAATTTCTCGGTGGTGGGACATTAAAAAAATTAATTTCATATATCATGAAAAAATATTCAATTTTTTATATTTTATATTGAATTTATGCTTTTCAACTGCTTCCTTTGCAAATAAAGCCTGAATTCTGCTGGATTGTCTCATGGATGAAAACAAGAAACCAGGCCAGAGAAAGCAATGAGGTGCTCCATTATAGCATAAGCGAGTATTGCTGTGGTTCAGTCTATAGCTGAAAGTTTTTATAGGCACCATTATGGATTTCATGTGGGGGTTTATAGAGAATAATTGTGTTGTGATACTTTTTATCGCAGGAAGCACCTCCCAAAAAGCAGTGCTACAAGGATGTGAGCCACAAGTTCTTTTTTAACAAACGGATCAGATGCCTGAGAGCCATGGTCCGGCTGCTTCTGGCCTACACAGACAGTACAGCCACCACAGTAAAGTTCTTGCAAAGGTGTGAGACAATCCCCTGTTGCATAGAGTAGGCATACTAATTGTCAGTTTTATAGCTTATAGGGATATGTCTGCAAAAGTAATTCTCTGCCCAGTGTGTCTTACATTCTCTCAAAGTGCCATTAGGCAGCTTTGGCTTTGTCTTTCTTTTTTATCACCTTCCAGACCATCTTGCTAATTCATACAGAGTGCTGCAGCAATCGCATTGTGTGAGTATCACAGAAACTTCATTTCGAAAACCAATTATGGTGACCCTTTCATGCCTGACCAGTGTATACTCTTCGCTAGCGAAGCGATGTGATCTTGTGATGTGATTTTGCTAGCAAAGCGATGTGATTGTGAGTCTCAGTGGTTCTCTCTGCAATATGAAAGTGTTTAAGCCTTAAAGTTACGCCGTACAGATTGTGTCGTTGTGAGGCGTGCTGCATATTTGTTTATTTCACCTATGCCTTGCACAGTACTTACTCAACATGCCGATGTAGCACAGTGGCACATCAACGAGGCCCTCCTTAGTTGATGGCCGCATGTTGATTGCACAATTACTGACATGATGCTTTGTTGCCATGTGACTGTAGTCATGATGGTAAAGTATGCGTACCCCTTTTCACGATGAGAACGATTGAGAAGCTGAATGAGAAAACTAAAAGAGCTACAATGTGTTGTTTTTTGGCTGTGACTTCACCATTTCATCATGTGAGCACTAAATTTGTGGCAACGTGCTCACATTTTCCAATTTCGCAGTTATCAGAAATTTAAGACAGAGAGGTTGTTTAGTTGCTTCTTACATTTCAATTACCAATGGTCAATTTATGCACTGCATGGCCTAGTTGATTTATATTTTGCAATTCTCATCTGTGAAATGGTCAGCAGCTTCTGTCAATATTTATGTGTTCATTATACGAAGCATTCTGTATATTCAATATGTACCATGAACAGCAAAAGTTTGCGGGAAACGAAATGTTGAATGAAGCTAAATTCTCAATTTGTCTATGAATGTAATTTAGAAAAAAATATTCGATACTGCATTTAGCATTCTGACCTATGATGTCACCAGTATAATTATAAGTGTTAAGCACCGACGTAGCGGAAATTGACATTTGTTGTGGATTCAACATCTACCAAGCTTCACCTGTTGATAGTTCTTTCATGGATTTTCATGGCACTAGAGCCAGCTCCTTTCTCCGCTTTTGCAGCTACATAGCTGGCAGTTCATTGCTTTGGTGCATTGTTTACCTAATACCTATTCAACCATTGCATCTAAAACGGTGTTTCGGGTGTATTTGCATGTATAAGTGTTTATTACTTTACTAGTCGTGGAGCTTTTTTTCGGTCTTTTCGGCTTCTACTTTTTTGGCAACTTAACTGCTGTTTTCAGAGCAATCAGTAGATATTAATAATCATTCTACTAAGCTTTGGTTCAGAAAGAAAAGCTGAACAGTTGCCGAGTTGCATGACCTGCGCCACAGCATTCTAGGTTACCAGAAACAGATTCTAGGCCGGATAATATGCGGCTTCTTGCTAGTTGCGTGTCTTGCGTTTACTAAGAGCTCTTTTCATAGTCCTAAAATTTATCTTGCGTTGCTTACAGCTATGCTACCATGTGAACACCGCCAACACTGACTGGATTTGATCTTTAGGGCAGCAGTTGTACTTTTCAAGGAGACAAAAATGCTAGAGGCTTAAGTGCTTTTGAATCGACATTCACATTCACAACCCAATTATTATTGTTACTTCAAATGAACAAAGTTGCAATTCTAGATTGTATACATATTTAAAATAGGAGAGGTGAGCATCTTAGTAGGTTGGTAGTCATGTTAAAAAAGGCAGGGCATGCAAACATTGACTTGAGAGAGTAGTCAAGACACCGCAAACACCAACTGAAAAAGTTGACATTAAGCTACAAACAAAACAAAGCAAGGGGAGAAATCGATCGAGACGGCATGCCTGTTTGTCTATGTGAGAGATAGCTTCTCAGCATTTCATTTTTTTCGTTGAGTTATTCAAAGGTTGGCTGACACACGCACTACCACATGTCTCTATGCCAAGCTCCAATTATTAAATGCATTTCTTCATTTCTGTGCTTTTACGAAACTGCATGATTTGAATTTTGGCATGTATTTAGGTCGTGATATAAAGATAGGTTTGATAATGGGCCTCTGGTTAACTGTCTTATATGTTTCGTTAGTCTCCCTTCTCGTTGTTAGTTGGCATTTGATGTGTCCTGTCTCACCTGCGGCCATGTCTTCAAGCCCAGTCTTTTCAAGATGTATGCATATAATGCATGAGGAAAATAGGTTGTTGAGTGAGTATTAGGAAGGTAAATTTATGTCTAGTGTAAAATGTTTTATTCTGTTAGACTTCTTGCTTAACAATGACTGGCCATTAGTTTCAAGCCTGCTAATGGGGTATGAGATATACATGCATAAAGCAGCAGCTGTAAGCATGCTTTTGAGACTGTTACATCATGAGGCCGAAAAAGTCAAGTTGTGTCACATGGGGTATGCTAAAAAAGTGCATTGTTTCTAATGTTTTTTTTCTTGGCAGACATTCTACAAAAACTGGCCCGAAGGCAGACAGAGGACTTTACAGATGGACGCACAGAAGCCATTGGGCTGCCTCAGAAACTGTGACTGAACAATAACCTGTAAGTATTTGCGAGTTCATAGTCTTGTCATGTTAATCTGTGAAGTGTTTTCTTGACCATTTGCAATATTTTCCAAAACTGGTGCTTTGATGCCTCAATGTGGTAAGAAGTTGTTCCAGCACTATTTTTGGGGAAAACTTTCTAATACAGCAGATGCCTTTGAAACCATGTGCTCAGAAATTGAGTTATGGGAGAAAATAACTGACTCATGATTGTTGCTTCACGCTTTTACCTCAGTCTTTGTTTCTTTGTCAGCAAAATTTCATGGCTATAATATCCAAATCATTTTTCTTTCAATTTGTGCTAATGTTGGTCGTTAGGAACATGGCAAAATGGTACTCGCTCATGACCCGCAGGTCGTGGGATTGAGTCCCGGCAGCAGCGGCAGCGTTTTCGAGGAAGGCGGAAGTGTTGTAGGTGGTCGAAATGTTTGGAGCCCTCCACTACGGCGTCTGTCATTATCATATGGTGGTTTTGGGACAATAAACCCCCCATATCAATCAAATCAAACATGGCAAAAGCCATGCTTTTGTATGTTTTAGCTAGAGATATTTTTTGTAGATTAAAATTGCATTGTTCAATTTAAGGACATTTGCCAATTTTTTGCCATATTTTTGGGTCTAAAAACAGAAGACACCTTCAAACATTTTTACCCTTGGGTTCTTTGGCTGATAAGACAGTCATGAAAGCATAAACGTAAAGGGTGAGCATTAAATTGAGAAGAAAGGCTTACTGTCCTTGTCTTGAAATTCTATCAAACACTACATTACAGTTGTCTTATTATGGCAGAAGTTAAGATGATGAGGGAGGGGGGCTTGAATGAGGGTCGAATCATTAAAGAAAGTTTTTTTGGAGCCAATCAAAATTTTTGAGAATCAGGTTGTTCTGAATGTTTCAACAAAATTCGTTTGTCTAAGTAGTGGCAGTAACCTTGATACGGTTTGCAGCTCCAGTAAATTGGTGTCCTTTTGTCGAATCGTTCATTTTTAGCATCATGGTGTTATAAAACAGTTGAGCAGCCAGACCCCTGCTAAATGCCTTGTGCTCTGCAGCTTAAGGTTTGCACCAAGTATCATTACATTAGGAGCATTTGTTAAAGTTTAATATTTTTATTGAATGTGTTGAGATGTATACCTGATGAAAAAAGAACTCATTGAACGAATGTTAGAGTTCGTTATTTGACAACAGAAATTTTCGTTACCGAGGCAGCAAACTACATCAAAGTTGCTGCCACAACTTAGAAAAAATGTCTTTTTCAAAATTTGGCTTAAACAACACACTTAATTTAGTGATGACACTCATTCAAGAACTCATCTTCATGTTAGCTCCTGCCGTAATGAGATATAAAACTGTCATGTAGTGTTTAATTAATTTCAAAAAACTATACTTGCAAGCCTTGCTTCTTAATTTAATGCTCACCACTTCTGTTGATGCATTATTCATTGTCTTCATCAGGCTAATACTTCCACCATGATGTTATGAATAAGGCAACGTGTACCTATCCAGCCCTCTGTCACGCGCAGTGACAGAGTGTTGGGTGAATTGAGGCTACAGAAACGACAACGAAGTCCTGATCCGCTTATCTCACAGCTTCTCTTTCTCACTCCAAAGGTGCCGTTACAATATGTTGCCTGCCGCACGTAGGCCTTTGCAGTGGTCTAGAGTATGCTTTGTCTTACGTAAGATTTCATATTATAATGCAAAATTCTTTTGTTCACTCCACATAACTCTCAATATTGTTAGTAGTTACAGAAATTGTAACTGCCACCTCATGGCACTAATTAAATACAATTTGTTCTGCTAGTCTATAAATTCTTTTGCAGTTAAATATAGTGCGTTTAACGTTGAGTTCTTGTCTACTATAGCAATAAGTCTTTGTAGCATCCTGCTGCTCGGTCTGCAAGTGATCTGTCTTTGTCCAGAAATACCATCTGCTTTTGTGATTCATAAAATAGTGGTGTGAGCAGAGGTGATGTATGTAGTAGACACCATAGTGGTTTATGCTCTGAACATTGCTGCTGCTACACTACCTTTATTGTACTTCCTTTTCAGACCTAACAAATGGAGCCAAGTGGAGCTGTTCATGGGCCATGCACCCAGCTTCATAAGCGGGCGTTCAGCACTTTTCACAATTACGTTTCTGAATACATCTGCCAAGGATGTGCTCAAAGAAGCGTGTAGTAGTACATTTCATTGTTCATTTGGCATGCTGCTGCAGGTGTGATTCCCACATCTGCAAGATAATTCAGCACAGTACATACACACAAACTACTCCCACATACGCTCTGTATTTGTGGCTCAAGTGTAAACTGTTTACTCTCACCTTGCACAACAAATATTACAAAATGACACGAAAGCTTTGCCATCTATGCAGGTAGCGTTCTCAGTATATGCTGACAATAAGTGTGCAAAGTTCAACCATTCGACTGGTCACATATTTTCTTTTAAACATTTATAAATAGAAGGCCGGGGTTGTTCAAAGCTGATACATGGTGACAAATGGACCACGACTCCAGACGTTTTCTGTTTTCTCACCTTTGTACACGAGGTGGCATAGTAAAATTGTTCAGGCTGCAGCTATGTCTTGTCACTCAGCAGCGTTCAACAAGATCTGTGTCAGAACATGTTGCATGGAAAACTGAAGCAACATCCTCTTTACGTTCTTTAGGTTTCGGTGACCATTTTTCATTTGTTTTGCCCATTGCAGTTGCGTCGCAATTATCGCTACATACTTTACCGATTACCTCACTCACATCTTCAGTGCTTTTCCGTATACCTTTGAATATACGTTCACGGCCCGCACACCTGCGCATGATCAGTAGAAGGTCTTCTAGAAAGTACACTGGGGTATTGCAGCGCCACTTCTATTGGTAAAATAGGCAGAAAAAGTTTATAGGTCTAAAGACTGCAAAAACGGGATGCTGCTATTGCCACCAGTACAGCTTCTTCCAAGACTCAGTTTATGTGCTGTACAATAAGGCTATAGCATCTATATAAACAGTGCTTTAAAGTGGATTGGAGACAGATTGGGGGAGGGGGACTTTGAATACTGGCTTATTTGTTATCAACCAATAACTTCAAAGAACAACATGTTCAGGATGATGTATATTGCTAAAGAACTGGTCAAACTTCACTGACTTGTAGCCAACCTATGCTGCAACAGCCATCTGCTTAGGTGGGAACGCTTATATGCCACTTTATTATTTGCAAGTTCAAGTAAGCTATTTACACTCATTATTTCACATTTAGTTTGAAACATCTTTGCATGTACAGATTGGCTAACAAAAGAAAACTGCAAAATGGGAAAAATGAGGGTGTAATGTGAACATGGCACGGGTAAATGTTTAGCTTTGTTGGTGTAACATTTTCATAAAGTTCAGCGTTGCACTTCGAATCACAAGGATGGGACAGGCTTGTGTATGTTCGGCCAGTATCGTCTTTGTCATTTCGGTGCCACGATTAGCTCTATAAACATGTCTTGTGCTGTTTGTGCCTTTGTTTGCTGCACACTCCATTCTTGTGTTCTTTGTGTAGAGTTCAGTTCAACTGGACTCCTGTTCAATTTGGTGTTGTGTACATAACAAACATGTACTTCAGGGCGCTAGCCATGAATGACTGCATTCATTCGACAAAATCATGCTACCTGTGCAAAATATATAGTAGGTTGTAATAATTCTATGAGTCCCGTGTTCACTTACAGATGATGGTGTGCCCAAAAAATAAATTACCAGCGCTTCCAGCCAACAAAGCTCTTTGTCAAATAATAGAAATAACTCCCATTCACAGGCACACAGAACATAAATGAAATCTTCCATTGCTATACTTTGCAAGCAGGCTGCATGGCACCGCTTTGGTGCGGCATACTGTTGTGTGGAACAGTACAGCAGACTGTTGTGTAGAACAATACAGCCGACTGTTGTGCGGAATGAAACAAACATTTTTGTATTAGTTTCAATAAGTATATAATACGTAATAACGCTTTGTTCGAAGAAAATTGTCGTATTTTGGTCATTGAATACCATCTGTGGTTTTAATAGAGTAACGGGTTCTGTGGTAAATGTGCTGAAGCATGACTTCCGTGAGGAGGCTACGTCTTAAGGAGATAGTTGTATTCTTGCTCATGGAATGGCTCGGCGCCGCTATACCTTCATCATTCTTCGTGAAGGACGGTCCTCATTTTTTACAGTGCAGAAGAACAGGACGCAGCGGTCCGTGCGACAACCCCTATGCAGTAATCTCGGCTAACACAAGCAATCTTGTGATTTGGCAGCGAAATTGCTTTAGCTTTCCCAAGCGGAAGGCAGCCTTGCAAAAATTCATTCGATCTAGTGTCAGTCAGGCTGTCATAATTCTACTCAAAGAAATGCTGACCGCCGAGCCCGTTTTGCGTACCTATCACACTGAAGCGGACCATCGAGCGGGGACGCCAGGGATAGTGACGCTAAACTCAAAAATGTGCGCATATGTTTGCCCTGAGGTCTGCCCCACTCTCAAAGACGAACACATTGTGACAGAGTTAATTTCAAGCGCATTGCTTAAACAGCTAGTCTTTATTCTCAATGTATATAGTACACCCCAAAACAAACTACATTTCAGGGCCTCTTTCAGCAAGAGAGCGAATTTGCAGGAGATCATATGTTGATAACCGCGGGAGACTTTTATACCACACATCCCGACTTTGGATACCCCGGTTCTTTCAGTTAGGGCGATGCCCTGGTAGCGCAAATGGACACACATTGACTTACACTTTTAGCCGATCCTACATCCACTACCGGGGTCGGTTACTCGGTTATGCGTCATGGCACCCCGGACCTCACAATGGTTAGGCACGCGGGACAACCCACGTGTAGTAACCTGGGTGTGAATCTGGGAAGTGAGCATTATAATATACAGACGATCGTAAACGTATATACACACAAACTGCCGCAGTTTCGCATAACAGACTGGGATCGTTTTCAAGAACTCAATAAACTCGACGACATTGAGTACGAAACCCTATCAGAACTCCATGCACAAATAAAAGAGGACATAGCATATGCGACTATAGACATTGAAACAGGTCTTGAGGTCTAGCGCATGGATAGCCGGCTACCTCACCTACTCAAAGCTAAGAAACCACTACACCACTACACGCAAATCGGCGCACGCAACAGCTCATTCGGAACCTTCGCAAAAAGATAGCAGACCTTAATCGTCTAATCGAGGAACATCGCCGTAACATAGAGCGTCAGAAATAGGACGATGTGTGTAACTCGGTTGATGATCAATAGCGAAATGGGGCCAAATAGAACCTGTTGAAACACCTACTAGGTGAAAAACTATCAACAGCGTCTCATCAATTCACGATAGACAGACTAATACACAAACTCAAAGTCTCGGGTAACACCGACACTGAAATGACCAGCGAGCTACCTACGCGTTACCTATGTACCGAACCCAGGTCCCCATCCGATTACCTGCCTGCCCCAGATGATACGGAGGAGTATCCCCTTGTATCCTCCTTCAGTTGCGCCGAGGTTCGCGCTGCCATCTCCGACCTCAACTGCCACCCACGCCGGGCCCTAATGGCACAAAGAATAAGCTTCTCAAAAATTTTGCCTGGCAGGACATGAAAGTTCTCACCGAGCACATTAACAGAATGTGAGAGACTGGCAACGTTCCGCTTAAATGGCGCGAGGCAACCGTCATGCATATCCCTAAGCCGGGTAAGCCGTTAGCAATGTAGGCTCACTTCGTCTGATCTCGCTCACGTCCTGCGTGGGTAAGGTGACCGAACACATAATACTCCATCGAGTCACACAATTCGTTGAGGAACACCACATTCTACCGATAAACTAAATTGGCTTTCGTTCGTCCCTCTCCACTCCGGATGTTATGCTGATGCTCAACTACGAGCTCACGGACAAGGTCACCAGAGACACTAGAACCATTCTAGCGCTCGACCTTGAGAAGGCATTCAACCGCGTCAAACACTCTTATATCCTCGAATCGATTAGCCAAGGAGAATCATGTACGCGTTTCTACAACTATGCTACCTCGTTCCTTGCCCCGCCGCGATGGTCTAGTGGCTAAGGTACTCGGCTGCTGACCCGCAGTTGGCGGAATCGAATCCCGGCTGCGGCGGCTGCATTTACGATGGAGGCGGAAATGTTGTAGGCCCGTGTACTCAGATCTAGGTGCATGTTAAATAACATCAGGTGGTCAAAATTTTCAAATCCCTTCACTGCGGCGTCTTTCATAATCATATGGTGGTTTTGGGACGTTAAACCCCACATATCAATCAATCAGCTCGTCCCTAGGCCACAGGACCGCGACAATCCAACTCGGCTCGATGGGCTCAAAGAAATTCAACCTGGGACCGAGGGGCGCAATGGTCTTCCTTTAGTCTAGTTTTCTGAGAAAAAAAACAGACTCATGAGCAGCGTAAGACAAAAATGGTTGAACAAACTATGTTCAATAATTAAAGTGTCTTCAACCATACCTTGCGAGCATTTTGGCCCAACAGCTTGCTTTCAGTGATGACACATTCTCCGCTGACTTGAGGTAGGTTCAGAGCGATGAGGCAGCCAAGCGTATACTGACATAAGCAGTCCCTTGGATGCTGCAGTTTGGTTGTAAGAAAAAAACAGTCCTGATTACTCTGGTAGAAGCGTGAACGAATTTGTGATGCTTGACTAAGAAGAATGGATATGGCAACACTGCATATAAGAAAGGTAGCGTGGATATACCTTTGCTGTTTTTTTATTTGTTTTGTGGTTGACAATATAATCAATTTGCTTTAGTGACGTTCTTCAGGGGACAAAGCTAAGTAACTCCATGACTGCATGAACTATATGGTTCATGCAAATGTAATATGCTTCACTGCAAACTTACGAAAAATTTACAAATGCTTATATGTACTAAATTTTCACTTGGCTCGACTATGCACTGAATTTATGAGCGTATATTGGAGCAAACTCATTTCGAGCAGGAACAGGTAGAACTTATGCTGTGACCTGTGCTACAAATTTTAGTAGTAAAGATATTTTCAGCAAATGTGACAACGAAATGAGCAATCTCAAACATTCACAAGCTGTGCATCTCTTTAGCTGTACAAGTCGCAAAGTCTTATGAAATGAGAAATACAGTAGCGCATGCAAAAAAAGGTGCCATGATCAGATGCAAAGCAGCGCATTTTCACTGACCGGGGAACATGCCAATCTTATGCAAAATTATTCCGTCTTCGTAGGCAGTCTCCGAGTGATTTGCCGGCGTTGAATTTTCACGCTGAAGGCTGCGCAGCCGGGGGTCGGTGAAGCACAGCCTTTAGACACGTTCGCTTCGTCGTAGCGGCCCGTAAAGTCTGACACATAATCTTGTATTGATATATCAAAGCTGCAATAAAACAGAGCTTCGCAATGCCTATCGACAGATAGTACAGCGGCTAAGCACAGCCAATGTGAACAAATTAACCGACAGAAACGCAATCGATGCCAATGAGCTCCTGCTTTTCGAGCGTCAGGGTAATCCCAATACTCCAACTAAAACAATCACCGCTCTTGTATATTCAGTGAAAGTAAGACAAAACGATTTTATTCAATGTTTTTTTTTGAAAAACCACGTACTAGCTATTCTGTTAGCGATTTTTCGATACTTCCTGAAATAAAAAGTTCAAACGAGTTAAGCCCCCACCCCCAACAGGCAAAATGCCCACTAACTTATCCGACCGCTAAAAGAGGATTTAGTAGTTCCACTATACTCACGAACAGACGCGTGGACAGATAGACGGACGCAAGGTAGGATGCACGGATGGTTCTGCGGACGGACGGATGGAAGCACGGACGAGCTGATGAACGCGTCACCCCGCTCATCGTCATTCACTCCGTGGATATGCTATGAATTTTAGAATAAATAGGACATACGCAGCCCCTGTCTGACTAGGGGGTGATCTGAGAGAGATCCGGAAGTATAGATGGTTGATAGCCATGCTGTTGAGGCCATCAGATACCACCATACCTGGCCATGCCGCTTAGGCTCTCAGCTACCATTTACCCCTTCGGTTATCGGCAGTTAAAAGAAGAGATATGCAGGTCATGTCTCATCCAGAGGGAATACCAATATTAAGGAAGGACAACCGAGCCCGCCCGATGGACGAGGCTTTCTGATTTAGCTTGTTAATCTCCCAACCTCTGCTCACCTCCTGTGTTTTACAACCAAATAATAGTTGAAGTTAATCGAGCCTTATATAATGTTGATAGTGAAGCTGTAGATAAGTAGGTAAGAATATTCGCCAGCAAAGAAAGGTTGAGCTTCCTCAGACTCACTCACAAAATTCATTTCGCGATTCGGGCTGAGTCTCAAACTGACTCCCCAATATATTTTACCTCAACTAAACTAACTTGGACTATGACTCAGGAAAATGTTTCTCGACTCAGACACAGGAACGTTTTTTTCGACTGGACTCGGGCTTAATCTGAGCGAGATTGTATACCCCCACTTACAGCCCAATCTTGGTCTGAGCACCACCTTTTGAGAAAAAAACCATGTTTGGGCTCTGGCTATGGCTCACCTTATCCTATGGCTAACCTTATAGGTGCATAACTTGTTCACAGTAGATTAGAGAGTGGAGAAAGCAATCTTTCTTTTTTGTCAGTTTATTTTGAGAGGAGTCAAAGGGTAAAATCGTATATTTGATTGCGATTTATATTCCCAGAAAATGTGGTAAAAAACAGACGTATCCAAGAACTGAAAAATGTCGTCAGGCAATCAATATCACCAGTAAAAGTTCTTTTTGAGGGCTTCTCCTCGCAGCATTCAGCGGTGTAGGGCATGAATTTCTTGCAGCACGCTCTTCTTTTTTGATGTAGTATTGTGCTTTGTCTTCCTAACGATGTTGTACTTATATAAAGCTCGAGTTAACGGTAGCGCTGCTGTACATTGCAAGGAGTAGCCACGAGAGGCCCTGGCAACTGCTCTGGGTGGAAAAGACGATAACAGAAAGGGTCGGGCAGTGCTTTTGTTGCTTGCGTCTCAGGCCTACTGATTTCTAGGTGTGAGTTGGTTAACTTATGACTGAATTTGCTGGCCTATGGTTGCACGTATAAATGCAATTGTTCTGCACAGCTCAGATGCAAAAAAGTGAGCTAGGGATGCTACTTAGGCAGCTCTTGAAGTCTCGAGAAAAGAAAGAACGCAATGAGCCCACTACTTGCTCATCATGAAGCTAAAATCACTCTGCAGCAAGGCTTAGCCAAGGGCCTTAGGGAAATAAAGAACTCATACTTACAAACAATAGGTCTCATGAAACGGTAGCAAGATTTAGGACGCTGGTGTAAACGCTGGACCGGCATACAACAGTCCAACGCTAATTTGATTGATTAATATACGGGGTTCAACGTCCTAAAACCACCATATGAATATCAGAGACACAATTTAGTCCAGCCTTGAATTAGCCAGCTGCTCCGGAAACATTTTTTTTCTGCTAGGCGGACACATTCAATCAAGCCTTGTCACCAGCATTGCTGTCGTCACCGTACAAATTGTCGACTCGGGTTCAATACGAGTCTAGAGCTCAGAATCCCCGTGATTCACGACGTCAGGAATTATTTTTGCTTCGATCAACCTTTTGCAGAATAGTGATTTCGAAATAGACGCCGTTCCAAGCAGCACTGCAGAGGTGCCCGAGGATGCACGCTTCAGCCATGTTCCATCGTGTGTCTCAGTTAGCTAAGCATTCAGGTATACGAGAGGGGTCAATGCAATATAGCTATCGCGAATGAGCATCATCGGACAAATAGAATATGTTTCCTGCTTTACAGGTTCTTTTTCGCGCCTCCAGATGGCCCCACCTATCCAGCCTCTCGTTGTTTACACGATATTACCACTTTTACGTGGACGCAAAGCCTACAGATGAATTAAAATTCAATTATACCTGCATATTAACTTGTTAGCAATGACATCGGACTACATGTCCTTCCATTTTTGATAGCTTGTGGTGGTGTTGATGTGAAAAGCATACGTGATACCAAAAGACACCCTCATCGCTTTTTCCATGCTTCGAACTAGACGACTGCAACTCACCTGCAGCTCCAAACGATTCCCAGGCTTGCTGACCGAGAAGCACACGTTTATACATGCTATTTTCTTTCGCCGTTCTTTCAAAGGTGGTTTTTATCTTGATAATTTCACGAAGTCCTTCCAACCTGTGCGATGAAGATCAGACCCGACGAGCCACGGCCTGGCTAGACTGCACCTGCGCACGCTAGGCCGGCCGTTAATGAGCGAGTGCGTTTCTGCTCTTCGGCGCCAGTCGGCGCCACGATAAGAACTCTTGGATCGTACACGTCATCGCTACTAGGACATCGTGACTCAAGATGGTATTTGCGGAATGTATCACACCGAACACGTAGCACTAGTGTAGATGTCGCAGAGGAGTGCATTTTTTGTTTTTTTCTTCCCAGCTTTTCTCACTGTTCGACATCAAACTAAAACAAATGCCACGCGACGAATGCCGTTCACAGTTGGCCAAGATGACAAATGCATACCAAGCGATCAAATGATGGGCACATATTGATCTTGAAATTTGATGTCAGTGCTCCTTCAACCCTTCCGCCACCTGGTGGTTCCCCGCACAGCTTATTTGCACAACTTGTCTCCATATACGAGTTGTTAATGAAATCGCCCTCGTGCCTGGTTAGCAAATTGGTAGAGTGACCACGCCGGAAAGGCGTTCGTTTCGGGTTTGATCCCAGTACAAGAATGAATTCTTTGGCAACTAAAGAGCTTATTTGGGAAACCTGTACAGATTTCCTTCTGGCTTCGTGTTCCAAAGAGGTGACTGTCTATTTGTCTTTTGTTGCGTAGGCAGTTTGCAGCCTATAATTTTGCCTACACGCATCAGAATATTGGTGTATGTATGTGTTTAAGATATCAATCACTTCTTGCCTAAAGAATGCCTTGTTCACTTCATTGCATTTCTTCAATGTAGACAAGGTTTTCTTGATATGCGCAAAGCAATGCCTGCAGCCTTTTCTGAATGTTCTTACACCTGGCTTTGACCTCCGCAAATAGGCAACAAAAATGGTAACAAAAACAAAAAAAAATTTCCTCTGCCAAATATTTCTTGCAAACGTGTAACTGTTTGGCACCGAATACTCAGACTTAGAAAAGAACCGCGCGTATCGCGTGCAGTAAACAGCTAATTCAAGTCGAAACATTTCTGCTGAACAGCGCCACAATTAGTCTCGCACTTCTGTGCTGCTGTCACGAATGTATGTCTGAAGTCACTCACATTTTCACGTTTTTTACCATGATTTTGTCTGTCTATAAGTTGCGTACTGTGATAAGTAATGTGCAGGTCACAGTAGTTAGTGTAAGGTAAGGATAACTCACGTCAGGCGCCACCAGTTATCTCTACACTCTCGACATGCGAAAGCACTCAAGGAAGTGCCAGTGTTGACAAAACATCATTGATTGGGCAGCTTCGAGACTTGCAGCTTAATCTTGTCACACCACACAATTTCTTGCTACTGAAATGCTGATCTAAAGGTCAAGATGATATAGGACGAAAGTCAGAGATGCCGAAAACTTGTGATTGCGGAAAGCGGGCTTGGAAATGGTTAAGATGACTCTCCAAGATTCTACTTATACTGAGGCAGAGTGTGGTGAACGAGGAAGAAGGTTAGAGTGTCTGAAGCTCGTAATTTGAGAGAAGCAGGCGTCAGCATAGCACCTTCACTGAGCATGATTGTGGCATTTACTCTCACATCAAGCTAGCCTGTCGCTGCATAGAAATGCATTGTTTTGTGTGGAAAGTGAGTTTCGACCTAGCCGTCTAAACCATTTTCTTTCGGTGTGTAGCAAACCTCTGATTAGCAAATATTCAGTCAAGAGTCTGACGGCATCCTGGTGAAATAAAATGCACTTTTTTTCAATTCAAGAAAGACGTTTTGGCTCCCTACACAAAAATTCGCAATCATGTGCAGGGGCAAAGCGAGTAGGTGGAATCGAAACTGCCTCCACCTCGAAAAATGTTCTTTCAAAAATTTTGCTTTTATATATATTTATATGCGCTCACATAAGAATTCACACACGAACATACACAGAGTGACAGAACCCCCCCTCCTCTTCTGAAACATTTCTGGCTTTGTCGTTGTTCTGCTTGCATTGCTAACATGCGTTTCTTCAGGAAGAACCGATTGATGTGTTGTAACAGGGGCATAAACCTTTTGATGCTTGTTGGCGAAATAGCAGGCTGCAACTGCGTACATGTACACCTTAAAGAAGCGGCAGCAGCCCGCACGCGCTCGACACAACCGAAATTCGAAAATATATTTTTCATGGAGATGGGCCTCTGCACACTAAATCTATTCTTATCCAAAAAGATGTAAAAAATGTGCGACACCCTGAGCATACCCTTTGAGCACCCTATTTGTGCCCCAGCGCCCTACAAGCGGAACTAAAAGGGTGCATACATAAAGAGGTTATAAACTACGGTGCAAAAAGGGTGCAACAACTTATGGGTGCCGATGAGCACCCATTAGAATGTACAGTCGCCGACAAAATTTTGTGAGCAGCTTGTTCATAGGGCATAGCAAACAGCTTTTAGAGGTCCCCTGGTTAGACACCATGGTCTCATTAGTAGCCCCACCACAGTGGCGGATCTCTGTATAGCGGTAGTGCCCGGCTAAACCTAAGTTCTACATTAGTTCTGCCATTTGTGTCGCCCTTTCTCATCAACTGCAATACCGCGAGGTGAGATGGCGCTGGCAGTACTCTCTTCTTCATTAAACAGACGCATTTTTGGCTGCAGTTGGGGGGCTCGTTACTGGTTCGTGTAGGTTGCTTCTCCTGGAAATTAGTTTTTTTTGTCGTTGCTAAATCGTGGTTCGCGCGTGTAAGTATCGCCAGGGGACCTAACTGCCCTCGACTGGCTAAAAAAAATGGCAACCAAATAAGGTTTGTAGCGCTTATGGCGAGTGTCCAAGCTGGTACAATCAGTGCATATGATCGGGTCCGAACAAAAGAAGTCACTCATACACATCCAAAGCTTTCAACCCATGTGTAAAGACTCTTAAAAGCTAACAAGCATATGCATATAACTGAACATCAAGACCGATGAATGAACGTCACTCTCATTGTGTTGCGGCGTTAGAGTTTAATAGCGTGGAGAAGCGTCCGATTCGGCCGTCACATGCGGCGCTTGCCCTGTAGTGTTGATCTTCAAGTGAAGCGAATGCATGATATGGAATCGGGAAGCAAACTTGTACATTGCCGATAGATAGCTCGCGCAGTGAGAGCAATGTATTTTTGCTAAATTTGCTAAATAAACAATTGCGGAAGCGTGTAGTTCTGTATCTTTCTCGCTTTGCAGTGCTACATTGAGTACTTCACAATTGTGCAATGTCGCATCGTGTCGACAGGGTAAGCACTAGTTTCAATTTGCAGCCGTGAGCCCTTATGATAGGTAATATGTATTTAGGTGATGGGCCTAAAATATTTTAGGCTTCATACACTTATTGTTAGAGTTATGTTACACAGTTACTACAGCTAAAAATTCTCGTTGCAAGTAATGACATGCCTTCTGAGCATGCAGCAAACATGTATACTAAGCGAACAGAGTTATGAAGTGTGTGCTTACAGATAGAAAGGACTCACGTCTAGGAAAATAAGTTTTAAGCATGCAATGCACATCTTGCTGTTCGTACATCTTCATTGGTGCTCCTACAGCGCACTATCTGCTCAGCTCTGAGCACAATATCTTTTTTGCATAGACATATCGATAGAACTTGAGCATTCCCTTGCAAGCAAGCACTCCTGAAATCGAATGGTGGTACATGATGTGAATCTGTGCAAATACTGGACCAAGAAAGGCCGTATTTATTACACACTATTCATTGTGTTTACTTTTCAGTATACTTGCGCTTGAACGTTCAAGTTGTTTTCTCCCTGCTACTTTTAGAGGTTACGACTTGAAATACGTATTATCTTGCAGCGTGGCTGTGAATAAGTCAAGGTCAAGTATGTTTCAACTACCTGTGTGATTTCATAGATTTTTTTTTATGGCGGTAGTGCACAGAATTCACTTCTTAGTGGTAAACACGGTAATAATGACAACTTTAATTAAACAGAAGATGTGCTCAAAGAAATCTCGAATATTTCTCTGCTGTATGAAAAAACAGTACCACATCTAATGAACACAACCTTCCTCAACACGACAGCATTCACGTGTTGAGTGCTCATCACATTTATGATTTATTATTTTCGGAGCCTATTGGAAATTTGTGCAACGCTAAAGCAATTGCGTGCTGCCTTATGAGCTTTGATGCATGCTTTTTTAAACTTGTATGAGCTAAACATATTTACTTAAGAGAAAAGAGTTCTGGGTATAGTTCTTAAACTGTCACAAGACACAACTTGATGTCAGAAAGCCTATTGATGCCCCTCACTGTGGGAGTGTCCGTTTGGTAATGCAATTAAAAATTTCTGACGATTCACATGCCAGCTATAGAGTGATCCCGAGTCGCGTAGTAGTGGGCAATGTTACATTGATTCTGGCTTCCAGGGGTTAAAAATGACATAGTAGCCTCGCAGGAGACAAAACTGCTTGTCGAAACATTTGCTCGGACACCCTGTGTTCCCAGATTTTTCAGATTTTAAACGTTACATTTTTAAAGGGTCAGTTTGGTTTACCTGCAGAATTGGGGACTGGTTCACAGCTGCGCGCGAGAAGTTCAGAACGTGTGCAGCATGAGTTTAGCAGTGCGGCATCACATGTGAATGAAAAGGTGGAGTCCTTATTTTTGTTCGCTTGATTTATTAAGGTGCTAACATCTTGGCAAAACTTGCCCCATTCGCACAGGCGGGTACGGCATCTATGTCTGATGCTATGTTATTTTGTTAAATTGTGCATGCGGCTACACTACACCAGCACCGTCAGATTTGGAGGTACAGGAAATTTATGAACTAGTTTTAGTGCTGTAGGTCTTCTTTGCTTTTTGAAAAGAGTGGCATGGTTTAGAGGATGCCAGTGCTGCACCACTGAAACAATTGTTGAGGTGCAGCACTTCGTAAAATGAATCATGTGGCACTGGCGAATCGAACAAACCCTTAAGCAGACAAGCGTCTAAGCATTTCAGCCCCACCGAACTATGGTAACTGTGGCTGGGATCAAGCTTCTGTTGTTGAGCTCAGCAGTACCACACAATCTAATTAAGAGTGTTACAGTTTCAACGTTAATGAAGTGTAAATTCCATGCTAAGGTAGACAGCTGATGCAT
Source organism: Rhipicephalus annulatus (assembly GCA_013436015.1). Classification (NCBI taxonomy): domain Eukaryota; kingdom Metazoa; phylum Arthropoda; class Arachnida; order Ixodida; family Ixodidae; genus Rhipicephalus; species Rhipicephalus annulatus. The sequence continues at coordinate 247,781 of WOVY01010687.1, read as the reverse complement.
GTGACAAATCTAAAGCACCTTTCCACGATATGCGTGGTACAACATTCACAAATACAGCATTACATGTATGAGGTTCGAGATTACGCGTTGTAGTGGACGTTCAGATCTTTCAACGTGCTTGCAAAGTGGACATTCGGGAGTAGTCATCCTGTCGTTGCATGGCAGTCTGGAAAAACAAGTAGCATCACCAGATATCAATGCACGAAATTTTTCAAACTAAACAAATAAACTCAGTTTACTAGTAAACAGCGGTATCTTATACATATATGTAGTGGTACCTAATAACACATGTATCACTCAGGGCTGGTGCTTCACAAGGCATGTAATGAAGCAGTTCCATGCCCGTTGTACACAGCTGCTTCCATGTCAGATAGGCCAGAAGGCTGTGGCAGAAAAAGATTTGTTTCTGATTTATATGACGCTGTCTTTGTCGTGCTATAGCAAAACCACACTCATATTTAGGTGATGTTTTTCTAATGCGACTGCGGTAGACTATCAACTAGTTGGTTTTTCGCAATAAAATATTGGCTAGCTACGAAGGCACACTTGAGACGACAGTGATCTATTTGCCTTCTTTCATCGCAACGGCCTGGTTTATGTTACCTGGTGATACAATTTCAGAAATAACTATTTAGTCAGCAGCTCATTCCCACGTGAACTATTTCCGCAAGTTACGCACGTTTTCCGGTGACAGATTGACACGTTAAATATATATTTTTTAATTTATTATTTCAACACGCTGCTGCCGTGTAAGCCTACGCTGTCATGGGAAAAAAACTACATATGTTGAAGAGAACCAACTAGCACAGTAAGCAACCATCCTGAAAAAGCTAAAGTGGTTTCTACTCACCAGCTCGTAATTCTCAGGCTTGCAACGTTTGTTCTTCCAATGAAAGCTCAAACGGTCGCTTCATTGCCCGGAAGTCACGTGAATTCTCTTCACGAAAGGATTTGAACGAGTCAGAATGAAAAGAACGAAAGAAATCCTGCCGTTTGGCAGTGGCTCAAAACATTTACAGCGAAACGAAACAGTGCGAGACCCTTCCGAACCTATCGCGAACCGTTACCTGCCGTCGCTACCGTTGGCCGCTGTCTATACTGAAATGAGAATAATGATGTCGATAGGCTGCGGCTGACTACGAATCAGCCAGAGCACAAACTAATACAAAAATCTTGGACTCAGCAAACGTTTAGGAAAAACTACTTGCTTTAAAAACAAATTGTTTTTTATGTGTAGCGGTAATCAAAGATGTTGTATTCGATTATTTTAGAATTTAAACTTGGCCCCGAAGAGAGCGCCCCTACAAGAAAGTGCAAAAGCGCGAGTGACGAGAAAGGTTAGTAGATCCACTCTGGGTGTTTGAAGCAAAAACGCGTCGCCACGGAGGAAGGAAAGGTAGGAGAGGCCCTGACATCACTCGTTGTGAAGCCACGATGAAGCCGGAAGTTGGCCATATTGACTGAGCCAATTCTCCTCTCTTGTTTACATATAAATGCGAAGCAGAAAGTGCGACTTTCTCTCTGTCTCAAAAAGCGCATGGCCTGCGCGCCGCGTGCGCTGCTGCTATCCGAAACCAATGGAACGGATTTCAACACGCTGTCCTGCCGCGATAAGGTTGACGAAATCTCTGCGTAAGGGTGTTGTACTCTTGCACTGCCGGCGTTTACGATAAACATGGCAAGCTGCACGTTAAGCTTTTTTTATTTGATTTGTTCTTCGTGAAAATAGAGATGATATTTCGGACAGCCGCGTGACGAACCAGGCACCGAAATTTGTACAGCTTCTTTCAGATTACTTTTTTCCCCTTTTGCGTTTCTCTTTAGGCTTTATCAAACTTTTGGTCAGGCTGTGGGCTAGACACAGCTTTGACGGACGCTGCAAAGTCGGAGTACGTATAAGCACGCTCGTTCCGTGGTTTATAGTTCAGACACCTGGTTACAACCACCAAAGGAGGAAAATCACGTAGCTAACAATGCGGCACAAAGAATGGATGCTGTCAAACACCTGCATTACGTCACGGTTAGGTGCGAGACACATGAAAACGCACACACCGTGGCTTGACCGCCTGAACGGTGTCGCACCGCACTACATCAACAATAACAAGACGCCGCTCTTGTGCCCAGTGAATATGGCCGCTGTGACGTAATTTCTGCCACAATATTTACACCCTAGGCCGGCTGGGCATGCCCTCTCCTACCTTTCCTTCCTCCGTGCACGCCGCGGTTGACTTCTTCACCCTCTACAGGTGATCACTTGAAATTGAGTTTCCGAGGCTTGGCTATAGTATACTAGCGTTGTGAAGTAAGGTTTTTCTAGCTAGTAGACAATAAGTAAGTTTTTATTACCGTAGCGAGCCTGTTGGCGTGTCTGATTTCATTATGCTCAAGTCAAAGTTTAGTGACGTTACGCGCGGACGAACTTTTTTTATGTGAGGAGGGGGGGGTGATTTCAAAGCAACATGCCCTGTGTGGCTGCAATTCAGCGGGCATTTTTAACAGAGGTGAGGCGATTCCATGCATGCTATGAGTCACTCGATTGTTGCAATGCCATTGGACGCCATTCGGCGACTGTGCCTGTTATGCGTGCATCGTTTTTGTGTCTGTCACGTGCGTTTGAGGATGCTGGTGATTCACGTTTATTTGGATCTTAGCGTTATTAATTTAGAAGAACGGAGAAGAATGACGTGGTGTCAGCGTCGGTATTTACCCGGCCTTGTTCGTTTTCTGTGCCAAAGAACTATCTGAAGAAAGCTTTATATGTGACGCGTCTTTTTCAACAGCTACATGATAATTAAATGTGTGTGACTACTACAAGTTAGATGTGTTTTTCTGTGTGACCCAATGTGTTTGCATCCACCGGGCACGTATATTATTAAACTACAGTGATAATCAGCCTAATTAAGTGTGCGTAATCGTGGCACAGCGTGTTGTAGGTGCGGTTCGCAAGGCGTGCAATTACGCCTGCGTTAATACATTTTGTCTATGAGTGGCCGAATAGCCATGCCTTAGCTGTGCAAGCGCTAGGTTGAGCAGTAGTTCACTCGTGCGAGCGCAATTTTCGTGGTACTGCTTGTTCCCCCCACGTACACCTATTGTTGCATTGTTCTGGTTTTTAGTAATTGTGTGCGCCTCACCCCGCTTTGCCGTTAAAACTTTGCCAAATACATTTACGTCTACAAACGTTCTAAAACATAGTTGTACCACAACTTTCAATGACATTGTCGCATTACAAGTGTAATGCTTTATCTGATATCGTAAAGTTTTTGTGTACTTGCTGCAAATTTTGAAGTGACTGTTGGTATGTGCACTGTACGAATACCTAATTTATTGCTCAAAACACAATAAGGTTATACATCACGGTATGTATGCCTAAGACGTGCTTATGTTGCTGCTAAAATGCAAAATTAGACATTGTATTAATCTAAGAATGAACAAATCTGGAATGCCTTTTTTGAATATGTAGGCATAGAAACAATTTAACATTGTCAAAACACTTTTCACCAAGTGATGGTTCTTTACTGGCTTAGACCAACGCCACTGATATCACCTTGTTGGTACTTGGACCACACGGTAGAAAGCAGGGTTCACGACGTCCTATAAAATATTATTGTCACATAATTTGCAAGGTAAATTGCTATTAGAATACAGAGGCCAATGATGTTGTGGCCCCCTCATTATCATAATAACGCAGGTGAGGCACAATGTGATTCTGCAGCCTTTCCGTCATGATGGGAAACCATTACTTTATATAGCTATCAGTAGTTTCTAAGAACCTGGTTCCCGGAAATTCTCACGGAAGTTTACCTGCTTCATTGTGATGGCATGCGGTTCCATAATAATGTTTTGTCTGAGCGTTTCCACTTTTTCCCCTACGGTCATTCTACAGCATGCGCTGTTTGATGAGAAGTGAGGAGTATTGCCTTTTTAGCCAACCAGAACAATTTAGATCAATGATGACAATGAAGCTGCACACATTATTATTTTAGTGAACTCAATTTCAGCCAATGTATATCATCCGAATGTTAGCCGCTTGAAGGAAGCTGCATTTATTTATTTTTATTTATTTACAGCACATCAAAGGCCCCAATGAAGGGGTTTTACATGAGGGGTGGGCTATTACAATCGGTTAAAGGAGTACATGCTCGATCGCTGCTTTGAAGTTGATGATACTGGAGTGGTGCGCAACGTGAGGAGGAATGCCATTCCAATCTTGTGCGGTCTTGACAAAGAAGGATGAAAGGTGCGCAGTGGTGTGAGCTCTTGGTGGGTAAACAGCTTTCCTGTGATTGATGCGGTCTGAATGACGATGGGCTGGCTTGATGGTGGGAGTACGAGGCGATCCATGATAAAACTGGAAAAACAGGCACAGACGAGCTATACAGCGGCGTGACGAAAGGGTAGCGAGGTTAGCACGAGATTTAAGTTCGGTTACGCTTGACTGATATGAATAATCTGAAAAGATGAATCTTGCTGCCCGGCTTTGCACTGTTTCAAGTGTTTTAGTATTGTTACTCTGATGAGGGTCCCAAACAGCGCATGCGTATTCAAGTTTTGGTCTAATTAGTGTCTGATAAGCGAGTAGTTTGACAGGGGTAGGAGCTAGATGAAGGTTTCGGCGCAGACAGCCAAGAGCACGGTTTGCTTCGTTAGTAATGTGCGTTATGTGAAGGGACCATGTTAAATCAGAAGAAAAATGGACACCTAGATACTTGTATGTAGTTACGCATGAAATTTGAGTGTTGTTGTGATGAATTCATGAGAAGACATAGTAGAGAAAGAAAGACAGGGAGGTTAGCCAGACCGGCAAAGTCGGTTTGTCATGCTACACAGGGGAACAGGGCGATTGAAGTCCCGTCGTGGTGGTCGAGTCGCTTAGGCACCTGGTTTTTAACCCGAAGGTCGTGGCATGAAATCTCGGCTACGGTGGCTGCTTTTTTGATGGAGGTGAAAATGCTCTAGGCTCGTGTGCTCAGATTTGGGTGCACGTTAAATAACCCAAGATGGTCGAAATTTGCAGAGCCCTCCACCACCTTGGTGAAAAATGTATATCAGTATTCCTTTAATTTTATGTTTTATCTTCAGTGGATGTATATGCGCATACACTCATGTATATGCAACGGTATTGTAATTTTACGTAATAAGATATTCCTATGGTGCATATTGAATGGCAATCACTTAATAAATACATCACATGAGTATCGTAACTACAGAAATGCAAATGTGCCTCTATGGATGCACTCGTGCATATATTCGGCCAGATGCAAGAACAGAATTAATAGATCGCGGGCAACAACATTACTCGTGCATGATTATCTATTAATTGCGCGCAGTCGATACTTACAACTAAAATTGGTTGTCTTCGTTTAAAACTTCTAACTTTACATTCGTGTATGAGCAAGCTATAAGGGTGAATGAAAATTCACATCTATGACATCGAATAAATGAAAAGCTCTGCAGCAGATTGTTGTGTTGTACTTATTGGGCAGTATGCCGTTTTTGTATTTCTCAGTTGCATGCCAATAAATATATGGTGGCCATGCATTGCTAGCCATTCACTGCAATTAGGCAAGCAGCTCATGCAGTCTTCACAATGCTCAACAAAATATTCTTTTTGCACTGGTGCAGACATTAGTCGGCACCGTCTGTCGTTTCATGTGAGTGAGAGTGCTCAAAAAAAGTTTCTGACAAGGTCAAGGGGCCCAATCACCAGCAAACTCTGAACCATTGTTCCAAGTATCAGCTGTGTTCATCCTGCTCATGCGCTGTGACTCGCCAATCTACTGGACGCTGCCTACATATATGAAGTGCTCTCCATATTCTCCTCAGTTTGAAAGGAGTGTGTGCGGTCTTCACGGTCTTCACAGCTAAGACACCTATTTCTTGCTTTATTGTGTTTATATATTGCATGCACTCCTGCCATGCAAGAACACCAGTGTTTCCTGTCAATTATTTGTCATGGCAAGAGAGGATTTCAAGCACAAAATTTAAGCTGAACTTTGATCCTTCAAACAGTGTGGAACGAAGCTGGGGACAGTGTCGATGCGATCTCTTTAAAAATATAGGCTTTGCATGATGACCCTATCGCATCGTGAAAGGGTCATAAAAAACTTCCAAGTGAAAACAAGCAACTTCAGGTGAAAACTGAAAAATTGACACTATATTCAAGGTCAAACTTTCTTCACATCAAAGGCGTTCCAGATGATGGTTTGCAGTTTGACACTGTCCAAAATGTTTGTGTGATGATAGAGAAATGAATAACTCGTGATGATATTGACATTACAGACAGAGTAGGAACAAACAAGCCTAGTTTGTAAAACATAGTACTGCATTATGCCCAATGTCACCAATGAAATGTTGTTTTAGGCTAGGAAAATAGGTCATGTCTGTCTACAGTGCGCCTTCGTTTAAGACTAACTGGTTCTATATATGTCAGCCAACACTTGTCAAGACAAGGTAAGCTGTTAGAGCACAAATGCAAAAAATCAAGAACTAGGATAGTGGTTCGTTTGGATGCATGGCGCGAAATTTATAGCAAAAAACTGCAAACTTCAGCAATTTTAAGGACTGCCTTCTTAGAAGATCTGGAAAAAAACACTGTCTTGATGCCTTCAGAGCCACACTTTTCTTCACCTAGCAATGTCGGTAAAATGTGACTGACACGGCAAAATTTCGATACCTAGATAGTGAAAAGCTCAATGCTAAAGCTAAAAGGCCACCAGCTATCTTTAATGCGTCTCCTCTAAATGCTCTTAGCATTGAAAATAAGGCTAGTAGCCTGTGTCTCTATTTCAATGACATGTCGGTAAAATTTGATGCTATTTTTTTGACGTATTCTTAGTTTTCTTTGTGCATATAGCCCGCCGAAATTACCAGAATACAATTATCATGGCATTGCATGGCTTGTGAAATGGGCAGGAGGAATAGCGCTGTACATCAAAAGGTAATTTGTGGCCGACGTCAATGAACTTCCGCGTGTTTATCTCTGTGTTGAGTATCTAGTAGTATGACTTACGGATTTTGTTTTGCAGAAATTTGTACGCTTCTATTGGGTCATCAGTAGGAATTATTTGAGTTTCTCGAAATTATTTCCTGTTCTTCATTAGTTCCCAAAGCTTTTCTAATTGTTGGGGTTATGAACATCGGTTGGCTATTGGTGAAGCATCCAATAACCATTTTGAATCTGTCCTTGGTACTTTTTTCAGCACAAGTCTTATCACGTTACCTATTTATATTAACAAATATAGCTGCAAATTTCTTGATATCTGTGTCACTAGCATACCTTCAAACCAGTGTTAACAGCTGCTTTCTTTCTTGATGTCAGTTACCTCCTTCTGATTTTCGCATTTCTACCACAAGCCCAACAAAGGCAGACAAATTTGCGAATTTGACTTCTCACAAACTTAACTTCTCTTTGCTAAAGAATTTCAAATGCGATACTAAAATGATGTTATAGGGTGACATAACGCCGAAAGTGACCCAAAATATGCGTATCGTCTTTATAACAGCTATAAAACACAATTCCTTGGTGTGTAATACTAAACAAACAAAAACGATACGTATGCCTTGTATAAAAACCACTTTGCACAAGAGTATAAAATACAAAAGACAATGTCGTTTTCTTTTATCACTCGATGCCGTTTTCGCTTGCGAAATTCAAACCATAATGAAATGGCTTAGACCAAGCGAAAATTTCCTACTATCAATGACTCTACGTTAGCTAAAATGTACTCCAATCCAAAAAACTTATGAAAGGAAACAATTATTGTAACAGGCCTATAGCAAAGTTTCCAATCACCTTTGTAACTTTTGTTCCTCACAAGACGCATGTAGGAACCCCAAGAGAAATGAACAAGTTTTCGTCCATTGTTGGCGGTGACTACGGGCCTCTGATTTGCTGCAATAGTTATACTAGTGCGCGGCTTTTGACTCATTCTGCACTAGCGAACCCAGTTAATATCTCTGAGGTTGATGAACAGTAAGTCACAATTTTTATTTGTAGAATTAGAGATAACTTCGCTGATGGCTTGAATGGGCCAAGTGCCATCATTATAAAGCGTGTTGCTCATATGACAGCCCGCTTGCTACCATTTGTAGTAATATAGTGCTAGAACCAGATATATGTTCTCTTGATCTTAATGTTGCATGTCAGATACCTATATACAAAGGTGAAGCTGTTAACAAAACGGCGAACGACCGGCTGATATTTGTTTTGCCAGTCTTGTTCAAAAAAATTGAGATTGTTAATAATGAATGGCTCGTTAACCTTTTGACTGCATAGTAAGGCAATTGTGTAGCGGGGCTTCTGGAAAGAAAAATCTACCAAAATAGCATCAATGCAGTTTAAGAAAAAAATTCTGAATTAAAAACAACTTTTAATTTTGAGTTTTCGCCTAATTATCGCTTTAAAAAAGCGTTCGATTTTGCGAACCACAATATTCTTGTGCCCAAACTGCATGACTATGGTGTACACAATGTTGCCTTTGAACTCATGAAAACCTGTGCGTCTGAAAGCAGTGTGAGGATATCATTGACTTCACGTCTCGAGCTACCATATAAAAATATGGAGTGCCCAGGGGGTCATTTATAGGGCCTTAGATTGTGTATACTCTATATCAATGATATATATGTTGTGACCGATGCACCAAAACTGTTCATGTGTTCTGATGACATTACAATTCCTTTCAGGTGCGGAGCATTTCTTTGAACACTGCAAGCAAATTTGATGTCTACCTGCATACCTATATATCTAGACGCCCACGTCTGGGTGCTATCATCATCACCTCTTTAATTTGAGTACAAGATAATTAGTGGAGGTGGGTAAGATAAGTTGACAAATACGACGCCCTGGTCATGACAAGAATAGTACCAGTCTCGTCGCACACTTCATCAAACAGTTTTCTAAAAAAGTGGCGCATAGCCTGAGGCTGGTATGTGCCACTTGCATGTGTATATTTGCCACAGGTGATATGTGTTTTATATTTACCACGAATTTCGAGAAAAAATTGGGGGACCTTTAGGCTTCGCCTTTAACAGTTGAACTTGATAGCGAAATCCAGCCTCTAGTGCACCCTTCGACCGCTCTGTGCATACTGATTCATATTTTTTGTTACACACACGCACGCACACAAACATGCAACAGTATATTACACCAGCGCGCGCTATTATCACCGAATCAGCTCGTTTCTGTTGTGGCACCTGTCAAAAAATGCGTTATTCAGCCATGAAGCACTTTTTCAAGCAACTATGAAATAAGTTCACTTGAAGAGGTTATTGCCTCACGAATTCAATGCCGCAATTATTTAAAGAATACGTCCAGTGCGAGTGCAGTTACAAAGTGTTGCAGCATGCTGCAAATGCATTATCGTTTCAGTAGTCCCGACGAAAGCGCTGGAACGGTACGTTATGTTGGGCTAGTTGGTACACATTAGGCTGAAATACGTGGCGCAAAATTGCCAAAGAGAAGAACGAGAAGAGACAGAAAGAGCACCAACTCACAACTAAGTTTACTTTCATGAAGCATTCACATTATATAGGCTCTTGGAGGACATGCGCAGACCATTTTATTCACCGCGAGTGCAGGCATGAGCGTTTTGATAATGTAAAAAACGATTATTGCAATCATGGGAACCAGCAACAAAGAGATATGCCTGATGTAAAAACCTCGAGAAAAAAACCAAACACACTTAAGCCTGCGCGAAAAAAATTCGAGAAAAAAACAGCAAAAAAGGACTGACAGACACTTAGTAGCAACCATCTAAAGTGCATCTAGATCCAACAGTTGGAATTCACTATTATGCAACAAAACTGAAAGTACGCTGACGCACAAGTCACCTTTCTTTCTTATGTGTAAAGCTTCAAGTAACTCCCGTGCCAGCTCATCCCGGCTCCTTTCAAGTAGTCGCGTGCGAACGAACTGCGGCGTGCAGCCACACGAAGCACAGTGGAAGGGCAAATGAGACCCTGTTCCATTTCTAGTTGGTAAAGAATGCTCCTTAAAACGATAATTTGTACAGCGCCCTGTCTGGCCTATATAGACCTTGCCCCAGCTCTGGGGATTTCATAAACAGTGCCCACGGCTCAACGCAGGAAGAATTTTGCATGCTTCTTATCGCACACCACCTTGGCACCTCTTGAAGAAATGCGGGCACAGAGCCTTGAAAGCTTATTCGGAGCAGAGAAAACCACCGGCACATGTTGCCGATTTGCAACATTTTTAGGTTGTGGGATTGATTATTGATTGATACTTGGGGTTTAACGTCCCAAAACCACCATATGATTATGAGAGACGCCGTAGCGGAGGGCTCCGGAAATTTCGACCACCTGCGGTTCTTTAACGTGCATAGGTTGTGGGAGATTTTGTGCATTTATGGTACAACATGCGGTCTTTTCCTCTGTCCTTGCAGTGGCTCTAGCCTCCTGCGTTCCCCTTTCAGCCTGTGGAGCAATGTTTCAGACACACTGTCTAAGACCGAATAAGGAAACCCGGCTGCAGTGAGCCACGATAACTGACAGGAAAAACTGTCAAACACTGTGTGCTGTCATGGCTAGGACAGCGCAGAACGAAAACAGATAGCAGCTATAGACCTCTTCGCCACTTAAGAATGTGCAGAATCATATGAAAGAAGTCCTTTTCTCGTTATAGGGCTGAACTTCCAACAGACATGACCCTCGCGCAGAGTCTTGTTAATATCTAAAAACTGCAAGCTTTCGTCAATAGGCAGTTCATAGGTAAAAACAAAGCCTTTTTCATGTTGTTGGAACAGGTTCAAAAGTTCATCTACCTCGCTAGAGTGCATTACAGGGTTAGTAGAAGTTAATACACGAGGAAATCTTCCACATATCTAAAAATCATAGGGACTTTACCTGGATCAATCGAATTTTCTAAAGCACAATCAATAGACGCTAAAAATGCTACAAAGAACTGGTGCAACGCAGGAGCCAATACAAATGCCCTTTCTTTGAATAAACAACGCATTATTAAAAGAGACACAGGTGCTACGAAGGTAAAATTCTAAAGGTGACATGAAGTTGAAAACAGATACGCCAGAGGTATTGATAAAAGTTGTGTTCCCATGCTCCTCGATACAGTCCCTTAAACAAGATAAAAGTTCAATAAGAAGCACCGAATAAAAAAGATCCTCAACATCAATCGAAAACAGATAACTGATGTCACTTCTGCTTTTCAAAAAATCGATGACGTCACAGGAGCTTTTTCTTGTGAAAGGATCTACAAACGCTAACGTATTTAAATTTTTCAAGAGATAGCGACTCACTTGCAGCTGCCAAGTACCATTTTCTGTTACAATTTACCTGTAAGGCATGTCAACTTTGTGCATTTTTACATTAAAACACTTCCTAGGATGTTTTTTTGCATACAAAAACTGATTTCGCCTTATTGGCTACATTAAAACTCTTGCACAATTCAACGGCACAACTTTTTTACCTTTGACAGTTTTACAGTTGTAAACTCAAAATTCAATAACGCTGGAAGCTAAGCAAGGAGGAGTGGCAGGGCAAAAAAACTGACGTGCCTGGTGACCTTGAGCACTTTTTTTTCTTCAAATGCGCGGCATTTGCAGCATGATCTCGCGCGCACACGTGGACAAGTAGTGGCTACCGGGACTGTCTTGCTAACTTGATTTATCAGTCCAAACGCACAGTTTTTCGCTCACAAGCAGTGGGGCTGACGCCGGCGGCAGATTTTGTGCGACACAGGCTTTTCAACGCTATCGTGTTAAAAAGCTGACATAGGTAGCATTGACTGGATGAACGCAAAGAATAAAGTTAAGTGTCCCAGTAGGAATTGAGCTTAAGTATTTTCTTTGACAACTAGGTATTCTATTACAGAGCCATGCCCGGCCTCGGTTATACTTTTCAAATAGACCGAAATGTTTGTGTAACATCAACTGTCATTGCAGTCCTGTCTATCAAATTTGATAACTATAACATACGCACTCCTATGTTACTGCCGTGATGTCGAATTGTCATTTGTAGTCAGGTGTCATCCTGTGAGGTATTTGTGTAGCAGGGTTGGAGGCCACCATCCTCACGAGTCCCAGTAAAAACACCAGTGCTTCATATCAACCTACTTCTTCTAGTGTGGTTAATATCCATGTTTTTGTTGGCATCGTTGCAAAACTGCAAATAACCGCTAATCTTGTCACGGGTGTAACATCTCCCCATACCAAATAAAACACATGCCGCTGCCTAATGTATGTGTGTGTGAGTACTTGTACATATATTAAGCTCCACTTCATAAGATAACTCAATAAAAATTAAAATACATTCAGCTTGCATCCGTGTGCCTCACATAACATCGATCGCCAAAGAATATGGGATCTGATAAATTTTTAGCATCTATTATCAATTTTGTAAATTTAATGTAATATAAACGAATATTTATTTGAACATGAACAACAGCTGGACTGCAACATACCAAGTGTTAGGTATTAGTAAACTAAATATAATAATGACTATAGCATACCTAACAGGCAAACACTCGTACAACATACATGACACACTACAGTAGAGCTAGACTAGATTATTGCTAATTGGCACTTTACAATTATTTAAAAACCCTAACAAACTTCATTGCCCCATTTAGTTTGCTCAAATCAGATGTGCACGATTACTTGATGAACAGATTTTTTTACTCAAACCTAACTAATGTTTTATGTGTGCATCAAGCTGAATCATTGCTCTGGTGTTTTTGTATATATATATATATATTTCCTTTCTACTATGCAATTTGTTTTTGTATGTGAAATCTGTTCTATGTGCTACCCTCTGTAGGCCTCCAAGTGCTGTCAAGCTGTTTACGCAGCTTTTTGCCTGGAGGACCCCTAACAAGCATGTTTCTTGTTGGAAACGAAGTGGATTCAGATGCTGACTTCTACTCGCTCGGATCTAAGAACACTGCAGCATGACTGAGCATAGTGTATCTTGGACACTCAGTCTTGTGAAACTCTTTTCCATTACCCCTGTCTTCATTTTAGACTTCCGGGTATAGATATGCTGTAGAGGAGCATCCTGACCGCACTTCTCTCTAAAGAACCAAAGTCGCCTGGGCAGCTGAAGATGAATTGTGCAAGTGTTTTAATGATCACATTATAATATTCAAACACCACTTGCATTACCCTGTTAATTTTTGTGATTTTGTAACGCAAAAGTTTAGAAACACACACACACACACACATATATATATATATAGAGATAGAGAGAGAAAGAGAGAGAGAAAGAGAGAGAGAGAGATGTAAATAAGCCTTGAGCGAGTTTGTAGTCAAGGTTTTCAGCATAATGACAAAAGCATGTTATATAAGACCACATATTTTACCACACACATTCGTTCCTAACCATTTTATTTTCACTTGTGTGGGCACTGGCAACACCCTGAATAGGCGCCCTTTGATTGCTGGTGTCTCTAACATTAATTTTTATTGTTCTAAATAATTTATTTATTATCTACTATGCGAGAAAAAATCAGAATGTTAAGAGTTATAAAAAAAAGTCTCGTCACATAAAAGATGTCTATTCATAAAAAAAGATTAGAAAAATAGAAGATTTATCCTCACTCACACTGATCTCACGATTACAATCGCTGCTGCATGTCATAGCTCATGTTTTCTATTGTCAATCTTTTTAGTTGTATGCTATCTAAAATAAAATAGTTGATGCGACTATTTCCATTATGTTAAATTATTTTTCATAAATTTTTGGGGAAACTTGCATTCTCACATGCATAAAAGCTCAATTCTGCTACACAAAACTTGAAAAAGCGCAATGGGGTAAGCTGCTGTATCTAGTGCATATTATCTGCGTGTCTTTTAGTGTGAATATGTGGCTACTGAAATATTTACCAGTATTTGAACTTCATGCACTTTTAATTTGCAGGTATGCATGTCTGTGTGCTGACGAAGCATCCATAAATTGGGCATGCATGTGTGCAGGAAGGGGCCTTGGATAGATGTCATTCATTCTGGTAAAATAATGGGTAGCATAGGCTATATACGCACTCTGAATTAATTTTATGGTCATTAAAACACACAAAATTATTCAATATAGCTTGCTTTAGGGTATATATTTACATATTGTCAACTTTCACCTGGAACATTGCACCATGCAGCCAGCACTCTCATAAGCGCTTCTCGAGAGAACTTGCGTAACTAGCACACAAACGTACCGACAGCTGTAAGTGCGGCCTTCACTTTGTTGACTGCTGGAAAACGGCGGCTTCGCCAAATCACTCTTCCTTTGCGGTGAAGCTAACTTTGCTCTTGGAATGTTGTAAGCTTATCTATCATTCAGCCCTGTTCTTAATAAGTGCAGTAAGTGTGGCTTGTTCTATCCAGAGCAGCAATAAAAAAGCCGAGGATCAGCATCAGGACTGGGTAAGGCACAATTGCAGCACCTCTCAATAACAGTGCCGGGTTCTCAATTTGCGTCCACATAGAAACAGCAAAACACTGCTGCCAACTTACCAGTAGCTTCACTGCAGATCAATTGTGTTTTAAAAGACGATGATGCAGAATCCCCACCTAGAGCAGTCACGGTGCTTCAGTGCTAGTTTCGTAAGCGCCTGCGAGAGGTGCTCCATAGAGTACCGGCCGCATGGTGCACGTGTTCAGGGTGGAATGTGCAACATTGTGCAACTGTTCCAATATTAACAAACCGTATGTGGCCTGTCACACAGCATGGTCTTCAGAGTATAGAGAGTTCTGCATTTCTAGCCATCTCCCACATCGATCGTAGATTTGGCCCACTGGTACGTCGATATGGAGCACTCTTCTAGCACCGATTTAAAAGGATGTTATGGCATGACAGCACCTTTAGTCAAAGGGTGCACCCACTACACCCTTTAAAATATTTGCCCTGCACCCTTTTCCTAAGGGTGCTGAACTCTGCATCCTTTCTCAGCACGCGTTTTTGATCACCCAATTGGGAGCAAAGGGTGCTGGTCCGGCGACAAGCTCCTTTAGAACAATGTAGGTGAGATTTATTTTAGTGTGTAGGGTGAAGCTTCGCTGCAGCAAAATAAATAATACTGTATATTACCCACAATGGAAGCTGATAACAACCTTGAAGGGAACTGAAATTAAAACACAGCAAGGGGTATTTTGGCCCGTTACATCTCATTACCAGAGCAAATGATGCCATATGATAAACTGAAAGCGCGTAATCACTCATATAAGTATTCTTTGACGGAAAATTTTTATCAAGCTTGAGCGAGCAGGGTTTCTTTCTCAAATATATTTTTAGAATGGGGCTTTCTTGAAAAAAATGCTTCTTCAACAATTTTCTTTGCACTGCTTGTAGAAAAGCAATCTTTTGCAGAAATATTGCAGAGGCTTTTTCTGCAAAAACAATATTCACAATAACTGTAGAAGCAGTCTTACCTCACGGAAAGCGAAACGTACAACAAAACACCTCAACCAGTTTTTGCCATATGGCTCGATTATTGCTTACAAAATCTGACCTGTTGGCATATTTAGCTCATTTTATATTCATTTGGAGTCATTGCACTGACTAATCATGGTTTGGCCTTCCATAATGCACAGCACCAACTTCAGCAAGCCAGTCATGTTTGATTCCAAATTTCATTGTGTGCTTTGGCCATTGAACAATTTGAACACCTGGTTCTTTACTTTGTTAACAGCATTCAAACTTTTCAGGAGTAAAAACCAAGCAGTGCTGTCAACTTCTGCATTCCAGACGGCAGCACTGAAAGCTAATAACATGCACACTCTCTGTGCCGAGACACTATGAAGGGAACAGAATGCCACTCGAGTGACCTACATAGTTTTCTGATTTACATTGATATTAATTGCAAATGTTACTGAGCAAGGACGAGTGGAGTGATGAAAAAATTGACAGATGTCGTCTGTAATGTAACACAATATGAGAATATTTCCCTTCTGACACCTGTGCGGACCTACTCAATCGGTATGATTCACCATATATCCGTATTTTCGTTCTTCGAAAATACAATAATGCTTACTCCTTTTATTTGCAGGCTTTTTTATTGACCCCCTCAAGGTGGTAAAGTATGCCCTGCAAGACCTCCAGAAAAGATACAAGTCCCTGCATCACTGCCTTGCACAGAATCGTGCCCACCTGCACTATTATTCCAGCTAGGTTTCCACAAACGTTCTCAATTATTTGATTTTTCTTAAATTTAGAACTGCAATTATTGTTATAAAAATTGAGTTTGTTGTGTCAACTTCACTTGTAAAGATTCATGTGAACGCTAATGAATGCGCTTTGGATATCTTCTCACTGCCTTTACACTGCATGAAATTTCCTGCTAGTGTAGCCGAAATAAATTTTCTTTCAGTTGTTTTCACTGCTATGTGCAAATACAGCGCAACTTCTATACGGGTGACACTAGAACATAATACAGACAATAGACTATACAATGCACAATAGATGACCCTACAGACAATAGACTATACAAAACACTATAGATGATACTTCACAAAATAGCCTATACAATACACAATACACTATATGTATGGCAACAGACAACAAGACATACAATAGACAACAGAGGACAAACAACAGTGCGGCAAACAACAGCGTCCCAAAATACGAAAGGCAAGAGAACTTCTGTTGAGGTATCCTGTTGTCATTTTCGACTGGTTATCTAAAATGGTAGTACTAATACAGGAAAAGCTTGGTAATTCGAAGTCACTTTATGCCTGCTGTAAAATATGTAAGGTTCTAGGAGGGCCATAAAAAATTGTAAATGCTGCCCAAGAATCAAATGTTTTACGTTACGTTCTTCATGCTCTAACTGTAGAGTGACAGCGTACAAGTGATAAAACTTCAAATTAGTCTGACAACGAACTGAGGACTTCACCACAGATCGCTAGCGCGAGGCTACTTCAATATTTCACATGCACTCACGTACGGGGCTAGAAGCGCATTTTACGCACACGGTAACATACGAGAACGATAATGGCCATTAGCCCCGAATACTTACTTGCCAAGGAACTTTGAAAGGATATTGCGCGTTGTTCTCCGGATTCTCCACTTCTACCCAAATTGTCATATACACCTTGTTCCTGCAGAAATTTTGCTCATTGGCAGGATGAGAGTGTTTGATGTAGCTTGCCGGAACAGGATATTCCCTCTTATTGAATGCATCTAAAAAACGAACTAGCGCAAACATTCTTCTGTTAGGTCTAAATGTAATGACAGAAATAATTTACTTGTAGGGTTTTGAAAGAGGAGATAAATTAGGTCAGCACCTGCAGCGAGCAATCTAGTCAGCACCACAGGACACAATAATATCATAGTAATGTATCCGGATGAATTTAAATGGCTGGGATACAGGGTACAAACATAGTTATATATGACATTGTTCCATGAGCCAGCGCTCACACCAGGAATGGTGTGAGCGCTGGCTCATGGAACTTAACCCGAGTAAATGTAAAGTCGTTTCATTTCATCGCCGCCACATGCCACTTGTGTATCCGTACGCAGTTAATGCCATCCCGCTAGAAAATGTTCCGTCATTCAAGTATTTGGGCGTCACTCTTTGTAGCGATCTTTCATGGAACATACAGATCAGTGGGTCTTCCATGTGTCCTGCTGTCTGCCGTTGTCTAGCTACTGTCATCATCAGTTTGGCTATGCCCACTACAATGCAAAGGCCTCTCCCTCGCTTCCCTGATGAAACTGATCTTCTGCTTGCAGTTGCCACGCTGTTGCCCCCAAGTTTCTCAATGTAATCTGCCCAGCTAACTTTTTTCTCTCTCTCGCCCATGCGTTTGCCTTTTCATGGAATCCAGTCTCTTGCTCTTAATGGCCATACTAAAGAGCAGTGTTGGGCTTGTTGGTTCATTCTGGAAAAAGCTGAAGGACGCAACCCACGTAGGCGATAAGAGGGAAGGGGACAGGAAAGAGTCAATGCGCTCTATCCTGTACCTTTCCTTTTTTTTTATTTCGTCGCCCCGCACTTGGTGGTCTAGTGCAGTGGTCTAGTGCAGTGGTCTAGTGCAGTGGGGTTGTACGTAGGTAAATAAACACAACTGAAGTGTGAAACAGGGGCCTTTTATTGCTACCAAAAACATCAAACAATGTGTCACTTCATTTTGGAGAGTTCATCAATACATGGCACAGTTGCGCTTAAACAGAGTTGCATAAGTACAAAACAATTTAAATTGTGAAAAAAAAGGGGTGAGGGTCTCGCAGATCTTAAAAATGGCTTCGCGGATTCCCTAGGGCCCGCTGCCTCATTTCAGAACCACTGGTCTAGTGGCTAAGGTACTCGATTATTAACCTGCAAAGACGGGATCGAATCCCGCTGCGGCAGCTGCATTTTCGATGGAGGCGAAAATGCTGTAAGCCCGTGTGCTCAGATTTAGGTACACGTTAAAGAACCCCAGGTGGTCGAAATTTCCGGAGCCCTCCACTACGTCTCTCATAATTATATGGTGGTTTTGGTATGTTAAACCCCACATATCAATGATCAATCTTTTTTTTTCGTCTACATGGATTGCGTCCTTCACATTCCTTCTTAATGACCAGCGGTTATATTTTCTACTTGCTACATGCCCTGCTTTCTGATGAAATAAACTTTTTCATCCATTCATCCATGCACTACTTCACCTGTTTACTATCTTAATAACATTCCTTTGGATTCTGTTAACTCTTATAAGTATTTAGTAGTAACTCGTTGAAGGCATTTAATGTGCACTTTAAAAGCAATCTCGATTTATATATCTAGCCAAGAAATAGTCGAGGTAGTGACACAAAAAACTGTAACACTGACATATTTTGTACTAGAGTGCTCATTTGAGTTGGTTGGTACGTGATAACAAACAAAAAAGAGTGGGAAACACGGGACAGTGGAAAAGACGGATGAAGCGCTGACTTACGACCAAGGTTTAAGAAATGCATTGCATGGGAAATGCCATTCAAGACATGGGAAACGTGAGTGCAATTCTTTATAGCTATTGTTAAGCCACTGCAGTTGCAAGAGCCAGATGTGGAGTTAGTGATGAGGTGAAGAAACTTTGGTCATTTTGTTTGATAATACCATAGAAGCCCTCGCAGGGGCGCCTGCGCAAGTAGGCGTTTGGTGTGTAGCGACACCACGAACCCGAGCTAACGGGGGAGTTTCGACTCCCTCCCACGCCTAGCCGTGCGTGGCTTTGCCGTGTCCGAGGAAATGGGGATCCTGGGGGTTGAGCCGACGCTGGGTGATTGGACCGTTAAGGCCCCCCGGCAGAGGCAACACACCCCTTTGGCCCCGGCTTCACGTAGACGGCACCCCTGAGCTGACCCACCCAGGGGAATCGGCAGTCGCCTTTTCCTATCTCTCTCTCCCTACATCTTCGTCTTTATATCTTACTATTTATCTGTCCTGTCTTCTACTCTCTTCCGTTTACTTCCAAACTTCCTGGCGGCTAGGGTTAACCCTGTGCAAATAGCCTACCTTGGTCTAGGCGCATTGGGTTATAGTGGCGTTGTACGGCTGGCGTCTGCAGGTTTCAGCATTTGTAACCTTGTAGCGTCCCCTTGTTGGGCTCCGTGGTGGGTGGCCGCCAACGCTGCTGAACAACAATAAAGAAGACATGCATGGAGCATTCCCACCACTGTCTGATCGTACCGGCTTAAAGCCGGTACGCACCGATGATCTCACCAGAGAAGGATTGGCCACCCTGGTGCAGTATCTGGCCACCCCCTCCCGTAGGCATTCGTCAATTAATTCACGGCCCTCAGTCCCCACCAGCTGCGGAGCAACTGTCCACGGCGGCGGTCAGATCTGCAAAGCAGCAGAGGGTGCTAGGAATCTCTGGATACGGACAGGCCACCATTGGAACTTGAACTTAGCAACGTTTAACGTTAGAACGTTATCTAGTGAGGGAAGTCTAGCTGTATTATTCGAGGAGCTAGAAGGCATTAAATGGGATATAATAGGGCTGAGTGAGGTTAGGAGGACAGATGAGGCCTATACTGTGCTACAGAATGGGCACGTCATTTGCTATCGGGGCTTGGCAGACAGAAGAGAACTGGGAGTAGGGTTCCTAATTCACAGAAACATAGCTGGCAACATAGAGGAATACTATAGCAATAATGAAAGGGTAGTAGGCATTGTAATTAAACTGAATAAAAGATACAAAATGAAGGTAGTACAGGCTTACGCGCCTACATCCAGCCATGATGACGCTTCAGTTGAAAGCTTCTATGAAGACGTGGGATCGGCAATGAGTAAGGTGAAAACACAGTATACTATAGTAATGGGCGACTTTAATGCAAAGGTAGGGAAGAAGCAGGCTGGAGACCAGGCAGTAGGAGATTATGGCATCGGCACTAGAAACGCCAGAGGAGAGCTACTAGTAGAATTCGCAGAACGCAATAATCTGCGTATTTTGAATACCTACTACCGAAAACGAGAAAACCGCAAGTGGACATGGAGGAGCCCTAATGGCGTAAATAAGAATGAAATAGACTTTATAATGACTGCACACCCAGGAGTCGTGCAGGATGTGGAAGTGGTTGGCAAGGTAAGATGCAGTGACCATAGAATGGTACGGGCTCGAATCCGCCTAGACTTGAAGAAGGAACGACAGAAACTGATACGCATGAAGCCAATCAATGAGCTAGCACTGAGAGGGAAAGTACAGGAATTCAGAGTGTCACTGCAGAACAGGTACTCTGCTCTTAGCGAGGAAACCAACCTTAGCGTAGATACAATGAATGATAATCTGACGAGTATCATCACGGAGTGTGCAGTGGAAGTTGGAGGCAGGGTAGCTAGACAGGACACCGGCAAGCTTTCCCAGGAAACGAAGAACCTAATTAAGAAGCGTCAAATCATAAAGGTGTCAAGTACAACAGACAAAATAGAACTGGCAGAGCTTTCGAAGCTGATTAATAGACGTAAAGTATGCGATGTAAGAAGGTATAACATGGAGAGAATTGAGCACGCTCTTAAAAACGGAGGAAGCGTCAAAGCAGTGAAGAGGAAACTTGGGATAGGCAAAAGGCGGATGTATGCACTAAGGGACAAAGAAGGCAAATTAACTACCAATATGGATAGGATAGTTAAAATAGCGGAGGAGTTTTACAGAGATCTGTACAGTAGACGAGACAACCACGACCTTAATACTATAAGAACTAGCAGTAACCCAGACGACACCCCACCGGTAATGATAGAAGAAGTCAGAAAAGCTTTGGAGAGCATGCACAGAGGCAAAACTGCTGGTGAGGATCAAGTAACATCAGATCTGCTGAAAGATGGAGGACAGATTGTGTTAGAAAAACTAGCCACTCTATTTACGAGGTGTCTCCTGACGGGAAAAGTACCAGAGTCTTGGAAGAACGCTAACATCATCTTAATACATAAGAAAGGAGATGACAAGGACTTGAAGAATTACAGGCCGATCAGCTTGCTCTCTGTAGTATACAAGCTATTTACAAAGGTAATTGCTAGCAGAGTAAAGAAAACATTAGAATTCAATCAACCAAAGGAACAAGCAGGATTTAGAACAGGCTACTCAACAATTTACCACATTCATACTATCAATCAGGTAATAGAGAAATGCTCAGAGTATAACCAACCACTATACATAGCCTTCATAGATTACGAGAAGACGTTTGATTCAGTAGAAATATCAGCCGTCATGCAGACACTGCGGAATCAGGGCGTAGATGAAATATATATAAACATTCTTGAAGAAATCTACAGGGGATCAACTGCTACCATAGTGCTTCATAAAAAAAGCAACAGAATACCAATAAAGAAGGGTGTAAGGCAGGGGGACACAATCTCCCCAACGCTATTCACTGCGTGCTTACAGGACGTTTTCAGAAGCCTAGAATGGGAACAGTTAGGGATAAGAGTTAATGGAGAGTACCTCAGTAACCTGCGCTTCGCCGATGACATTGCATTGCTGAGTAACTCAGGGGACGAATTGCAACTCATGATTACGGAGTTAGACAAGGAAAGCAGAAAGGTGGGTCTTAAAATTAATCTGCAGAAAACGAAAGTAATGTACAACAACCTCGGAAAGGAGCAGCGCTTTGCGATAGGTAATAGTGCACTTGAAGTTGTGAAGGAGTATGTCTACTTAGGGCAGGTAATAACCGCAGAGCCTAACCACGAGATTGAAGTAACCAGAAGAATAAGAATGGGGTGGAGCACATTCGGCAGGCACTCTCAAATTATGACAAGTAGATTGCCACTGTCCCTCAAGAGGAAGGTATATAACAGCTGTATCTTGCCGGTACTTAGCTACGGAGCAGAAACCTGGAGACTCACAAAGAGGGTTCAACTTAAATTGAGGACGACGCAGCGAGCAATGGAAAGAAAAATGGTAGGTGTAACCTTAAGAGACAAGAAGAGAGCAGAGTGGATTAGGGGACAAACGGGAGTTAAGGATATCATAGCTGCAATAAAGAAGAGGAAATGGACATGGGCCGGGCATGTAGCACGTAGACAGGATAACCGCTGGTCATTAAGGGTGACCAACTGGATTCCCAGAGAAGGGAAGCGGGGTAGGGGGAGACAGAAGGTTAGGTGGGCAGATGAGATTAAGAAGTTTGCGGGTATAAATTGGCAACAGCAAGCACAGGACCGGGTTAACTGGCGGAACATGGGAGAGGCCTTTGTCCTGCAGTGGACGTAGACAGGCTGATGATGATGATGATGATGACAGATCACTAATATCATTTCATCTGCAAATAAAACACTGGGTTTCCTTAAATGCAATTTACGCCTCGCTCCACAACACGTAAAATTACAAGCATACGAATCCATCGTTCGACCTAAACTAGAATACGCATCGCCAATTTGGGCCCCTCGACAATCTTATCTTACACATGCCATCGCATCGCTTCAAAACCGGGCCGCTAGATTTATTCACTGTTCATACTCTTCAACTGTCAGCGTATTTGGATTGAAAGCAGAATCTGGTTTACCAGATCTAGAACTCCACCGTCGTATAGCCAGCCTGTCATTGTTCCACAAACTTTTTCATATTCCCTTGCATGCCCCACCTTATATCGTTCCTGCAACACGCATATCTCACCGCACGAGCCATTTCCTTCAAGTTGCTCGGCCATGCTCCAGGACTTCTACTTTTTCTGCCTCGTTTTTCCCACGTACTGCACCAGACTGGAACGGCCTGCCCAGTCAAGTTGCAACCAGTCTTTGCCCATCATCGTTCATAGAAACTATCAATAATCACTTTTTATGTTAAATCTTTGGCTTCTATGTTTTGTGTTTATGATTACCCACCCCTTATGTAATACCCTCTTGCGGGTCTTCAAGGAAATAAAATGAAATGAAAATGAAATGAAGTTATTCCTAACAAGGTGGTGACTATGACGTCATTTGGCTTACAAAAAATGTTCTGGCTTCAGGAAATTCTAAAACTAACTCAAGCCAAGCATTAGGAGAAGAACGTAAACCACGTTCATGACGTCGCTACGTTGCAGTGGCCTGCTTTGTTGGTCTTCGTCCATTGGTGCTTAGCCACAATAGGTTTTGTGGCAATTCCGTTCTGTATTCATTTTATTTGTAGAATGTGGCAGTCGTGAACTTCATTCAATTTCTGTCGAATTACGACCGGCACAGTGAATAAGAACAATAGAAGCCGCAAGTGATATCTCTAGCCCGAAGATAGGAGTGATCCATTTCCTAGATCGACTATGCATGCAATTAAAAAAACTGCAACCCAGTTAAGCAGATCCTGAACTAAAAGTAAATATGGATGCTTCTGCAGCAACCACCGATCAACCTGATTCGCAAGCCGATGGGTGTGGAAGTGAACCAGCTGAAGACTGCAATGACAACAGTTGCTCTTTTTTCGATGACGATGAATCAACGGAAGCCATTTGAGGTTTCCAAGTGGTGAGTCGAGTTCAGCCCAGCCGCTCAATAGTTACGCCAGTTCTAGCTTCTTGCGGAAGGAGTTGCAACGTTCTATTGTGAATGCAAACAAACTGTCTGTTGGGGACGCTCTTGTGCTAGCATTTGAATTTGCTATAAAGCATGGCCTCACATGGACTGCTATTGAGGATCTCCTGATGTACAGCAATCAACCCTTGGGAGCTGATATATTACCGGAGAGTACATACCCCTTCAGGAAGTTTTCTGAGGCTTCACAAAAAAATGAGTTTTTTTTTTCTTGTATTGTCCGGATTGTCACCGTCTGTTGGCAAAGACAGTTGGTAGATTAGAAGAGCGCAACAGAATGGCTTCTAAGCGTTGCACCGCACTGGTCACCAGTTATCAGCAAAATGTTTCTTGCGAGCTTGCCACTAAAATAGGAGCTTGCTTCTGTACTTCATGGCGATACCTTGAGGCAGGAACTTTACGGGTTCGTGAGTGGCAGCAAATACAGACAAAATGAAGATCCGATGACAGACATCACTGATGGTGCCTCCTACGAGAAGCAGCGACCAGCATTTGACTGCAAAAAAACAAGATATCACATTAACTGTGAACACGGACGGAAGTTCTGTGTTAAATTGTCGAACTATTTGATCAGACTTGTTCACTTCACACGACGAGCTGCCACTGGACATTTGCTGGAGCCATGTTATTATTGCTTTATTGTGGTACGGAAGGAAGCACCCCGATATGACTTTACTTTTTCAGGCATTCATCGCGCAAATGAAAGAGCTCATTGCAGAAGTAATCCACTGGAGCCAAACTGGGGAACACCTGCATTCAAAAGAGCATGAAGAGTATTACTGTTATTGTAGGTTTCATAACATTTTGATTATGCATATCTTGAAACCTAAAATTGTATTATCTGCCAGTCCAACTGTGCCTATTTATTTTCTTTTTGTTTCTCCATATTTTTGTTTTGGCAATGCTACGTATTTGCATCCTAAATTACGATTTCTGTATGATAGTTTGATGTGACCTTTTTCGTTTTATTTTAAACACAATAATGATACCTTTGGTTGCACGATGAAATCATGTGCTACAGTCACCGGGAGATAAGAAGTTAGAGAGGACACACATTGCAAAGCACACACAATGAGTGAATTTCGCTAAACCACACTAACACATGCCTAATACAACACTTTTCAGACTGCATGCTATCAACATTTACTTTTGTACTAGTTCACATGAACTAGATCTACTTCGCGTATTCATGTTATACATTCTGCTAGTTATGTAGGTGTTTTGTTAAGAACTAAAAATATAACTTGCCGTTAGTCTTGTTAACGCGTTCCGCAATACAGGCATTGCAGATTTTCAGACAGAGCTTCAATTTAGAATGTCCTGAAGGTTAATGACTACTATTGCTGTCCATGGTGCCTCCATCCAGGGTAGTTCATTTAATGTGCCGTATTATTGTCTATCCTCACATGTGTCGTGTGAAGTTGTTAGATTTCTGAACAGTGCTCTGAATATTTTGTTTCATTGTTCAGGTAGTGTCTGAACAGTGACTGCTGAAGACCAGGATGCAGCTCTGATAGAGCGAGACATGAAGACAGCAGCAGATCTTCAGGGTACAGTCAGAGGCGTGATAAGGCCTTCGTCACTAATAAATCTCTGGCTTCGACATTGTGTGCAGTTCCCGTCCTGACTATATGCACGTTGTTTTGCTTAGTTTGGTGCGCCAGTTGACAAACATAGATTGTGCAAGTGTAGGCACAGAGCACCACATTGGCAGTGCCAGGACTTTGGCTAAAACTAATGATTGCTTCCTGAGTCAAACACCATCACTGCGCTTCAAGAGGATGCCGAAATCCCTCAAACTTTTACTCGAAAGTGTCTGTCTACTTTATTACAGAATTCTGCGCCAAAAATGTACTTTCGTTCCACTGTTCCTTAAGTGTTTTCATTTTTGGTGTCTGTGGTGTACACTCTATCGAAGGGCGGCCTTGTAACCGTATAAGTTGGTTCCGGCACATAAGAGAAGACTGAATTTGTAGTAATGACCCAGTGCCATTATGAAGGAAGTAAAATGACCTCTAATATGCGCACATCGCTGTATTTGCCCAAGAGCACAGCGTGGGCCAGTCTGGGCAGTTTCATGCTTTGAGTTTCAAAGCACATGGGGCGCCTAGTACACACAGTTTTCCAATGCAATGACATTCCGTTTTATATCCTG
The DNA here is from genome assembly GCA_013436015.1 of Rhipicephalus annulatus. Lineage (NCBI taxonomy): Eukaryota > Metazoa > Arthropoda > Arachnida > Ixodida > Ixodidae > Rhipicephalus > Rhipicephalus annulatus. The sequence goes on along the minus strand of WOVY01010687.1, from coordinate 221,700 downwards.
TCAGGCATATTTTTGTTGAGTAACTTTCACTCGCTTCAGTTTATGGCGTCACAAGAAGTCAAGGAGCTCTGTGGCCGTAGCGAGAGGAGCAACTGTCCAATACGGAATATAATTGAAAAACCGCACGTATGAAAAGTATTTTAGGTGTAGTGAAACTTAAGAAGTACACTTGTGTATCAGCAGAAGGTTGCACGATGCAGAGTAAGAAACATAAGTCTACCATGAAACAAGACTCCAGTGAATTAAAGGTGTGATATGAATACGCGATTGTACAAAACATAGTGAACATTTCGAAGTTGGATAGTACGTGAGAAGTTTTTGTTGTCTCTGCTTTGTACCACATCGAGAGCTTTGAATGCTTTGACCACCCGAAGGTGGCAGTCAATTCTGGCTTGAAAAAAATACGTTCTTTCTCACTTGACAGTGGTGATGAACACGATTACGATATCGCCAAATCCTTGCTGTCTTTTCGCTGCCGATCACTGCTTCAGCGCAGCTGCACTTCGCACTGGAATCGGCGCAGATCATCGCACGCACATACGTGATCAGCTGGTCTAAGAAAACTGCGACGAGGAGGTGGTACCATCCGCTGTTTCCGGTGGCACTGCAGCATCGCGAGGCAGCGGAGACATCCATAAAAGGCTACGTCGGCTGCGAACGGCCTTCACTTGGCAGTGACGACGAACACGCTGTCGATATCGCCTAATCCTTGCTACCTTTTCGCTGCAGGTTAGTGGTTGAACATTGTCGCTTTTTTTCTTTTTTTCTCGTCGTGGCGACCAAGCTAGTGAAAGTGGTGACTTTTTTTTAACTGACGCGTAAGCGCATATTTTTGTTGTGGAACTATAAAAAAGAACTGTAAAGCTTAAGGAAGAACTACAGGCATAATTCAATCAAGAGCTTGCAAAGTATAAAAACATGATAGAACTAGATTTTCAAACGGGAATTTTAAAATTAAGAACTGAGCAGCGAAATATGACTAACAGCATTGTATTTTCTCACGAAACAAATGAGGAACTGAAGCAAAATCTGAGCACTGCGGTCTCAGTAAATGTTGAACAAGAAAAACAAATTGAGCTTCTTCGGCCTGAGTACACAGCTTTGGAGTCTAGAGGTGCTGACATAAAAAAGCGACTTCTGTTGGCCTAGCAGTACTCTCGCAATGTCAATCTAGAAATTCAGGGCGTCGCTAGAAAAAAATGAAAGTGTGCTGCATATCTTGTCAATGATCAGAAGTACCATTATTGAGCCAATCAAAGAAGCCGACAAAGAATCTTGTCACGGAGTACCTACGTAAAAGCCTGAGCGATCCAACATCATTGTACAATTCAAATCAAGAGCGAGGCGTGATGCAACGCTGAGGACAGCAAAGAAGGCTCGTTTAACAAACAAAGGCGTGAGACTAGATATCTAGACACCAATCTACATCAATGAGCCCCTTTTCCCGACTTTGAAGTGGCTACGTGGAATGGCAATAAGAAAAAAAAACATGAATGCGACTGGAAATCTGTGTGGACAGCGAATGGCAAGATTTTCGTGAGGCAAAGCGAGATTTCAGCTGTAATCCATATTCATGATGAAAGTTCTTTATATAAAATAACTTCTAGTTCGTAAAGGCTCACTGATTGGTTCATGGAAGATGGAATACCACCAGGTCGTATTGCCTCATTTACTGAGTGCTCAAAACAGATTCGATTAGACTGTGTGGCATATCAAGCTCGATCTGTAGAGTTTGAGATCGACGTCATACACTACCTTCTCAATGATTTCAAGTACAAGTTTCAAGTCGTCATTATGACTGAAACATGATATGATGGTGAAAGCTGCCGGCAGAAATTTACTTGATATGAGGCATTTTTCCTTGACCGTCGTAACAGGTATGATGGAGGCATTTCTATTCACGTGGACGGTCGCTGGAAGTATAATTCTCAGCGACCGTGTGCTGACTAGGAAGTATTGGCACTCGGGCACATTTCTAACATAATAGCTGCTGCGTATCGTTCTCCACGGGACAAATATTTTGAGCTTTCAATGCTTTTTTATACATTTCTGTAAAACGTATCGTCCATTATTTTACTCTGGTATGTGGTTGAGATTTCAATGTCAAGATCTTGCATTATAGCCCTATTACCACAGATTTTTTAACATGCTTCAATGTGCCTGATTTAGCATTGTCATTTCTACCGCAACACGTGTTACACCCTTATCTGTCTCGTCCCTGGACTTATAACTAACAAATATCGAAGTCAGTGTATTTCAGTGCGGAACAATTTAATCAGATATAAGTGATCAAGGCCAGGTATTTATGTGTTATTCCCACAAGCCGAATATTAGGGAGATTTATCGTGAACCGTATAAAATGCGCATTGTCACAAACCAAAGTTTGGAATCTTATGAAGGATATTAGCGAACAGGATTGGTCTTTTTTTTTCAGCACAGCTTGTGCAGACGAAATCTATCCAAAATGGCTTGCTGTCTTTGTACATATATTCGCCAAACACTTCCCATTCAAGCAAGTTAAACTATCGAAAAAAAATACGTAAACCTTGGGTGACCCCTTTCTTGCTAGTATGATACGACCTAAGAATGAACTTTACAACTTATTCTTGATAGTAAGACTGCTGACGGATTTGTCAGAGTTAAAATAAAACACCTAATAAACTGAATCGGAATCTTAAGTGATCTAAGGTAACTTACTACGAGAAAGTGTTTGCTGAAATCGTCCAGCAATCACCTGACGTCTTTTGGCGTTTAATTAGTGATTTGCTCGGTCACGGTAAACGGGACTCCACACCAGTTAAGATTACCGTTAACCATGTCGAGCTCGCTGGTAAAGAACGTGCAGATCACTTGAATAAATATATTGTCAATGGCGGTGTATCAGCCAACGCCCCTTTGCAGACAAATTGTTTCAGGGATACAACAGGAAATAAATGCCCCGACAGTATTTTCAGCCCCAACGGATGAACGAGAAATATAAACGACATTCATAAACCTAAAGAACAGTAAGGCATTAGACATTGACAACATTCAAATAAAACTTATGAAATATGTCTTAGATTGCTTTACTCCTGCGCTCAGCCACATTCTTATATTTTACAATTGAGTCGGGCGTTTTTCCAGAAGATATGAAAAGAAGCAGAGTAACCATGTTGTTAAAGTGTGGTGACAGCAACGTGGTGACTAATTATAGACCTATATCTATTATTCCTGTGTTTTCTAAGGGATTAGAAAAATTTATCCACACGCGTATATCTGCCTTCTTTTGCTCTAGAAATGTTAACACTGACTTTTTGTTTAGCTTTAGGAAAGGAAGGTCAACAGACACGGCCTTACGAACATTTAGGGAAATGATACTGCAAATTTTTGAACGAAATGTTTTGCGTTAGCTGATTTTTTTTCTTTATTTATTTATTTTATTTTTATTCACAAGTACTGCTGCCCCATGCCTGGGACATTGCAGGAGCGGGTACAGAAAAATCAACGAAAGCACATAAACAATAGTGCGCACAAATTTATGCGACTAACACATAAAATTTTTCCCGAATTTACAGTGTTCAGTCTACGCAATGCATCATCAAGCTTGTTCAAATTTTCACCACACGCGGAAAAAAAGAGAATTTTTAATAATCCAAACGAGACCTGAAGGGTACAAGGTTCAAAGCGTCTGTACTACGTGTTGTACGCGCTGGTATATCAGCGAAAGATAAGGGCGCGTGAACGCGGGTCATTTTGTGTACAATCTTGTGCAACAAGATAATTCTCTCACGTGTACGGCGGCGTTCCAGTGAATGAAGTGACAACAAATGAGCATGTGAAGACGGGGAGAAGTCCCGATCATAACGGTTGAAAACGAACCGTATAGCCTTATTCCGCCCAGATTCTAACCTGTTTTTATCTTGCTCAAGATGAGGCGACCAAACCACAGAGGTGTGCTCGAGCATCGGTCTCACTAGTGTCTTGTAGGCAGTTAACTTACAATCTTTTGAGTGGGTCCGGCGGCGGCATGGCGTCCGATCGCTACAAGCTAGTTTGCTTGATTTTACAGGTAGCCACAGTTACCAGCAGATGCACTTCGTCGTCGTCCGATATGCGTGTGCTCCCATCACAGTTTCCCGATTCCTGGGCCGTGTACGCCTTGACCGATCCTGCTTTTCACGCTTCCAATTTATCATCGGCGTTTATCACGGACACCGGTTACGGACTTGAATGGGACTTTCTACGGCGCATGGCACGGCGCAGCAGTGACGTCTACGGCATCAGCGGTGGATATAAGAACGACATCCCGACAGCTGTTCTTCAGTGGGTCCGGCGGCGGCATGGCGTCCGATCGCTACAAGCTAGTTTGCTTGATTTTACAGGTGGCCGCAGTTACCAGCAGATGCAGTTCTGTCGTCGTCCGAGGTGCGCGTGCTCCCATCACAGTTTCCCGATTCCTGGTACGTGTACGCCTCGACCAATCCTGCTTTTCAAGCTTCCAATTATTCATTGGCGTTTATCACGGGCACCGGTTACGGACTTGAATGGGACTGTTTCTACGACGCATGGCACGGCACAGCAGTGACGTCTACGGCATCAGCGGTGGATGCGACATCCCGACAGCTCTTCTTCAGTGGGTCCGGCGGCGGCATGGCGTCCGATCGCTACAAGCTAGTTTGCTTGATTTTACAGGTACGCTACCATTTCAAGTGTTACAGAAGCGATGACCGTTTCTTGTTGCTGCTGCCGGACCCCCTGCCTTGCGCATTCGCTGTGAATTCATTTTTGTGTTGGCTAAGAATACTACTCTTGATTTCTGGAGACGTCGAGTCTAATCCTGGTCCCCAAATCGAAGATATGCTGAGAGAGTTACTTGCCGGGCAGCAAAAAATTAGCCAGGACATAGCCAGCCTCACTACTACAGTAGCGGCTCTCGATAGTAGGGTAAATACCGTAGAGGCAAGGACAGCTGCGGCTGCGGACCTAGTTCCTCGATTGAACGAGCTCGAAAGCACTGTGAGCGACTTTAAAAAACACGGTTGAAATTCTTGACCACCGTAACGACGAGTTGGAAAACTGCCTTCGCAGGAACAACCTGATCATTTACGGATTGACGGAAACGGAGAAAGAGACTACGGATCAGCTACTGGAAACTGTGCATGAACTCATAAATGTCAAATTAGGCGTCAAGTGTGAAAATATTGAGCGGTGGCACAGGCTAGGAACGCAAAGAAAGAATAGTAGTCTAAGACCTGTTATTATTAGGCTCATTGATTTTCGTACCAAGACACAAATTTTAGGTAACACTAGAAAGCTTAAAGGATCAAAAATATACATAAATGAGGACTTCTCGGCACGTGTTCGACAAATACGCAAGTCTGGCCCCGCCGCGGTGGTCTAGTGGCTAAGGTACTCGGCTGATGACCCGCAGGGCACGGAATCGAATCCCGGCTGCGGCGGCTGCATTTCCGATGGAGGCGGAAATGTGGTAGGCCCGTGTGCTCAGATTTGGGTGCACGTTAAAGAACCCCAGGTGGTCTAAATTTCCGGAGCCCTTTTCTACGGCGTCTCTCATAATCATATAGTGGTTTTGGGACGTTAAACCCCACATATCAAATACGCAAGTCTTTGTGGCTGCACACAGTTGACATTAGAAAAAAGGCAGATAAAGTCTGACTTCGCCACGATGCTCCTATCTGGACAGCGTCCGTTATAGCTGGGACGAAGTCAGCGGCACCCTTGTCAAACATTCTCAACACGCGCCTGAGCGGCCGCCTGCGCATGCGCCTTTACATTCACGTCAATTACGACTTCCAGAGTGACTGCGTATCAATCAAAATTTGGTCATTTTGAATATTATTGCACGTAGCTTAGCAAACAAGATTGATAGATTCAATTGGCTCATTGAGTGTCACCAGCCCTCAATTATTTGCGTCACCGAAAGCTGGTTAAATGATTTGGTTTTAGATGTTAAAATCTTGCCCCCGGGCTATGTAATTTTACGCAAAGACAGACTAAGGGGTCGTGGAGGGGGTGTAGCACTTTTTATCAAAAATCACATTGACTTTTCTTTGCTTGCTGATCTGCCAAACACCGAATCTATCTGGTGCAAGTTAAAGATTTCTGGCCAGGCTATTGCTGTAGTAGCTATTTATCGCCCTCCAAACGAAACGTCTGACGTTTTTTCTGATATTACCAACTATAATTTAGATCGCGAGCTTCACCTAGGCAAATTAATTTATACTGGCAATTTCAATGCCCCGTGCGTTGACTGGAACAATTTTGACTCCTACGGTCGTGACAAAAAGCTTTGTGACTCGCTCGTAAACATGGCACTGTCATTTGACCTCAATACTTGACCTTGTCTTCGTAAGCGACCAATTTTTGCAAAAAGGGATACCACAGCGAGGTTGTTACAGGTTTGTCTGATCACAATGCTGTAATTGCGTGCCTCAACCTAGTGTGCCCACCAAAACGACCTGAATTTAAGCGTGTGCTTGATTTTAGTCGTGCCGATGACAACTCTATCATCGATACGCTGGCATCTAGATTTGAAGATTTTTTTCCTAGCAGTGAACACAGTGATGTAAATGTGCTCCTTGGTCATTTTCATGGTAATGTGCAGGAGTGCATATCAAAATTTGTGCCTCAAAAGTGCATTAACCGCAATCCAAAACATCCGTGGTACACACGGGAAATTATTCAACTAACTCGCCGTATTTTTATTTATTTATTTATTTATTTATTTATTTCACAATACTGCAGGCCACCATGGCCCAGGCAGGAGTGGGTTTACAAAATCAAGGAGAACAGTACAGAAATAATCGATTAACAATACTAACACCACATGTCATGAAAGTAATTTTTAAACAAAGAAAGAAAAAAAAAAAAACAGCACCAATACAATACAACACTCTCACAATAAGTCTCAGCGATTCAATGTTCAACATGACAGATGCCGTTCAAGGGCTTCATCAAAATTGTCTGCCTCGCAAATAAACTCGGGCAGACCATTCCAATCCGAAACACTGCGGGGAAAAAAACTCTGCTTGAATGCCTCTGTTTTGGCAAAAATGTGTTGAAGGGTGTGTTTGTGAGTGTTGCGCGTAGTTCTGGCTGTAGTGGCTGTCAAATATGAGGGTGCAGACATACTAAGCTTACCGTTTAAAATATTACGCAAGAACTTAAGTCGACTGATTTTTCGGCGGACAGCTAGCGGGGGGATATTGTGAGCTTTCATGAGTTGAGTTGGGGAATCTAGCCTTTTGTATTTATTAAATATAAATCTGATGGCTTTCTTTTGTAGCGCTTCTAAGCTGTGTATATCCTTTTTTGTGTACGGGTCCCATACCACGGATGCATACTCCAATTTAGGTCTGATAATAGCATTATACGCTTGGAGTTTAACATTCACAGTAGCCTTTGTGAGCTTCCTTTTTAAAAAACACAGTTTCCGAAAAGCAGAAGTGCAAATTGACGAAATGTGTGCCCGCCACGTCATGTCACTTGAAATGGTGATCCCCAAATACTTATATTGCGTTACTGATTGAACGGGAGAACCATGAATACTGTAGGTAAATACACTTGGGTTTGTTTTTCGCGTTATATTCATGAGCACTGTTTTATCAACATTTAATTCCATGTCCCACGTTGTGCACCAATATTCGATGTCGCGAAGAGTTTGCTGTAAAAGGTTATGGTCTTCAGAGCAGGTTATTTCTTTAAATACAACACAGTCATCTGCGAAAAGTTTGATAGACACTGATTCAGGAATTTTTTGCACTATGTCATTTACATATATAAGAAATAATAGTGGCCCCAATACACTTCCCTGCGGCACACCAGAAGTAACATTGAGCATCCTAGATACACTGGATTTAACTTCAACGAACTGCTTTCTGTCGGTTAAATAAGATTCAACCCATTTAATAAGATAAAGCGGCAATCCTATATTATGTAATTTCAGAAGTAATTTACTATGCGGAACCTTATCAAACGCCTTAGAGAAATCAAGTAGTAGTATATCAGTCTGCCCCGATCGATCCAATACTGCGATAAGTTCGTGGATAGTTGTTACTAATTGCGTTGTCGTGGACAATCCCTTCCGGAATCCATGTTGGCAGGGAGACAAGACGTTATTTTCTGTTAAAAAGCATTGAATATTGTGCGCCACTATGTGCTCCAGTAGCTTGCAACTCACTGAAGTTAAAGAGATTGGCCTGTAATTAGAAACTATTGATTTATCTCCTTTCTTATGGATGGGCATAACACGAGCAATCTTCCAGTCATGCGGAACTTCACAACTGCGCAATGATCTGTTAAATAACTCTGCCAAAAAATCGCTTATTTGTACAGAATAGCGCTTTAAAAAGGTATTTGGAATTTGATCTGGTCCTATACTTTTTTTAGTGCTCAGTTTTCTTAGCAAAATCAAAACACCTTCGCTTGTGACAATAGGAATGTCCACATCTTTAAGAATAGTTGCTGGTAAGGGCACATTAGCGCTTGAAGGTGTGAAGACGCTGTGAAAGTATGTATTAAAAGCCTGCGATATTAAAAAGCCGTCAGTTTCGTATTTATCGTTAAGCTTAATTTTATTCACTGGTTCGTTGGTTTGGGCAAGAAATCTCCAGAATTTAGCCGGATCTTCTGTAATGAATGAAGGCAAAGTGACTTCATAGTAATGTGTCTTAGCGTCGTTTAGTTTAGTTGCCAAATTTATTTTCAAAGCATCGATGGTCTCGAGAGCTACGTCGCTTTTACTTTTTCTAAGTCGTTTGATCTTGCGTTTAATGTGGATCATCTCCCGAGTTATCCATGGATGTTTACGATTTTTGCGTACCTTACGGATTGGGACAAACTGTTGGATGGAGAACGAGACCGAACTTTTAAATCGCGTCCACAACACATGCACATCATCATTCGGGCTGAAGCTTAGTGCACTCTCCAAGTAATCTGTGATTGATGTATCATCAGCACGGTCAAAGTCTTTGACGCTCACTCTATTTGTACGCGAATGCACTACAGAACATTGATAAGGCCAGGAAAAAAACAATAAGCTGTGGTCTGACACTCCATTTTCAATATTAACAACACCATTTAAAAAGATATCGCTTACAAAAAATAAGTCCAATACAGCACTGTTTCGCGTAGGTTCACAGATAATTTGTTCAAGGTTCAAAGTTAACATTGTGTCTAAGATAATATCACTCGATTTAGATTGCCCGTAAGCTAAATTGTTCCATTTCATAGCTGGAAGGTTGAAGTCACCTGTAATGATGATGTGTCGCGTGCGGTTCAAAAGAAGATGGTCGTAAAGTTTTTCAAGAAAAGAATCTGGTGCTTCCGGGGCTTTATAAACAGCACAAAGCATAAAGGTTAAACCGTTTATAGTGACGTTTAGGAACAGGCTTTCATGGTCGGCAATCTGATTTATTAAACATACATCGATACCGAGTTTAGAGACAACAGCAACTCCTCCGCCACGTGTGCCTCGATCACGCCTGTGCATCTGATAGCCGGGGGGAATAATTTCGTCATCACCTACACCATCATGTAACCAAGTCTCAGTGATAACAACCACATGAGGGGCGTAGGTCAAAAGCATTTGTTCTAATTTGTCTACTTTATTCACAATGCTTCTGGCGTTGAAAGAGAGCACACGCAGGTTCTTAGGTGCAGACTGTGAAAGCTACGCGGTTTGTGTGGGATCTTTCCCCGATCGAACAACAACACGTGTGTTCGAAACATCATCCCATGCGTAGAACTGTGAATCGACACGCAGCTTATCTTTCACCAGCACAACCTTCTTCCCTTGCTCTTTTTCGGCTTTCGCGCTTTGCCATAGCAATTTTCGTTTTCTTAGCGTTTCAGCAGAGAAATCATTTTGCACGGAAATTTGGGTACCCTTCAGTTTTTTGCAATTCTGTAGTACTTGTTGTTTTTCCACATAATTTTGAAAAAACAGGATTACAGGTCGCTTCCCTGGACGTTTCCCCAAGCGATGTATTCTAGCAACGGACAAGCATTTCACGCCCAGCTTATCCTCGAAAACCTCTTTGATTATTGTCTGCCGTAGAACATCCTCCGTTTCATTCGCTCGCTCATCTATGCCAAACACTACAAGGTTCGATATCCGACTGCGGTCTTCCAGCTCTGTAATTTTTTTCTGCTGCAACACAAGTGTTTGCTGGATTTTTCCGACAGAATTGTTAAGAGTTTCAAAATTATCTGCTTTCCGTGCTATTTCTTTTACATTCGTTTCTAATTTGGTCATTCTGGTCGAAAAAGAGTGAACACTTTTCTCTGCTGCTTCCAACCGCTTTTTAAGTTCTGCTAAATCATCCCTGATAGCCTGTTGGCCTTGTATCAGCGTCTGGAGCATTTCAGTATTGGTGGGACCAGGATTAAGTTCCACATCGCCACAAAGTAACAATTTGCACACACAGTAACACTCGTACGCTAAAGCAAGCATAGTCCGTGGGCACGGCACGACAACAATACCTCTCTCATCACTACGGTATGAGCATACACAACTAACCTGAAACAAGAAGACGGGACGCATGGTGAGTGCTCCGTTTCTTGTGTTTTCGCCGTGCCCACTGAAGAATCCAACTTGCAGTTGCTCTTTTATATGCGTTGAGCTGGCCGATGTCACGCATGCGCTGCCGATATCTTCTTGAAGGCATGAGGTCCAGTTGATTTTAAAATCGGTGAAGCTGTTGTTTGTTCCCCAAGCACACGAAGTGCCGGTACAATTTGGCGGTGTCCAAGAGGCAGCGACAATGGGTAGTAGGGCCATCTGAAACAAGAAGACGGGACGCATGGTGAGTGCTCCGTTTCTTGTGTTTTCGCCGTGCCCACTGAAGAATCCAACTTGCAGTTGCTCTTTTATATGCGTTGAGCTGGCCGATGTCACGCATGCGCTGCCGATATCTTCTTGAAGGCATGAGGTCCAGTTGATTTTAAAATCGGTGAAGCTGTTGTTTGTTCCCCAAGCACACGAAGTGCCGGTACAATTTGGCGGTGTCCAAGAGGCAGCGACAATGGGTAGTAGGGCCATCTGAAACAAGAAGACGGGACGCATGGTGAGTGCTCCGTTTCTTGTGTTTTCGCCGTGCCCACTGAAGAATCCAACTTGCAGTTGCTCTTTTATATGCGTTGAGCTGGCCGATGTCACGCATGCGCTGCCGATATCTTCTTGAAGGCATGAGGTCCAGTTGATTTTAAAATCGGTGAAGCTGTTGTTTGTTCCCCAAGCACACGAAGTGCCGGTACAATTTGGCGGTGTCCAAGAGGCAGCGACAATGGGTAGTAGGGCCATCTGAAACAAGAAGACGGGACGCATGGTGAGTGCTCCGTTTCTTGTGTTTTCGCCGTGCCCACTATCAAGCGACTTCGCAAAGGTCGTCCTCTTTTGTCAGTTGCGCGATCACTTCTGCTAAATTCTTTGAAGTGTACTTTGAAGGCAAAACTGCAGGAAGCGAAAAATTTCTATTTCAACAATACATTGTCACGGTTTATGGTAGAAAACCCAACCAAATTCTGGAAGTCTATTAACCCGAAGTCATCTGTTCAGTCTTGCTTCCTTATAAATGACCAATCACGCTACGATTCCAACACTATTGCAGAAAGCTTCAACAACTATTTCAAGCTCGTTTTCTCTCGTGATGATGGCACTGTCCCAGATTATGCTTGCAACTTTGTTCAGTCTACAATTCGAGATATCACACTTTCTTGTTCAGGTGTTCACAATTTGATACTAAAATTAGATGTGACTAAAAGTTCTGGTCCTGATGGCATTCCTAATACGTTTTTGAGGCGGTACTCCGAATGGTGCGCTCGTTACTTGACTGTCATTTTTAATAAATCGTTTGCGTCGGCCACTGTTCCCATACTTTGGAAGACAGCTAATGTTGTCCCGTTATTTAAATCTGGCAATAAGCAGCTCAGTCCAAATTATAGGCCAATATCCCTAATTTTAACAAGCTGTAAACTACTGGAACATATCATTCATAAACAAATTGTTTGAGTATTTGGACGCAAACAACCTTCTGTCCCGGTGTCAGCATGGCTTCCGAGCTGGATTTTCTACAACAACGCAGCTAGCTCCTAGGATTCACCCATGACATTGCCACATCACTTAACAAAAGGGGTCAGACAGACGCAATTTTCATACACTACTCGAAAGCTCTCGACAACGTATGCCATAAAAAACTTCTTCTAAAACTTTGTTCCTTTCTTAAAGATTCTAAATTACTCGGTTGGATTGCGGATTAATTGCGTTCTCGATCTCAGTTTGTTACTTTCAACCAGGTGCAGTCATCCCCTGTTGAAATCACATCCGGTGTGCCGCAAGGCTCTGTGCTCGGGCCTCTCTTGTTTATTATATTTATTAATGATGTTGTTAATGTCATCTCTGGAACCCCTGTAAACATACGTCTGTATGCCGATGATTGTGTACTGTATAACTGCATTACTACCTTTCAAGACCAGTCAGTCTTCAACAACGTATTCTCGTTATTCTGTGATTGGAGCTCAACGTGGCAAATGCCCATATATTACAAGAAAACTGTAGCTATGACATTCTCAAATAAAAAACAGCCTCTCAGTTTCAGTTTTAACTACAATAGGTCCACCCTAGCACATGTGGGTGAATTCAAATACCTAAGCATCACCTTTACACATGACCTTAAATGGGGCAAACATGTTGATTAGATACTTGTCAAGCTCTAAGGAAACTTGGTTACTTAAAGCGAAGATTGAAAAAACTCCACAAAAACTCCACATTTTAGCAAGGCTTTCAATTGCTTCAATCGTACCATTATACTGCTTAAGCAAGAGCCATACGGAATCCGTGGCACTTCATTTGATGAACTCATACTTGCAAAACAGATAGCAATGCGTTCAATTAAGCACTCATGTGTCCTCATCTTTGCCTGTTCTAAATCGTCCCCAGGATTCCGGCTCACGAGCAGGAGGCGTGTTTTCCCGCACGGATGCGGTGGGGCCCCAAGTCACTTGGGACCGGAGAGCAAAACGATAATAACTCCTCTTAGTTTTTGATTTTCTGATTGCTGTCACGGTTTCAAGCAACAACTGTATGAACCTTTTTTTTTCGGAGTTACACTTTCGTGTTTGCAATAGTGCGAGTTACTCAGCCTATAAAAGATAATGCACCGCCCTTATAAGCGCTCTTCAAAATATCGGCTGTTTTACCGCATTTGAATCACTACCGTGGAGACGTGCTTGAAGATATCTGCTAAGACACGTTGCTGCGCTAGTTGGTTGGGGTTCATAGTTTTTAAGCGTATAGCACACCACTACAAGGACACAAAAAAGAGACGTACACACACACAGCGCTAATAAACCTAATTGCTTTCTGGGATTCAGGTACTTGCATGTGTTTAGTTATTGATGGTAGAGATCAAGTTTGAATCGCGTGGTAAAGAAAAGTTCCCTGGCCAGTTTTGTTCAGGGTGCGCCAGCCAGATGGATAGATGGATGGATATTGCCGTACCCTTTAGATCGGGTGGCGGCTAGAGCCAACAAGCCGTAATAATTATTGGACCAAATACTAGATTTATTCTCCTTAAGTAGTGCGGTTGATGATTCGTACTTTCCAGTGAAGGGTTTAAATTTCACTCGTGCCTTGACTTTAGCCACCAATCAGATAACCTCCTTCTAGTTAATTCTACCCGCTTGAAGTCTATTTTATTCTCTCTGTCCCTAAACCCCAGTGCTTTCAAAAACTCTGCGCCATCATCCTGAACTATAGGTTGAAGCCCTTCACAGAACATCATCAAGTGTTCGGCAGTTTCTTCTTCCTCTCCACACACAGTGCATACCGTGTCTACCGCTTTGTATTTGGCCCGATATGTCTTGGTTCGCAATACTCCTGTCCAGGCCTCAAACAGTAGAGAACTACCCCGAGTATTACCATAGATCCTTTTCTTGGCAATTTCCTGCTTAAAAGTTCGATAGATCTCTAGTGCCCACTTCTTAATCATGCCAATTCTCCACATATCGGTCTCAGCTTCCTTCACCTTCTTCCTAACCGATAATTCTTTTAAATTCAGCCCCCTGCTGTTTTCCAAGTATTTACCAGTCATATTTCTGGTTCGCTTCCTCTATTTTGTATCGACATTCTTCATGTACAAGTAGCTGAATACCTTCCAAGCCTAACGCTCCCCCCCCCCTTCATCTCAATCGCTTCCCAAATTTTATCTTGCTACTAGCTTTCCTGCACCCAAATGATGTCCATTCTATATCACCTTGTACTCCCTGATTTGGTGTATTCCTGTGAGCTCCTAAGGCAGGCCTACCTATTCTACGTTGCTTAATTTCTAATCTTGCTTGAATTTCTGATCTCATGCACAAGACCGCATTGCCGAACGTCAGACCAGGAACCATGACCCCTTTTCATATTCCTCTCAAAACATCATACCTATTGCCATTCCACAGTGCCCTGTTTTTCAATACCGCTGCATTCCTTTTACCTTTAGTCGACACGTATATTTCGTGTTCCCTTAGGTACTCGGCCCCATTCCTTATCCATAAGCCCTGATATTTGTATTTATTTGTTATCTCTAGGGTTATCTTCTGTATTCTAAGCTCACTACCTTCATTGTCATTAAAAATCATGACTGCTGATTTTTCCTCACTGAATCTGAAATCTAACCTATCTTCCTCATTACCGCAGATGTCCACCAATCTCTGCAAATCTTCCTTGTTGTCGGCCATTAGCACTATATCATCTGTGTACATCAATGCTGGTAGTGCCTGCTCAATGAGTTTTCCTTGTTTGGCGAAACAGAGGTTGAAGCCCAGTCCACTTCTCTCTAATTTGGCCTCTAATCCTTGTAGGTACATCACGAATAAGGAAAGTGACAGGGGACACCCCTGCCTAAGCCTCCGTTTTACTTCTGCAGATTTGGATACCTGTTTTCTCACTTTATAATTACCCTATTACCTTTATAGATATCCTTTAAAAGATTAGTGACTACATCTTCCACGCGTAGTGTGTCCAGTATCCTCCACATTTCCTCTTGAACCACGCTATCCTGCGCTCTCGTGATATCCAAAAATGCTAGCCACAGGGGCCTGTGTTCTTTTTCTGCTATTTCGATGCACTGCGTCAGTGAGAACAAATTGTCTTCCAACCTCCCGTGTTTCCGAAACCCATTCTCCAGTTCCCCCTCATCCTCTATTCATGCCTGCAGTGTTTCCTTTAGAAATCTGCAAGGCCAGCCTGTAGACCACTGATGCCACTTTGATAGGACGGTAGTTGTTTATGTAACCTTGATCCCCTTTACTTTATAGATCATGCTCATTCTGCTAAGTATACATCCACCGGGAACTTCTCCATCGATTATTATTCTGCTCACTGCCTCTCTCAAGGCCTGCTTAGACTTGGGACCTGATGTCTTTATCAGCATAATTGCAGTGCCATCTGGGCTTGTTGATGTACTACTAGGAACCCTTTTCTCAGGCCTTTCCCACACTTGTTGTCGAAATGGAGCCATTGCGCCACTTGATTTATCCTTGTTTATTGTGGTGCAAAAATCACTTTTTTGTTGAAATTTTTCTGTCATCGTTGTTTTTATATATTCAATTGCTTCGTCCTCTTCTAGCCTAGCACCCTTGAGATAGAGAGAGAGAGAGAGAAAACTTTATTTGCGCGTAACGCGGAGCATTCCAAATGGTCGGGCCCCTATTCCAGGGCTCCACTGGCCCTAGCCATCATCTCTACCCGTTGGACCAGCCAGCGCTGATCAACAATGGCTGAGCTGGACAGCAGTGCCTCCCATTGTTCCTCTGTGTTGTTCATGTTGTGGTGTTCTTCCCTGTGATGCGTACACTCCCACGTGATGTGAAACAGAGTTGGTGTGGCCCCACACCTCGGACATATATCTCTGTATGCTGTGGGGTAGAATACATGCAGCGTGTGTAAGTTCGTGTATGTGTTTGTTTGGATTCTGCGTAATACCACCGATTCCACTGCTGTGAGTTTCTTATGCGGTGCTGGATACAATTTTCTATTGTCCCTGTAATACTGAAAAATTGCACCAAATTTAGGGTCTAGGGGTGTTGGATCCTCTATTGCGGTGTGCAAGGAAGCTCGGTAATTTGTGAAGCCTCGAGCCGCCTCATCCGCAAACTGGTTCCCGGTGACGCCCTCGTGCCCTGGCGCCCAGATAATGGTTTGGGTGTATTCATTAGGGAAGTCCTTGTGAGCTTTGGTTAGAATTTGGAAGGCCTTCATACATATTCTATCTTTTTCGTAATCTCTACATGAGGCCTTCGAGTCTGTGATTATTGTCATTGGGGCTTTTCGCTCCCTGCCCTCCTTGATTGCCAGGGCGATCGCTATCTCCTCCGCTTCTGTGATAGAGGCTTGGGCTATGGAGGCACAACTTGTGATGTTTCCTTTTCGGTCTGTGACCACGGCCACCATGCTTTTTGCATTTGCCTGATATGGTGCAGCGTCAGTAAATCTCGCCGTATTCAGATATTTTGTCTGTTTATCTATGTAAACGGCTTTTGCTTTACGTCTTCCAGCATATAAAACTGGGTCCATGTTCTTTGGTAGGAGCATATTTTGTACCAGACTCTGACTGAGCACGACAATTCCTTAGCTCTTCCATGTGCCTGTACTTGTTCGCCGAGGCCGATCCTCTGAAGAAATTTTCTGCCGGTTGGCGTCTGTAGCAGGCGGTTAATCTGGGTGGCTACTTGTGCCTCAGCCAACTCATCAAATGTATTGTGAAGTCCGAGCACTAATAGCTTCGCAGTTGAAGTGCTTTGTGGTAGTCGCAGAGACGCTTTATATGTCATCCTTATTATTTTGTCTGCTTTTTCTTTCTCCTCTCTATTCATGTTGTGGTAGGGTAGCGAGTATGTTAGTCTGCTGATGACTAAGCTTTTTACCAAACGAAACACATCTTGTTCTTTCAGTCCAGCACGATTGTTCGTTATTCGAACTATCATACGAACAATTTGTTGAGCTGTTCGTTGAAGCATATTCAGTGTGTGGAGACATCGCTGATTGGACTGTAACCACATCCCTAAGATTCGAACAGTTGTTTTCTCTGGTATAATATTGCCGTCTAGCTTGACCTCAAGGCGGAGGCTCGGGTCTGTCCTTTGTTTTTTACTCTTGGAGAACCGAATGAGTTCTGATTTGTCTGCTGAGCACTGAAGCCCCCTTTCTTTAGTGTAATCTTCGATGGTTTTAGCTGCCAGTTGAAGCCGCTCTTCTTTTTCCGCCAAGCTACCCTTGGTTGTCCACACAGTGATGTCATCCGCATAGGAGTGTCGGATGTCGAGAATACCTTCCAGTTTTTTGGCTAGACCAATCATGGCTATGTTGAAAAGCGTAGGCGAGATCACAGTGCCTTGTGGTGTGCCTTTGCTCGGTGGGTGGAAGACATTGGATTCGTCTTCTCCTAATCTGATAACAGCGGTTCTATTAGTAAGTAAGTTCTGTACATAATTGTACGTCCTTTGACCGCAGTTTGTCGCTGCTAGCCCATCTATTATGGCCTTATGGCTTACGTTGTCAAAAGCGCCTTTTATGTCGATGGCCATGACAATGTTTTCTTCTGCTTTTGGAACATTTGTTAGTACTTCCTCCTTTAAAAGCAGAAGGATGTCCTGTGTCGAAAGCTTCGAGCGGAAACCAAACATGGTGTTTGGCAACAAGTTATTTTGTTCAAGGTGCCGTTGAAGTCTGGTATTTATTAATCTCTCAAACACTTTGCCTAAGCACAAGGTAAGAGAGATTGGCCTGAGGTTTTCTATTGGCAATTTCTTTCCTGGTTTGGGTATCATAATTATTACAGCATGCTTCCATTGCTGAGGTATAGTGTCATTTACCCAGTGTTGTTAATGAAATTAAGAAGCGCTGTTATGGCTTCGTCATTCATGTTGGGAATCATGGCATTGGTGATTTGGTCCGCCCCAGGCGCTGTGTTGCGTTTCATGCTGACGATTGCCGCTCTGACCTCGGCATGCGTGAAAGGTGCATCCAGTTCTGAGTTTGAAAGCCCAGTGTATTTAGCCTGGTAAGGGGCTGTGATGGCTCGGGCGCCGAAACACTTAATATAGATGTCTTGAAGCAGGTCATCTCGTGTGCCTGAATATGTGTGCAATAATCTTTCTAGAGATTTTTGTCCTTCGCGTTTAGTTTTCAGAGGGTGAATCATGGCTCTAAGGATACTCCATGTCTTTGCTGTTCCTAGGGTTCCATTTAGTGAATCGCAAAATTGTTCCCAGTTGGCTGTCGCGAGTTGATTAGCGTACTGTTCGGCTTTCTGCGTTATTTCTTCAATTTTCGCTTTGAGTTTCTTATTTCGCTTTTGCCTTTTCCATCTTTTAGTGAGGTTTCTTCTTGCTTCCCACAGGTGGAGAAGGTGAGCATCTACTTCAGGGGTATCATCTGTTCTGGCGACAGTTTTGGTGTACATTTGCTTTTCATTTCGAATTACTTTGCACCACTCGTCCGAGTCGTCTATGGGGGTCACGTGCGCTTTTAGCGCTTTTCTATATGCGTGCCATTCTGTAATTTTGTCTGTGCCAATGTGTATTCGGATTCGGCTGGTTCGGATTGTCGTGCTTAGTATGTAATGATCACTGCCCAGGTTTTCAAGGGTGTTGTACCAGTCCACGCTGTGGCAGTTTTGTACTATCGTCAAGTCCGGACTTGTCTCCATGGATACGCTGTTGCCTATCCTCGTTGGTATTGCAGGGTCAGTTAACAGAGTCATTTCCAGTTTCTCTATTCGTCTTGCGATATTCTTGCCTTTAGTGTCTTGCATCTTGTATCCCCAGCTTGCATGCCTGGCATTAAAGTTCACAACTATGAATAATGGATTCCCTTTCGCCAGTTTTTCTGTCTCTTGAAAAAGCTTGCAAAACGTTGCTCTCTTTTGTCTTGGGGGACTATAGATATTAAGTATGAAGGCGCTCTTTACATGGTTCCCTTTGTAGGTTATTTCTGTTATGATATGCGGGATATCAGCCTCTTCAATGGGCTGATGACATATTGCTGTAATTGAGTTATCGACTAATCTAGCAGCTTTCCATTCTGCGTCCTCGGTACTATAAGTTTCGTAGCCCCGTAATTTTGGTTGTGTTCCGGCTTCCTGGACTGCTATTAAAGCAGGTGGCTTTTGTTTCGACACCATCAGCTGCAACAGTTGCCCTCTTTTCCGCCGGAAACCGTGGCAGTTCTACTGCCATAATTCGCACTTTTCTGACCGCTGCGTTTGATGATTAGCCATTATGCGTCTCCTGGTTCATGGCCGACAATCCGGGCCTGTTGTAAATTTTCTCAACTTTTTCTCTGATGTTGATGCCTGTGGCATGCTTTCGCAAAGCTTTCGTGAATTCGACGTGTTGTGCCTGGATTTTCTTGTCCAGAATCTCGAGCTTTCCATCTACATTTATCTATACTTGCTCTATAACTGTCGGTATAACTTCCTTTATGTTTCTTTCAGCATCGACGACGTAATCATTGAGTCACCTCCTGCATTCGGTTGCGTCTGCGATTTCTGGCCACTCTAGGTGGGTATAGAGTTTTGTTGCGGGTGCTGCGTTTGTTGCTTTTTTTGTTCCCTATTTTCGCGTTCTAGGTCACCTATTCTCACCCGCATTATCTCGAACTCACGTTCTAAGCGCGTGAGTTGTGGTGTTTGGTGTGAGTGTAGGGAGGATTTTGCTGCCCAGCTCACCTGGCTCTTTCCTTCCTTTTTCTGCGCCTTCTTGCCCTTGTGCTGTTGTTGCTTTGCTTGGGCCTGCTTGTGGCCACCATTCCTGGAGTTGGAGCAGTCTCGAGAGCCGGACCTGGATCGGGATGTAGATCGAAATCTGGATCGCGAACTGGAACGCGCCCTGCCTGGCGGTGCAGAGTCCTCGCGGTCCGTGCTGAACCAGCGCCTCTTGAGTATGCCAGTTGTTTTTGGTGGGCTGTGTTGGTGCGACAGCAGCGACCGGCCCTTTTGAGGGACGCGTTTGAGTTTCTTGGTGCACTCCGATGCCGCCGTGGGATGGCGTCCGCCGCATAGGGCCCGTTCCGGATCGCAAGTGTGGTCCTCAGGTGGGTCTCTTATGCGACAGTTAATGCACGCCTTTGTTATTGGTGTGGGACAAACATCCGTCCTATGTCCCTGGCTCTTGCAGAGTTTAGAGTACTGCCGTGTGGGTTGATAAGGCACGCACGGCATTTCGCCACCGTAATAATACACGAAGCGCGGCAGTATTGGTCCATCGAACGTGATCACTGCAGTTTGTGACAGTCCGAGCATGCGGGCTTGAACAATTGTCACTCCTTGAGTGCGCACTGGGAGATGGCTCAGGAGTTCAGCTTCTGGCGTTTCGTGTTCTAATCCATGTATCACTCCTTTCAGGTATCCAGAAGGAGTGGATATGTAGGTGTTCACGGGATAGTTGGTGCCATTGAGTTCCAGTGTTTTTATCTTCAAGATCCTTTCTGCTACATCTTCGTACGGAGTGCTTGCAATAATTATGTTTGATCCGTTTCGAAGGCGAAGCAGAAATTTGTGGCTGTTACAGGCCTCCGCGTCACCGCTCGCATGTTCTATCGCTCGCGCAACCTGGTATGCTTTCAGTTCCTTCACAACTAACTCTGGTCTGGGCCGCATGATAATCTTCATATTGTTTTTGGGCAGCGGCGCCGCGCGCGTTCGTCGTCGGCCCCTGTCAGATGCTCTTCCGCGTTGCTCTTCTGCAAGCGTTCTAGCGCCGGAGCTGTTGCTCTATGTTTCGCCTCGAGCAACGCTGTCATCACTCGCTGCGCGTTCTTGTTTCCTGATGCGTTTTCGCTGTCGCAATGACATAGCTACCTGCCACTGACCATTCTTGGCTTCGTCGTCGCGTTCCTCCGCAGAGTCTTTTTCCTTGTTCTCGGCGTCGCTAGTAGATTCCCCTTGTAGCATCTCGTCAGGTGAAAGGAAATCATCGTTGGCGTCCACCGCAGAGCTCACTTGAGTTTCGATGTCTTGGTCATCCATGTCCATAAGTGCCTGGGCTGGTTCCGGGTCGTCCGTTGGGGTTCGGGCAGGTGCAGCGCGGCGCGTCGGCCGAAAGCTGGCTGCCAGGACTCCGCGTTCCGCGTCGCCGCGAGGCTTAGCGTGGCGGGTTGACATCCTGTGCCGAAGGTCTTCACTTCCCAGAGGAAACCGGGATTCCTTGTCCAAAAAGGTGGTGTCAGCGTGTACCTGACGTCTTCCTGCACAATTGCCCTAGTTTCACTGCTAGTCATATCATTTTAACCGCTGCTAGGTACGATGATTGACGGAGCCGATTTGAACGCGTGTGCACTCCTCAGCGCCACCTTGCAGTCTCCTAGCACCCTGAGGTGTAGTTATAAACCTCTGCTTTAGGCTCGTCTCATTTCCTAGGAAGTTTAGATGGTCCCAAAATTTTGCAGCTGCCTCTCTATCTATTTATGTACGTCTGCTAGCCACTGAGCTCCCTTTATTTTATTCTTTTCATTAATCAGAAGGCATACATCCCTTCTACAGCTTAGAAAGATTTCCCATTTTCTTTCAACATAATCTGTCGGTTCACCCCGCTGCTTAGCATGTCTGTGTTCCCTAGAGGCTTCCTGACGTTATGCTACGTCTCTCTTAACTTCCTCATCCCACCAAATTTTGGGTTTGTGTCTTGTTTTCCGGGGTGACTTGTTACGTGCCTTAGCAAGCTCTAGCTCAAACAGTATAATTATATTTTTGTATGTCCACACTGTTTTATTATCCTCAGTGATTACTTTCTCAACTTGGTTAGTGGCTATTTCAATTTTCCTGTCTGAATAATAATTTTCCTGCAGTTGCTCATCTTGTCTCCTTCCCACTTTCACTGCTCTTTCAAACCTTAGCTTGATACGTTTGTGATCACTACCCAGACTTCTCGCGCCACCTTCATTTATGTGCATTCCCCTGAGCTTATCATACATCTTATGTGACATCAGTGCGTAATCTATTGTCGACTGCTGCCTTCCTACCTCCCATGTTATTTGCCATTCACACTTCTCAGTACTGTTGCAAATGATCTAATCGAACCTTTCACACATATCCCTGATAATTTTGCCTGTCGGTCGGTATACCCATCTATACCTTCTATGTGTGCATTCATAACTCCTAGTATAATTATCTCTCGCTCTCCTCCTAACTCCTTAATGTCATTTGATATACACTGTACCATCGCCTGGTTTTCCTTTCTGACCTTAGCTCCCGTCCTCAAGTACACGAAACCAAAAAGTGTCATTTGCCCTGCCACTTTCCTTTTTAGCCATAAATGTTCCTTGCACTCCTGCTTGACCCTTCGCCAGTCTGTACTTTTATGAATGAATGCCCAATACCACTCCCCTTTCTGGTGCCTTCAGTTCCCATACAATATTCCCACGCGTAGTCCCTATGGTTAGGAGGTTGTTCCATGTCCCTGAGATGTGTTTCTACAAAACCGTACACCATCGTCCTCTCCTCCCTCAGCTGTTCTTCTATCTCTTTCCACTTCAGCTTGTTCCTACCACCCTGCATACCCTATGTCTGAATTGGTTCGGCGCTCGTGGCTACGTCTATTTCTGCCCCGGACTCCACCTATCTTAGATACTTGTGCCACTTTGGAATTGTATCTGTCCATACCACCTGTCAAAGAGTCTCCCTGGTTGTTTTCCTCGTCACTAGCTATCCTGCACCCCGAAGGGCCCGCTTGCCCCCCAAAACGCTTCTGCGCGTCCTGCAATTCGCCAACCCACCTCATGACCTAGCCATCCATAGAAGTGAATTCTGTCTCGTTGAAAACCACCCCACCTATGCACCTCTCTGTTTATTTCCACCACCTTAAAGCCTTTCTCTCGACTCATCCGCCATATCTTTTGGTTTGCGTTGACAACCGCTCTTTGCAGGTTGCTATCACGCACCGGTACCTTCGGTATCAAGCATATCGCTACCTGTAGCTGAGAAGTGGCGCGCATGTCATCTATGCCTTTCGCCAGTGTGGTTGCTAGTCCTGCTGTATCTTCATTTAAGACATCGTTTAAACCGCCTGAAAATATCACGAGGTTTTGTCTATCAGCTGTAGTTTTGAGTTTGCGCTCACTTGCCTCAAGACTGCTTCCAGCTTGTGTCCTGGTAACGCCCATACTGAAACACTTTTGTCACCTTGCCACCCTCTTGCCACATGACAACCCTCTTGTCAAGCCCTCGTAGCTTCATCTAGCGTTGAGGTGGTGTGCTCTACGGTGCCACGTAACAAATCAAATAGCGTACGCGTGAAAAGGGAGCATTCCTATGGAAGGCACTTTTATGACCCCGTTATACAATATTTAGGGTTCGTTGAGGCAAAGATCGATAGTATAGCATATCAATAGCGTATTGTTAAAAAGGACGAAGTGCACGTTTCTGAACAATCAGTGTAAGTACCACATAGATCGCTCAAATTACAGCACATTATCGAGTTTTACAGGTTACATGGTTGCTATATTTATGTAATAATTATTTAATTATTGCTAAATAACTAATGCATCCCAGATCGGGCTTTGAAATTGCGAGTAATATTCACCGGGTGCGATATTACGGACGTTGGTATCACCTCGCCGTCCACGCCGCTTATATCCGGCATACCCCGAGGATCCTTCTTCGGGACTCTTTACTTTACAGTGTATAGCAATAATGCCACTCGTGATATCCCTGCAAATCTAAAGCTTTTCGCAGATGCCTGCCTAGTTAACGCGTCTAGAGGCCAAGTTCTTTTAAATAACTCTTTATCTAAGATTCAAGATTGTTGCACAAAATGACAGATGATCTTTAACGCCAGAAAAACAGTGGCGATAGCTATAACCCGCAAAAAAATTAATTAAATTCCAATAGAACCTAGGCAATCAATTCTTGTCCTTTGTTTCGAAGTATACGCACCTCGACCTTGTCATCACACCTGATTTAATATGCAACGAACAATTATCTTATACTGAGAAAAATGCTTTGAAAATACTTATGACGGGCACTCGAAAAGGCTTGCGGTGAACCTAATGACTGCATGTGAAACGTGCGTAATACCAATACTAGAATACTCATCGGTTGTCGGGGCCCGCACAGGCAAGCCTACAGAGTTACACTTGAATCAATACAGCGAAAAGCTGTGAAATTCAAATTCCATACCTAAATGTAACACATCTCTGTCAGTTCTTCTGGAAAGCGTGAAACCAGAAAACCTGGAGTGGAGATGTTATCACGAAATAATGAAGATGTTCTATCTCGTATATAATAATAAACTGGCAATACAAAAACTAATTATATTGAGCTGATTTCGTGCCACCAAATGCGTGCCTCCAATCTTGAAAGAGTGACTGAGCCCCTATATACAAGTACCTTTTTTTCGCACAAGCAGAGAGTGGATGACTTTCCACCCGAGATTCTTGAAAGTGTCAATCTCAACTAGTTTCTTTGAGCGTTAGCTGTTTCGCATGGCTCATAACTACATCATCATATAGAATACAGTGCGCTTCATTTTAATACCCATCTTGATCAGACTGTTTGCTTGAGGTTCAATGCCTCGCTTAGGCACGATTCTTCAGTGCTTCTATTCTACAATGTCTAGCTTCTTAATATTAACCACTTTATTTTTGCTACAGTTGGCATACGAGTTCTTTTTACTTTTTTACCCGACGAACACAACCTAGTGGGCACTGTTTTTATAGTTTTTGTTTTGTTTAGTGTAGTATGGCTATTCTTGAGGTAGTTCATGTCACTTGTCTTTTTTGCGTTTCGGATCATCGCGCTTTCGTTCAACACAATCTATACTGATGCACCTCGTACACAATTTTGGGTCGACTGTGCCACACACCGCCGATCAAAGACCAGCACTAGACTGGCAGTTTTTCTTTTAAATAAAAGAAATCTATATTTAAATAAATACGCTTTCTCTTTTTTGTTACGCATCTCTCCAATTGAACTATAGAAACTAAAAAAAGGCAAGTAAGTAAACGGAAAAAGAGATATAATGCTGAAAGGTCGGGAGGTTGATTTTTCAAAAACAAATAACCCTGTTTGCACTGTGTTATGTCCACAATAACCAGAATATCAAATGTACGTAACAGGGAACGAAGTTTATTACTTTCAAGAAAGGCATTTGCACGCAGCGCGGTCTAAACAGTCCGAGCACTGGCTATCGAGTCCGCAGTGGGCCATAAAAGGGGCGAGGATTACAAAGGAGAGGCAGCCAGTGCACGGGCCCACTGCATGATTGCCCTGACAATCAGTCAGTCCGTGTGCGCGCGGCGTCAAGTATCGTGGAGGGGGGGGGGGGTAGTTCAAGGGGAAGGGCAAGGCGTATCTCTGCAGCTGCTTGGAAGCAAAAATACCCGGTCTAAAGCCCCTTCATGCGTTTTCTCGTAGAAGACTCGTTAGAGGGGCTTTATTTCAACAAGCCGAAATCTCCGGCTGAAACTTTTTTTTTACAATGAACGCCGTCCATTCGGGCATTTTGTGAAACTGGTGGGTGACCACTGGTTGTCTTTTGTGGATTCACCGGCAACACGAGGCGTCTTCCTTATCTGGTGTGACCTTTCAAGGCTGTTCTCCCAGAATGGCTGAGATGTGTGTTCACAGCTCAAAAGAAAACATGAGACTCCTTGGTACCTGGCCGGTCTGGCCTGTTGTGAGTTGCTTAAAAAAAGAACCGTTCGATGCGCCTCTGTAGTGGTCCCGTAGAGTCTCTTGCAAGAGCACGTTTTAGCTCTACTACGTAGCGTTCGGCCTGTCCTTTGTGGCTGGGTGGTTTGGAGCGAAATTCCCCATTGTGAAACAGTTGTCACTCATAGGATTTCTGTATTTTGGATGACACGAATACCATTCAGTTGTATGAATTAATCGAGTAGAGTAATGCGATAGTTTCGATCAACAAGCGAAGGAAATCAATGGCAGCTGTCGATATCGTTTTGTTCACATGGCGAATTTCAGCCCATTTACTGTAGGCATCCAGAATTACCAGGAATGTGTTCCAAGGTGTGCTCGGTATTCTCCAGTCCGGTGGTGGAGCTCATGGCGAAGCGCGCCGATTGAAGTGGCAGGCTGTGCACTCTGCAGCTATGTTGACGCCTTGCCAATTCCCGGCCACCACATGTAACTGTGAGTACACTTCATTGTGATCACGCCTCGGTGTCCGGCATGAATGAGAGTCATTGCTTGTTGTTGAAGTGGGGCATGAATGACAACTCGTGATCCCAACTAGATACAACCATAATGACAGCTGAACTCCGTTTCTGTCTTGTTAAAAGCGTTGAAGTTATCATCCTTGAAGTTTTGAACTCTACCCTCCATCAGGATGTCGTACAGCTTGAAGAATGTCGGGTCATCTTGCGTGGTAATTGTGGCTTCGTCGGCTGTTAGCTGGGAGCCTTGGTAACGCTTCAAACATGAACACGCAGCCAGCTTTAAATGTATCCTCAATGATTTCTCTGAGGGGTAGGTGGCTCAGTGCGTCGGTCTTTCCGTGCTTGTTTCGAGGACTGTACATGACGTCGTAGTCTTATGCTGACATCCTAATGCACCATTGGACCATACCAGGCGAAAGTAACTGTGGAATCTGTTTCTGGAGCCCTAGTGTACTCAGGAGTGGTCTGTGATCAGTAAGAACTGTCAGATGTCTACCCGCGTTGTTCTGAAGAAAAGGTGTGGCTCCATAGACGACGGTCAGTCCTTCCTGATAAACCTGTGAACAATTTAGTTCCGCAGGGGTCATTGTGCAGGAAACGAACATCATCGCAAAGTTTTTTGGTTTGGATCAAGTTTCGTTTCAACGCTGAAGGTTCGATTAGGTTTTCCGCTCCAGAGCAAAAAAAATGTTTAACGGTTCATAACGGTTTTTATTTTTCTGCAGAACGTCAAAGTTATATTGAACATAAAAACATAAGATTTCCCCTTAAAGAACCCTGAACCGGACTTAAATAAATTACCACGTTCCTAAGAAAAGCGCAAGTAGTTATATCGTGAGTTCCTAACCAAATGAAGCAAGCCAGTGCCTTTCCATGTAATCGTATTTGATTCTCTGAAGAGTGAAATATAAATATTCTGAACAAGCTCAATGTTTTTTTTTGTCAATAGTGCGAGCATGATCTCAGAAACAGCCCGTTATTGAGGGTATTCTCTTCTATGCGCGACCACTAAAGCAAGCTTCAGGGCAGCTTGCTTGAAAGGCATACGAAAGCCCGCTTGAATTAATACAAACGTCTTTGGTTGCCACTTGTTTTCTGTTTTCCACAATATTTGGACACATCTTTACTTAGGAATGCCTGCCCTATACACACGCTTTGATTCTGTGCCCTCAGTTATGTATAATATTGCTCACGTTGCATGACCTCAGTTGGTGTGGATCGCAAAGTTTTCCCTTGAAACAAAAAACAATAAAACATTTGTTACGCTCCGGAACGAAATAAATATTGACGTTCTGGTTACGTTTTTGTTTTGGTCAAAATATTATTTTTTTGTTTTTGTTTTTCATTCCGCAGGACACTGGGCTATCACTGCTTCTCTGCCTTGATCGTCAATCTGGGAAATCACTGCACCGACGTCGTAGCGTGAAGCGCCACACGCCAGAAGTAAAAGCAAGTGTCTTGTCATTGTGACTGGGCCTCACACTGTCACGCCAAGGCGTGTTTTTCAAGCATGCACTCTTGGACATCTACGACACGAGGGAGGAAGTGCTGACCGGTCTCTAATCACAGGCCTATTGCATGATGCTCCTCAAGAGGTCACTTCAGGACGAAGACGACTTGCACTTCACGATATACAAGAATTCGAGACAATCCAGTGCCTCCTCTGCTCTCAGATGCCTGGCACGTCGGTGGCTGTATTTTTCCGGCTTTCGCGCCAGTTTCTCGAATAGGGCTTCAGCGCTTAACTGCGCAAAACTTCCACGCTCGAAGATCAGCAGAGCTCAGCATAGTGAAACTACAAGTTTTCAAAACGAAATGAGCACAAAGAACAACACCGTTGCGCACTGTTTATTTACTGCAGGCAAAATGCACGCTAATCATCTTGTTGAAGGTAGTGAAATATCACAAGATTGTTATAATAATGAGCTTGAAAATTGCTTCAACATCCAGAATTTAGAACAACCTACATCAATAGAAACACGATCAAGTGTTTAATAAAGAATGAACAAATTTAGAACGAAAATTGCCACGTGGAAAAAGTGACAGCCATTTCGGCGACGGCGACCTCTTTCCTCGCTTCTAAGGCCCGTAACCGCTGTGCGTTTATTTTCTGTGGCACGCTCAACACCCCTCTGTTTCTAGTTTGTTACAGTGCACATACCTGGGCTGGTTGGTACCTTATTAAGAAGTGAACAAACAGTGCTGGACACGGGACGTTGAGAGGACGACAGACGAAGCTTTCATCTGTCGTTTTCTCAACATTCGGTGTCCAGCGCTGTTTGTTCACTCTACCCTCTCCACGCACCCCTCTCCACGCAGTAGTTTGTTTTTCTTGAGGCGCGCTTATCCCACATCATGTATCAGTGTTTATTTTCTTTATTCCTCCTCAGACCGGGAAAAGTGGAGAGGGCTTGGCGGGCAACTCCCTGGTACAGTATCCGTGCTGACAGGGCAGGCATTAGGAAAACCTGTTGTACACTGTACCTGTTCCTCTCGGAGCCCGTCTGCTCGGCAGAGCAAAAAAAAAAAAATGCGAATATGAGGGGGATGGTTCCAAGTAATGCGGCATGTGGTGGACGTTTCGGGAACTATAGAATCTCGTGAGGAGGAATCGTGGCTTCGTGGTGCGCCCCAGGGAAGCTTACTGGGGCCGCTATTATTTATTGCTTACATAAATGACATCCTGGATATTGATCCCAATGTGAGCTTTGTTAGATATTCTGATGAAATGAACTTACTTTTTTCAGGCCTTGACGCAAATGAGCTAAATATTCGGTGTATTAAGCAATTGAACAAGCTTTTCTTGTAGTCTAAAAATTTTTAAAAAGTAATCTACTGAAAACAAAAGCCATTGTATTCCGAGCTAAAAGCAAAATAATCATCAACATAAGCGTTAGCTTACGCAGGTGAGGACATTAGTTTTGTAGATAAATATAATTCTTGGCGTCACGTTTCTATCAAACCTCAGCTGGAACCAACACTTCGTTGACATCTGCAAAAAAGTCTCTAGGGTAGTTGGTGTGCTAGCTCGTTGTAGACATATCTTGCCCGCAAAGGTAAAACTGCTATTATACCATGTTTTTTTTCTTTCGCACATAAAATACTGTAGTTTGGTGTGGGCAACCACGACAAAAACTATCCTAATAAAACTTCAGATCATGCAAAAAAAGTTATTAGAAGGTCGCTAAAATATATTATTTGTCATCATCACCAAATGTGTGTCGGAACTACAGTATTATTAAAGCGGAATATACGTATATATTTTGCATTCTGCGATCCTGCTATTTCTCTTCCATTTCGTTTAAACAATTCATTAAAAATGCCGCATGTTTAACTGTAAAAATACTTTGTAAAGAACAAGAAGCAGTGATGTTTTAATTGTTCCGAGGTTTCGCAATAATTAGAAATCTCAAATATTGCAATGCAATCTACCAATGATTCTCAGTAAATTCGGTCACGTAAACAGCCTCTCATCAAAAGAACTACGATTCTTTTTTGTACTTATAGGCTAACTTTCTGACGTTGTGAATTGTGCTCTCAGTACGATAGTATGATTTCATTTTTCTTTCAGTCTGTGCAACCATACTGTACCGAATAGGGTATACGAATAAAACCTATAGCCACATAGTGTCTGGATAATTTTGTTTGCCTGACATGTGATGCACATTGTATGATGGTTGACATACACAAGAAGCAAATTTGTATATATCTTCCCAGATAGTGCGCCATTAATTTTCATTTTTATTATTTCATTTTCGGCAATTATGGTGTTATGGTTGCTGGACTTTTCTTTTGTGTTGTTTTTCTTTTGCTCGTGTCCATGTAATCTTCTGTGCTGTGCTGGTATCAGGATGTTTCTTCACATATATATATATATATATATATATATATATATATATATATATATCTTTATACATATATATTCCTACATTGTATTTGGTATTGTAATGTTACCTTATGGTCTTTATTGTTACACACATCTTTGTTGTCCTACCTGCCTTGCATAGGGTTCACTAGGCTCATCGTACTGTCCTTGGACAGCTTTTAGCCAGTGAACTTCTGCAGAACATGTTTCTTTTGGAAAATATATGATTTGATTTGATTAGTTTTGGAAAAAATTCCTGCGTTCATGTTTTCCTCTAGGTCTGTGTGGGAAGTTGCTGTTTGCTGAATGGTGCATCCGTGTTCAGTCATTTTAGGCACTGCTTCAAGTACGATGCCATTTTCTGGATGAAAATTTTTAAAGAGTATTTGTTATTATTTATAGTACACAGTTTAGACAAAATGAACTATCCTGGTATTTTTTTATTGTTTAGCATTTTTTACCCAAACGCCAACATTATTTTGAGGCACGCAGCAGTACATGACTCAAAAAGTTTCGTGTGCCTGAACTTATTTAACGTGCACTTAAATCTAAGCAATTAGGTTTCTTAAAATTTGCTTCCATCAAAATGCAACCGCCACTTCCGAGTTTGAACCTGTGGCTTTCAGGCCAGCAGATGAGGTGCAGTTAGTGATAATTTTGAAATTATTCATTAACACATATATAAAAATGTACAATCCCATTTATTATACATCATGAAAAATAGCATCCACTGCTCTGCCGGAGAAAACAGTTTTTTATATGCCTAAAATAAATTTGAAACATGCGCAGACATTATTAATCCATTCAGAAGGCTCTCTTCCTAATTTATTATTTGCCTGATTTTGCCCACGGGGCATTTCATTTCCCCCATTTTCTTCCATTTTTCATTTTCCTTATTATTAGAAGGTTTCCACACCGAAAAGCCATTGAACGGTAAGATCACTTTCATTGTGTGATAATTCTGTTCTGTTTTAACCGTTTCACTACCACTGTACATTTTCATGGACTCGACTTTTTAATAATTGTTGCTTCGCATCTTGAAAACAATTACTGGAGATAAATAAATTTAATAGTTGAGTTTGTCATGTTGAATTTGTTTCACGCGCACCTAACATTTTCTAGTAGCTGGCCCAGCCACTGAGTTTTCAAAGCCTGTTTCAGTTTACACAAACAAAATTGTGTAAGGAAATATGTTTCGCTGACAAATGAAAAAAATTAATGAGGTGCCGGTTGTAACTGTGCTTTAGTAACGCTAAAGTTGTTTGCATATTGAATAATAAACTGTGTCGGCTCGGCAATAAGGCTGTGTTGAGTAGTAATAACCTAAACTTTATGCTAGCTATTCTGTAGAACTGTTTGGAGACTGGGAAGGTTTACTTTACAATAAATAGGGTCCGAAGTTCCCCCGCACGTTTACCGAGTAGAATTAACCTTTTCAGCAACTACGTTTCACTTCTATTGACTTCCGTTTTACTTCTATGTCAGACACAGCACCCGTCCAGTACTTCTGTTACACTTCTATGTCAGACACAGCACCCGTCCAGTATTGGTAGTCACTCCTGTGGCTTTGTCACATGCACATGAGTGCGCACTTGTGATTATATAAATTGTCTTGGAACTGCACCTTCAATGAGTAACAATGAGCTTTTAGTTCAAAAATGCTAAAGGTTAAATTACCTTAGCTTCCACCAATGTTTCACATTGGCCTGGGACATCTGCAGCCGTTCAAGGGTTGTTTTGTTATTGGTTTCAAGTGGTCCGCTTAGCGGCACGTGCGAAGCTGCTGACAATTGTGCTAAATCCTGGAGGGACTCTGCCTATATATCACGTCTGCACTTTGCTGGGGTAAAGAAAGTCGCCGGCTCCAAGATTCTCACAAAAAAATGCGCCCACTGCATTCTTTCGTGAGAACGCATACTGCGCATTCTCACGAGCCAATTTAGAACTGCACATAATTTTGTTCTTTTGCGATTCTACCGGAAAAATACAAATAAATATGGTTTGATGCATATTTTGGAACGCTAACATAGATGGACAGAAATGGCTTATAGAAATGAGTGACACCAAGCTATCTTGTTAATCTGACATTATTAAAAGTGGATGCATTCATCTACAATGGAAGATTAGCAGGCTCTTCTCGTAAAAGTAACAGAAATGTTAGTGAAACGTGCACAATCACAGCTGTGTCTCACAAAAAACCAGAGAATAATTTATGCGGTGTAGAAGCAACGAAGCAGTACCTTGACTTGGAATTTTTTTTCATTTTTTTTACGTTAATAGGGACGTTGTGTTGAAGAGTTACCTCTTGTCCTAATACTGGTTCACTTATTTTGAAAGTGTACATTATGAATTTTTCTTCATTTGATTGCTTTTGCACATATAGTTTTTTTAATGTACTGTTTGTCGCCTTTTTTTCAATACGTATGAAAAATAATCATTTTCTTGTGGAAGCAAAAAGTTCAACTTTACAACAACAATCATGTCAGAATCATTGTAAATTCACGCCTAGATTTTCCAGAGCGGCCCTTATTCAATCTCCTGAAGTGAGCAGCAGAAGCCAACTTCGTGTCTGCTGTGCAAACTTAAGAAAAAGAAAATCCACAGTGGCTTAGGCAATATTACTTGAAGCTTTGTCTGTCAGAATTTATTGGAATATTCCTTGATTTTATTTTGTGCTTACAAGTAGTCGACACTTCGTTGCTGAGATTTCTTTTATTTCACCATACCATAACTATCATAAAGACCGTATAGATGTTGCGCCGCATTCACTTAACAACATAACTATATGACTGTAATTTTCTTTCTGGCTACCAATGCACTACTTTTTAGTTGGTTAAGTACCTGCTTGCCGGCATATCGCTGCGAGCACACTTTTTTTTCTGCGCGCCGATGCCCTTTTTTATGTTGTGGATTGAATGAGGATTTTTTGTGGAAGCAAAAACTTTACCGGTTGTGACTGTAACTGTTTGCAGGATTTTTTTGTTAAATTTCTTGCGTTACGTAAAATTGGGTACTTAATAAACATCCTTCTGTTCAAGCTCAGCTATGTGTCCACAACTTCTGCGTCTAGGTAAAACTTGCATAACCAATACTGAAGCTATATATTCAAAAATTCTCCACGTTTAGATCTTTTCGTGCCTTATAATGCAAAGGTCCAAGCAAACTCAGTGGCTGGTTTACTCACAAAACTTGCGTCAGGAATTCTCCGCGTTCTGCGCATTCTTCTACGGAAATGTCTACAAATATTTCAGACTTAGTAATGGTTGTCGCGCAAGTTCAGGATTAATCTCGAGTGTTCGCGTCTAGCGGGCAATCTTAGCAAAACAATCTACAGGAATCGCGAACGTTTCCATAGAAGGATGCGCAGTGCACTGAGCACCCCTGACCCAGGCTTTGGGATTTAAAACAAGATCAAACAAAAGTGAAAATAAAAAACTAATAAATAAATAAAAATGAAAAAATATTGCCCCCCTCCTTCCACCCTAGGAAAGCATCGTTCTGATACTTTATACATGAGAGAAAAATACATGAACAATGAATATATTAACAGTAAAGAAAAGTGCAATATTAAATAGGAACAATAAATAAATAAACAAACAAACACATCAGTCCTTTTCACGCGCGTGAAATCACTTGAGGCACACAAAATGAACAGCTTAAGGTCCCCCACCGCACGTTACGTCGTCGTGGGACAATCTCGTAGTTAAGTAGGCCGAGACGCCGAAATAAATTGTACGGTGCGAAGTGCCTGCAAAACAAAGTTTTTTCACTCAGGCCATGTCGGCATATTGGCGTCCACATTCTAGCACGACCACCGTGTTGGCATTCTGCGAAGTGCCTTCGAAGATTAGAATGGCGGCTGTCGATCATCTGTTAATTCTCAAACCTGGAGGCAGGTAGTTATCATGCTTCTTCAGCGCAGTGAAGAAAGACAGTCACGTCGATCTTTTTTTCGTCCGCAACGTTGGGCAGCATGGTGTCGATCGTCGTGAATGGGTTCCTTCCGTAGACCAACTTGTATGGCGACATCTGCGTCGTCTCCTGCACTGCCCTGTTGTATGCAAAGTTCACGCACAGAAAGATGGCATCTCACGTCCCGTGTTCGACGCTGACGTACATAGCCAACATGTCACTGATTGTCTTTTTTAGCCGCTTGGTCAGGCTGTTGGCCTGTGGGTGGTGAGCTGTCGCCGGGTGGTGGCATGTCTGGCTGTGTGCCCAAATCGCCTGAGTTAATTACGCAGTGCCGGCAGTACCTCTGTCGGTAATGAGGACCTCAGGAGCTCTATGGCGTAGGACGATGCTCTCAACAAATAATTTTGCTATCTCGCTGACACTGACTTTGGGAAGCGCCTTTGCTTAGCGCAGTGGATGAGGTAGTCTGTAGCTACGACGATGCATTTATTTCAGTAATTTCACGTAGGCAACAATCCCAATGGGTGCAGGCCGGCTTGCTGGAAAGGCCGGCAAGGTGGCTCGGTGCTCTGTAGAAGTCCAGCTGGCCTAGTTGGCGGTGTATACCGTCGCTCACTGTCTCGGCAAGTGTTCACGTAGATTGGGACGTCGGCGGTGAAGCGGGGACAGAAATACCTTTCATGTACCCTCACTAGCGTGCAGGGAAATCCAAGGCGTACAGCCGTCAGGTCGGTATGCAGAGCGTGCATAAATTCCTGACGTAATGTCAAAGGTACTACGATAAGGCAGTTAGCCCGACGTGGCGAGTTTTTTTTACAAGGATGCGGATACGATTTAAAAAAGCCGCCAATCTTCGTATTCCACGAGGCCCTTGATTGCAGGGTCGGCTCGCTGTTGTTCCGCAAAATCATCGATGCTTAAGGTTCCCTAGAAGCAGCAACAGTCCTCGTTGTTCTGAGGCGGCGGAGCAACAGAGGCGCGGGACAGGCAGTGAGCATCGGAGGCCTCAAAGCAGAGTTATAGTCCACGGTAATGTAGAATTTTCGTAGTCAGAGACCCCACCTTGCGAGGGGATCTGAAGGGTCCTTAGAGTTAGCTAGCGAACAGAAGGCGTTGTGGTCACTCACAACTTTGAAACGCCTCCCGTAAATGTAGGGGCGCAACTTGGAGGTAGCCCACATGAAGGCACGACAATCCTTTTGTGCGGTGGAATGGTTCACTTCTGCTTTAGATAGCGACCGGCTAGCACAACTCATGACCATTTCAAGTTCATCAATCTTCTGCACCAGGGCGGCTTAGAGCCCTACACTTACTGTGTCATTGTTGACTTACGTGTTGGTGTCGTGGTCAGAATGCGCAAATAACAGCGGTGTCTTCAAGCATCGTCTTAGTTCTTGAAATGCTTCCTCCGGTGGCCTTTTGCTGTTGAACTGGACGTCAGTCTTTTTAAGGTTAGTGAGTGGCTTGATGAAGCGGGCAAAATTTTAGACGAACGACCTGTATTATGCGAACAGGCTGAGAAATCAACGCAAGGCCTTCTTTTCGATGGGTGCTGCGAATGAAGCGATGTCGGTTGTCTTCTGCGGGTCAGGGCGCACTCCGGACATGCTTATTTCGTGTCCCAAGAAGAAACGCTTGTAGTGTACACTAGACTAGTATGCAAAGCAGCAAGTACTTTTCTGGCTTCAGAGTGAGTCTGGAGGTCTTCATTACTTGAAGCAAAGCTGCACGGTGCCGAAGATGCTCGTCGAGTCTCGAGGAAAAGACGACGACATCGTCCAAGTACACAAGGCACGTCTGCTACTTCAATCTTGCCAGCACGGCGTTCGTAACACGCGTGAATGTCGCAAGCGCCGAGCAAAAAAAAGGGCAACACCTTGAACTCGAGGAGTACGCCTGGGGTAATGAAGGCAGTCTTTTCTGGATCTCGCTCGTCTACTTCGATTTGTCAGTAGCATGTCTTGAGGTCCATCAATGAAAAGTAGTTCACGTCAAGTCGGTTAAGGGGGTCATCTATTTCTGGCCGAGGGTATTGGTCTGCAAGAATCGTGATGTTGTTAAGTCACCGATGGTTAGGTCGCCTAGGCTGGACAACGTCGTAACGTAGCATTTCATGGGCTTGTTCTTTCAAGGCCTCACGTTCTCGTATCAAAACTCTGTACGGGCTCTGTCGGAGTGGCCTGGCAGTTTTTCTGTTACTATTTGGTGTTTCACGACAGGGGTCTGTCGAATTTTTGACGATGACGAAAAGCAAATCTTGTATTTCAGAAGCAGGTTTCTGAGCTCTTCTTGTCTATGCATAGGAAGGCTCGAATAAACGCCGAAGGCTGGTTGAAGGCTTCGAGTCATCAGAGTAGATTTGTTAGAACCGGTGAGAGCGAAACCGTTGCTCGCTTTTGTTATGTCTTTGATATAAACCACCGTTGTGCTTTTGCTGACGTGCTTATACTCATCGATGAAATACGTGAGTGTTACTGTAGCTTTTCCTCTACTCAGCTCGGGGATTTCTCTTGCGACGCAAATATAGTTGGCACCCAGCGTATTTTTTCCTCTCACCCGTAGGAATGGAGCGGTCAACTTAGGTACGGTATTTTTGTTTTGGTGGCCAAGTTTCAGTGTGGCAAGTGAAGGAATTTTCGGTGCGTTTTTATTGCGTCGTATTGTGTCTCCCCATGATACAGGCAGACGAAATTCAGCTTCAATCCGGGATAATCGTGACCACTGGCGATAAGAAAGACTCACCTCTGCAGCTGGCGAAACAGCTGGTGGCACAGCAGTTAGGCACACTTCAGCGTGCTGCAGAGCTGTGCAACACGATCATAGGCCATGTGAGAATTTC
The DNA here is from genome assembly GCA_013436015.1 of Rhipicephalus annulatus. Lineage (NCBI taxonomy): Eukaryota > Metazoa > Arthropoda > Arachnida > Ixodida > Ixodidae > Rhipicephalus > Rhipicephalus annulatus. Next base: position 184,929 of record WOVY01010687.1, on the reverse strand, counting down.
GGCCGTGGAGTCCAACCGGGTAAGTGAGCCACAGATCCGACCGCAGCTTATGCTGTTTACCTATACGGGCTACAAGGATGCAAAATCATTACCTGCAAGGCTTTTTATACAAAATACAGTTATGCTAGAGCTACTGGCGCCTCGGAAGCGTACGTGATGGCTCAAATCCTGCCGTTGGCTTCACGATATGCCGCAAAACGATGGTGGAGGCTGCAATTAGCTTTCACCACAAGGAGAGATATTCAAAAACGCTTCGGAGAAGCATACCTGCCCCCTGGGTACTAGGAATGAGTCCAGCGAGAGCTCGAACTGAGAGCCCGTTTTCCGGACGAAAGTTTGCTCAAGTACGTCCGGATGATTCAGAAGTGCGTTGCCGAGCAGCAACCACTGCCTCGGAAAGGGACAAAGGTACTCGGGTCATTCGACAGAGCCAAATTGGATTCAGGCCATTTCTCTATTGGTGCACATTGGAAACCCTTTAGCATTTTGAAAGAATACTTTTTTAGTGCGCAAAGAAAAATTCAGAAAGAAGAGCGAAACGACTTTATGAAAGGTTCCCTGCTCACTAGGAATGTATGTTTTCACTAAAAAAGCATTACCAACCAGCACAAGCATCCTTTTGTCTCCAAACCCTTGAGCATATCATACGGGAGGCTAGTGGTGCGCAAGACGACCTGTTAGTGGAGAATGCTTACGTGCCACCGCCATCACCTCTATCTACTCTTGAGCAGTCACTGGCTTGGCGCACCCCTGTTTCCATTCCCTCGTGCGAATGAACGAGCCCAGGTGGAGTCACGGCTGTGGAGTCACGGCCCTGGATCCTTTCAAGCGTGAGCAAAGGTGGCACGGGGCCCCATTCAATACCGTATTTAAGGACAGCTGTTTCTGGGAGCAAGTGTCCGTGGTGCAGGGTCATAGTGCAGAGCACTCCACTCACTCCTAACTCTAGAACAAGAGCATTGTCGCCCATACCCCCAGTGTCGATATGCCGGGTTCAGAAGTACGACGAGCCGAATGCGGTAGGCATCCCTGCATTGGGTACTAAATTGATATGTAGGGTTTAACATCCCAAAACCGGCATATGATTATGAGAGATGCCGTATAGAAGGGCTCTAGAAATTTTGACCACCTGGGGTTTTTTAACGTGCACTGAAATCTTGTATTGGGTACTCCAGGGTCCGCTCCACCGAAAGGCGTGATTTCAGTTATAGATGAACTGGTCAACGCAGACATGCGCAAGTAGTAAGGCACGAGTGCGGTCAAACTAGTCTAGTGAGAGCGCATTATTTTGCGCGCCGTAGCGCAAATACAGGTCATTCGAGAAACTGCTGTGGCCGGCGACCCTAAACGCTAGCAGTGAGCCGCAGCCCATGGTCATCAGCACCAGGAGCGTGGAACACTGCGCGGTATGTGCAAAAGAGGAGAAACAAGCTGGTTAGTCAGTCGTCGTTGCCTCTGTTTGCCGCATAGCGCAGACGAAGTCGCCGGAAAGTACAATGAACGTAAGAGTACCGGCAGTTAACGTACCAGCCCTCCATACTACCTCGGGAATACGTTTAATCGGTAACGCTTTGCTAGAACAGCGTAAAGCAAGAAAGCTAAGCCTCGTGATGCAGATGTTCATTTTAGAATGGCATCAAACCTTGTATCAAACGCTGAAGCTGATGTTTGCCTGCCGATAAGCTTTAATTAAGTGCCAGCAATTTGCTAGTTCGCCTGATCTATCATTGCCAATGCTTCTCTGTGGAGATTTTTTTCCAGATGAGGGGTTCACACTCGACCTTCCTGCAAGAGGCTACCGCCTTCACGAACAGTCGGAGACAATGGCCTCTGCGGAGAAAAGACACGCCATACCTGTACCAGGAAACACAGAAGACGTGAGTGTTGTAGATGTTGCCCTCTAGCAAGGCATGCGAAGCCAGTGACCACGTTCGCGAGAGGTGCGCGTGGCGCGTGGCTGGACTCCTAGGCTCGAACGCGGTTCTGGAATAAACCTGTGTCCACGTAACCCAGCCTCCTGCCTTCTCACTCGTCCCTGGCGACTTCAACATTTTGTCAGAAGTGGTGCTGTGTCTGGTGCCCCACCATAGGATGTGATGTCTCGTCCGTGGTGAAGCGATGTCAACAGTGCATCGAAGCAAGAGTATACAGGAAAATGCCACTGATAAGCTACGAATTTCCTGAGAGGCATGGCAACGCATTGCGATGGATTTGTTTCACTTCAAGAACCAGTGGTGGTTGATAGCTACCGACTATTATTTAAGATACCCCGAACTAGTTTGACTTGAAAAGCTCGCTTGCACAGCCGTAATCAACCACTCCAAGTCAATTTTTGCACGCCACGGAATTCCCGAGGAAGTGATTTCCGACAATGGCCCGCAGTTTTCGTCGACATAGTTTCCACTCTATGCCCAAGACTAAGGTTTTAAACACATCTAGCCCTCACTATCTTCAGAGTAAAGGACTTGCAGAGGCTGCAGTGAAAATCATCAAGACATCTATGACGAAGACCAAGGAGCCTTACCTGACACTTCTAACTTACAGGTCGACTTCTTTGAAGAATTAATATAGCCCTGCTGAACTGCTCATGGGTCGTCAGCTGGGATCGAGGCTTCCTGTGTGTTCCAAGATGACACCCCTATTTCTAGATCAAGACAGCCTTCAGAATTTCGAGTAAAGATACAGACAACGTCAAATGAAATGCTTCGACAAACGTCACAGAGTCCGTGGCCTACCGGACCTTCTTTATGGAGATGTCATGTGGGTGACAGACCTCAAGAGCGAAGACTCAGTACAAGCCCCACCCGATTGGCCTCGATCTTATTGGGTCAACACCGACACTGTTGCTGCGCGTAAAACCGGACGGCACTAGTCAGTACCAGTGATTGTTCTATAAACACTCGCTCGCATTGCAAGACACTTTTCATGGATACACCAGAAGAGGCGGGTGTGTGAAGGCGCCTGCTACCGCGAACGTCGCTCGATTTCATTGGGAGATGTAGATGCTGCCATCTAATACAAGTCAGGCGAAGCCGGTGACCACGTGTGCTCTAGGTGCGCGTGGCACGCGGCTGGGCTTCTAGGCTAGAACGTGATTCAGGAATAAACCTGTGTCCGTGTAAACCAGTCTTCTGCCTTCTCACTCGTCTCTGAGGACTTCAACAGGGGCAGCCATGAAAACCCCTTTGCCGTCAGCCGTCGTGCAGTCCCTCAGGAACTTCATGGGTACAGAATACCAGCAGAAGCACTGGAAGGCCGGGCTGACACATTTCTCGGGAATACTCACTAGAACTTCGCTGGAGGACCAATGCCGAGTGCATCGCATCAACACTGGTGAGGCCCAGTCTTGGCATTCTAACCCAAGAGCACTGAGCCAGCACAAGCTAGCCCTTCTCGATAAATCACTTGACGAGGTGCTCGACACCGAAGCCGTGCGACCCCCGGAAAGTCCGTTGGCCTTCCCAGTTTTACTGGCACCAAATAAAGACGGCAAGGCATGCTTTTGTCTGGATTACCACAAGCTCAACGCGATCACGATGAGAGATTGTTATCGTATGCCGGCAAACACACTTTGCTGAGGCGAGTCTTAATACGCCTCAGCAAAGAGTGTTTCAGCCTAATGAAGTGGACTTTATATCAAATTCTGGTGTTGTTGCAATGATCTTGAAGTTGACAAGTAAATCATTTTGTGGTCCAGACAATATCCCTAATGTTTTTCTTCGCCGTTATGCAGAGAGTACTGCCCATTTTGTCACTGGGATTTTTCGATGTTCGCTGTTGAGTGCAAAACTGCCCTGTGATTGGAAGAGAGCTCGTATTGTTCCTGTGTTTAAGAAAGGAAACCATTTACTCGTAGAAAACTACCGTCCCATCTCATTACCATCACCAATATGGAAACTGCTTGAACGTGTAATATCTAAGCGCATTGTGGAATTCCTCGAACAATACTCTATACTAACTAGTTTGTAGCATGGCTTTAGAAAAGGCTATTCAACCATAACTCAGTTAGTCTCAGTGGTTCATTCATTTGCAGAAACTCTGGATAAAAATGGACAAATGGACGTTATATTCCTTGATTTTAGTAAGGCACTTGATAAAGTTATTCATCACAAACTACTTACAAAACTAAAGGACATCAATCTATCCGACATTTTCATTGCCTGGATCCAACACTATTTAACAGAACGTTGACAGTTTGCTTCGGTAGATGGGAACAATTCGAGCTCTCTTCCTGTAACATCAGGCGTGCCACAGGGTAGCGTTCGGGGGCCGCTATTATTTTTAATTTATGTAAACGACATTGTAAACACAGTACTACTAGGAACTCAAACAGACTGTTCACGGACGATTGTGTGCTATTTCGTCAAGTTACCTGTTCTAGTGATCAGCAGAATTTGAACTTGAGTCTTAATAACATAATAAACTGGTGTAATGACAATGGTATGGCACTCAACGCACAAAAAACTGTTTATCTTTGTATAACTCGTACAAAAACACCTCTACATTTTACTCATAACCTCGGCTCATCATCACTACAACAGGTTAACAACTACAAATATCTAGGCGTAACAATAACTAATGTCCTCTCTTGGAACTTACACAGAGACAACGTATGTTCTGCTGCCTTCCGTAAGCTGTGTTTTTTAAAACATAAGCTTAAAAATTCTCCTTCTGGCATAAAACTACTTATCTACTTTACGTACATAAGACCAAAACTAGAATATTCTTGTGTTGTATGGGACCCCTTTACTAAATCTAACATAAAAAAACTAGAAGCAGTGCAAAGAAAGGCTGGTAGGTTTGTTTATTCAGAGTTTAAAATTACGGACTCGCCGACTGAACCTATGACTCCTAACAACATTGAAACACTTGAATTACGGCGAAAAAGGAAACGCCTTAACCTTCTGTATCTTCTTGTTAATTATAAGTTAGTCCTTGACCCGCGTGCATACGTATCTGCTCTGTCCACTAGGCATACACGTCATCATCACGCCCATTCTTTAACTCCGTATTTTGCTAAAACCAACGCGTTCCGATTTTCCTTTTTTCCGTGTACTGTATCAGAGTGGAACTGTCTAACTGATATTAGCCAAATTTCTGTTGCCTAGAGCTAATCTACGCTTTGTTAATTTTATGTTATGTATCCATAAAATGTAACATTTTTGCCAAGTTATCTTTTATGTGTTCTATTAGTCAGTGTTTCGATTCCATTTCTCGTGATATATTCTTATTTTCCCACATGTGTTTTTGTTCATATCCTGCCTCTTGTACCTGTCCTGCTTGGACCAGTTCTCGGTCTGCAGTATTCAATAAATAAATAAAATAAAATAAATGTCGAGTATAACCTACGCGCTCGACAACGTGAAGTTCTTCACTGTTATAGATTCTTCACTGTTCTTCACTGATAGATGCTCTTCACTGATAGTTCTTCACTGATAGATGCTATAGATGGGTACCTGCAAATCAAAGTTTTCCCTGAAGATATCCTGAAAACAGCATTTACTTGCTATAGAGTTTTGTTTGAGTTTTTGCGTATGCCTTTTGGTATTTCTAACGGTCCGAGTTTCTATCAGCACGTGATGTATATGGCTTTGGGCAAGGCGAATTTCAGTTATACACTTTGGTGTCTTGATAATGTGATGGTGTTGTCGCGCACGTTTGAAGAACATCTTAAATGCTTGCATACGGTTCTACAGGGAATTTCAGCAGCCAAACTTACAGTTCATCGCTGAAAATCGCAGCTCGCTGCTAACAACATCAACCTGCTTGGGTTTGGTGTTGATAATGGTGTACTAAACCCAAATCCAGAGAAGCTCCGCGCAGTTGCAGATTTCACCCCACCCTGAAACTCTAACAATTTGCACAGGTTTGTGGGAATGATTGCGTTTTTGTGACTTTATTACACAGTGCGCAGATATTGCTTGAACACTAACGCGACTGCTATAGAAAGGCGCAAAATGATTCTGGAGCAGCCAGCGACAAGGAGCTTCCGACAAACTTTTCAGAACTATTACAAGGAATGCCCATTTCAGCAGCCATGTCTGAACAAACCATTTTTGTGTTGCAGACTGATACAAGTGATATGGCCTTGGCGCCGTACTATTACAGGCTCGTTGTTTTCAAAAGTCGCACTTTGAACGGTGCGGAACGCAACTACTCGGTGACCAAGAAAGAATGTGTGACCATCTTTTTGCGGTGAAGAAGTTTGACATCTGTTCGGATGTGACTCAGTTTGCTGTTCATAGTGATGATCAAGCACTGTCTTGGCTCAAACGGTTACCCAACCCCTCCAGACGATTGGCCCGATGAGCGCTTACTTTGCAGTGCTACGAGTATTTCGTCGAGTACAAGAAGGGTAGCACTAACACAGCTGCTGACGCACTTTAACGCACCTTATTGTCCGTTGAGCCCCAGGTAGAGCCGGAAATTGTGTTTATGGTCATGAAGCTGCCAGAAACCATGCATTTCCATTGGGGTACATTGGTGACTGAGCAGGACATTGTTGCAGTGCAGCAGTGATGACCTCTGTCGTACAGTGTCAGAAAATCTTGCGGCTTGTCATCAAATTGATACGGCAAGCGATGAGTGAACAGACTGCTACCTGCTTGGCGAAGGAGGCCTTTTGTTCTGGTAATCTTTCCAGGTTGACAATGATAACGTGGAATCAACATTTCGAGTTGTCTCTCACAAACTTCGCAAATCCTTCATAACGTTCACTCACGACAGTGTTTTATCTGGTCACACTTCAGGGCAGAAAACTAAGGAGAAGCTGGGTCGTATAGTAACTTGGTCACGCATGAAGCAGGGTGTGTTACACTACGCGCGTTCTTGCTCAGCTTTGCTCCCCGTTCTTGCTCAAAGCTGTAAACCACAAGGTGGTTTACCGCTATGATCCATGCAATCAGTTAAGAGTACGTTGTCTTGGCAGTGGTGTACCAATTCTTTCGTGAGAAGGGAGGGGCCTGTCTAGCTCCTCAGCCAGACATATATTGTCACGGGCTGAGTAGATACCTAAGAATTACGACGACGAAGTTCTGAGGGGAACATGCACGGACTGCAGCAGCGTTGTACGAATTTGCTCGCCAGTATATTCATCCCGTATACTTTATTCACCGTAACATCATGGTGGAAGGTGTGGGGTACAACTGGATACACAGCCTCAGGAGCTGCATCTTCGCAGTGAACGGCGCATTGCAGCCACGACAATGACTGACGAGGCTACTCAATGTCAACAAGATCCGTCAGCCCGGCTGCCAATCGTTGGGGTGTGACTTCGTGACTCAGGCCCATTCAACGGTACAAGTGGCATAGACGTTGATGTCTGGGTGGTTCTGTATGAGAGCGCCAGCAGCAGACACCATTGGGATCCGACGATTATGTTGGCGAACATAATATTCTACTTGCATAACACGACACAGGTCTGGTACGAGACACATCACGAAGAGTAACCAGCTGGGACGCTTGTAAGCAAAAATTATGCTATCTATTTGGAAAACCTATCAGACGATGAGTGGTCACAAAGAAAGAGTTTGCGACTCGTGTGCAGACATACAAAAAGCCGTACATCGCGTACATGCAGGACGTGTTGGCTTTGTGCCGCAAGGTCGACAAGGATGTGCTTGAGGAGGACAGAGTCGGACTTATACTGAAAGGAATTGACGATGATGCCTTCAGTTTCTCACCGTGCAAGGACTGCTCAATGGTGGAGTTGGTAATGTCGTCTCTTCAAGCAGGCGAAAAGTAGGCGCATCGTTCTCCTACGCATACGTCCTCCTGTGAAGATTTGCCCAAACTACATCAACCACACCACCAGCGCTGGAAAACGCCACCAGAATAGTCCATGGAAACTCGAGGCTAAGGCATCCCCTTTGTCAAGCGTCAGTGCTCCAGGACACAACCTCGCTGCTGTTTCAACGATACAGGCCGTGGTTCACCAACATATCGCAATAATGGGCATATCGCCACCTCATCGAAATGTCCCTGCGACTTTCAGCTTGGTACCTCAAGTCGTTGCGGCTGCTACTCTAAATTGCACCTTTGTACCACGACAAAACCCAGCCGAATGGCGCTTTCATGATGATTGGCCCATATGCTTCACGTGCCATTGGATAAGACACATCACTCGCCATTACCACAGCCGTTAGACCTTGTCGCCTCGATTAAGCTTCTATGACTGGGGAACTCGCTTTGAACGTGCACCACATGCCCCGTCCTACCCTGCTGAGACAAGTGCGGAGCATATTCCCGAACATCGAACCAGCCGCACGCCAGCACCCGTGCGTGGTGAGTCCCGCTCGCCCCATCCTTGCCGCTCTCTGTCTCCCCACGACCATTGCTCGTAAAACTACCCGGTGCAGTCCCCGAAGGTAACGCTGCATACACGACTCGGAGTGCAAATCTTCTGATTACTCCCGACCAGCGATGCGACTTTCTTGGAATTCTAGTTGATGGGTTACCTGTAAGTTCACTTAATAATACCGGTGCACAAATATCTGTTATGAGCTCGGACCTCCGCTGCCGCCTCCAAAAACTTCTGACGCCTGCGATTGCACCTACCGTTCGTACAGCGCATCTTAGTACTCCTGCTGTGCTTGGAATGTGCCCTGCGCAATTAACAATTTCTGAGCATCAAGCTTCGTTTCTGTTTGCTCTCAAGGTCTCATCTTTGGAATCGAATTTCTGATTTCGCATGCTGCGCTCATTGACTGTTCTAAACGTATTCTTCGGCTCGAGCTGTCATCCTTCTCAGAGATTGTCTCTACCAGCTCACCTCGTCTTTGCTCTGTCGAGTTCTTCCGACTTTGACCGCAAGCCGCAGTAAAAGTCCAACTCTCGTCATCCCCTCCAGTACCAGATAGCGATTATGTTGCTGCCCCAAATTCTGACGTGGCCTTGGCACGTAATGTCGCGCTTCCAAACACAGTGATTACCTTTAAGAACAACCGAACTTAATTTCTCGTCCTTAATTTCGGCACTCGGAGCAAGTTATTTCTCGCGGCATGTCACTTGACATCTGATACCACTGGTCGACCACACAGTTTTGCCTAACGACTGATTTGCCAGCTAGCTTTTCACCAACGTCACTCTCGTCAAATTCCAGTTCCGACCTTCGCACGCAAATGATATCCGACAAGCTCACCTGTGAACAAGTTTCTGCTCTCTGCCGCGTCATTGCTTTTTATCTGAATATCTTTGACTTCGGCGACTGTAATTTGGGCCAGACATTCGTGGTAAACCATTGCATCGATACCCCATTCGCCGACGGCGCTACCATGTACCAGCGCCGCAGCGTGCTATTACACAGCACGAAGTGAATAAAATGTTTTATAAGGCCATAATCGAACGCTAATTTAGTCCCTGGTCCTCAACCATTCTTCTTAATATAAAGAACCATAGCTGGAGATTCTGTGTTAACTACCACAATCTCAACCATATTACCAAGAAAGATGTCTATCCTCTACCGCGCATAGATGATGAACTCAATTGCTTACACCGTGCCAAATATTTCTATTCAGGGTACCTTCACTAGAACTACTGGCAGATCGCATTGGACAACAAAGACATAGAGAAGGCGGCCTTCGTGACGCCTGATGGTTTTTATCAGTTCGAAATGATGCCTTATGAATCATGTAGTGCCCCCGTGACTTTTGAGCGCATGATGGACTCCCTCCTTCGAGGCATGAAGTGGATCATCTGCCTCCGCTATGTTGACTATGTTATTGTTTTTTCGGCTACTTTCGAAAACCAACTTACCCGTCTGTTCACAGGGTGTGATGTTTTTTGACGCACCATCCTGCAAATTAACTCGTTCAAATGTCGATTTGCGCAACGCCAGATGTGCGTACTCGGCAATCTTGTTGACGCTGCGGACGTACAGAGAGACCCTGCGAAAGTCCGTGCAGTTCGTCACTTTGCCACGCCTCACTCAGCAAAGGACGTCCGAAGTTTCCTGCCACTGTGCTCCTACTTCCATCGTTTGGTCGAGAATTTTGCTGAAGTAGCCTGTCCTCTTACCCGCCTCCTCAAAATGGATGTAGCATTCACCTGAGCCCCACAGCTAAAAAACGCCTTCTCCTCGCTCGTTCTCATTCACACCAATTCACCAGTCTTAGCACATTTCAACCCACCTGCTGCCACGGAGCTTCGTACCATTGCCAGTGGTTACGGCATAGGTGCAGTGCTGGCGCAGTGGCAACACGGAATTCACCACGTTGTCCCGTGTGCAAGCCGACTGTTGCCGCGCTCGGAACACACTTATTCTATTACAGAACACGAGTGTTTAGCTGTCATTGCGAAATTCCGACCGTACCTGTATGGCAGACAAATTTCAGTCATCACGGACCACCATGCACCTTGCTGGTTCTCCTCGCTCAAGGACCCTACGGTTGCCCTGGTCAGTGGGCGTTGTGTTTAGAAAAGTGCACTTTTTCCATATTCTATATATCCGGAAAACTTCACAAAGATGCCGACTACTTGTGCCGTTACCCAGTCCATTCCCCTGAAATGTTGGAAGGTCGACCCGAAGCCCTTGTCTTTAAGTACAGCCTTCACCAACATAGCTGCTGAACAACGCCGTGGCTTCACCTGGCGTCCTATTATCTACGGTCTGCAATCCCCGTACCCTGACAACTCCTTACAGATGTTGGTTCTTCACAACGACATCTTGCACCGCTACAGCACCCGCCCAGATGGTGCTGAGCTTTTGCTCGTTGTTCCTGCGCATCTTCGCTCAGACATTTGGGCCCAGCTTTATGATGCACCTACCACAGGGCACCTAGGGGTGTCACGCACATATGACCGTGTTCGAGGACGATTGTTTTGGCCTGGCTTCTACCGTTCTGTGCGACAGTACGCTGTAGCCTGCGACCTCTGCCAGCGCCGCAAGACCCCTGCGCTGGAACCTGCTGGTACCCTCCAGCCCATTGAAAAAGTGGCAGATCACACGTACACTGGGAATCAATGATATGTGAAGCACGAATGCGAAAGGTTGATTTGACACTTTAAAATCAGCCCAATGTTATGAGGTGGAGATAAAATATGGCCTATATGACTAAGATGTCATGATTATCATGTTCGTATACGTCTTATAGCTTCGTCATCTAATTGCGTCACGTGATACCAAACTTAGTATATGTAATGCTAGCGAAACGACCGCGAGCACGCTATGAGCGTGGTATGTTGTCATGTTCTTGCATGACACGCTTGTTGGGATTATAATGTTTGCACCGCTCATATATTTTCGTCATTCATTGAAGTCACGTCACGAAAGTTGGTATATGTGGAGATAGCAATATGGCCGCGAGCGAATCATGAAGGGTCCAATATTTTCTAATGTAGCGTTGACTCGCGCGCACGCTGGGCACAACGACGCTACGTTTGCAAAATGTGTGCACTCTATAGTCTGACGCCACCCACGGCCGGCGCGACCAGCATCCGTCGGCCCGGCCTCATGGCAAGCGGCGCGAAATGCGCCATGCTGCATTTCGCGCCAATCCGTAACGCAGACAACACTGCATCTCCCTCTTTTCGCGACGAAGGGACGCCGCACGCGTTGAAACGCGTATGAATCAAAGTAACGCAGCACGGAGCGCACCTCCGAGTATATGGCAGGACCAGCGCACGGCGTGGCAACGCCGGCGTGACGCGACGAAATGAATGCCGGTGAGCACGCGCCCCGCGTCACTTCGAAATGTATTGGCGCGTTGACTGTGGCATGTACTCACGTTCTCACATTACACGCATATCATGACTATTATGTTTGCACCAGTCGCATACCTTTGTTATCCGTTGGTGTCACGTAATACCAAATTTGCCATATGTTAAGCTAGTGAAATGGCCGCGAGCGCATCAAGAGTGCGGCATGTAGTCATGTCGTTACATGACACGCATGTAGTGATTGTTATGTTTGGATGTGTCATTCCTCTATGTCGTCTGTTGACGTCACGTAATTCTGAGTTTGGTACATTTTAGGCTAGCGAAACGGCCGCGAGCACATCACGAGCGTAGCATGTAGTTGTTATTACGTGACACTCATGCTATGTTTATCATGTTTGCACGAGTATCATACCTTCGTCATTCATTCACAACCCTTAATACAAATTTTGGTATACGTGAAGCTAGCGAAGTGCCCGCCAGCGCGCCATGCGCGTAGAATGTAGTCGTGTCGTTACATTACACGCATCTCGTGATTTTGATGCTTGCACCAGTCGCATACCTTCGTCATCTATTGACGTACTGTTATACCAAATTTTGTATACGGGACGCTAGTGAAACGACCGCGAGCGCATAATAAGCGTGGCATGCAGTCATGTTGTTACACGACACGCATGTCTTGAATTTTATGTTAAGGTCTGTCGCTTGCGTTCGCCGTGCAATCATGTCATACTATACTAGTTTTCCTACATTCTATGTGAACGAGACCAACGCAAGCTCTGCAAGATCATTAAATGTCAGTCATGACATTCAGGCATACGTCATGCTTTCCATGTTTTGACTAGTCACATGTGTTCTCCACACAGACATGTTATGCTATACGAAGTTTGGTATTGATATCATTATCGAAACAGTCAGAAGAGCTAAAAGTCGTGACTGTTTGATAGAGCGATAGATAGATAGATAGATAGATAGATAGATAGCAAGATAGATAGATAGATAGATAGATAGATAGATAGATAGATAGATAGATAGATAGATAGATAGACAGACAGACAGACAGACAGACAGACAGACAGACAGACAGATAGATAGATAGATAGATAGATAGATAGATATAGATAGGCTCTAAATCGCTGAAGTTTGCGAGCAAATGCTTCGCCTTTAATACCAGATGAGCCATTTTTCCGGGTCGACATCGATCTTTTAGAACCTTTTCCCGTGTCGGCCACCGGTAATAAGTGTATTGCCATCGCTACCGAATACGCTATGCGGTATGCCATTACACGAGCTCTCCTCACCAGCTGCGCTTCTGATGTAGCCAATTTCATTTTTCATCGCATAATTCTGCGTCATGGTGCTCCTCTTCAGTGGATCAATGACCGTGGCCACTATGTTCTATCTAAAGTAGTCGGTGAACTCCTGCGATCCTACTCTGCCCACCACAAGTTTACTACAGCATACCATCCACAAACCAACGGCCTCACCGAACGCCTCAACCGTACTGTGACAAATATGTAAGCGATGCACGTCTCCAAGTAACACAAAGATTGGATCATCCACGTACCTTTTGTTACGTTCGCATTCAACTTTCCACACGTGATGACACAACTGGAGTTTCACCTTTTACCTACTGGTTGGTTATGACCCGCCTTTAGCAACGGACACCCTGCTCTATTCTGACGCCCCCTCATCGACTGCCCACGCTCGTAATGGCCTGGCCCAAGCTGACATCGCCCGCCAAGTCATCCGGGATTGTTTATTGGCCTCGCAGCGTAAACAAAGAGTGCTTACGATTGCCGACTACGCGACGTACAGTACTCCCCGAGGACCAGCGTGACCTATGAGAGTGCTCGACTCTATACCACGTCAGCAACAGCTTAAGTCCCGACCGATATACTGCACGTCTCGCGACTTAAACCATACTACTCCCGCTCGGATGATTGATCGCACAGGATCAGTGCTTCTGCTGCCGGCGGGTAATGTCACGGGCTGAGTAGACACCTGAGAAAGATGCCGTCGAAGTGCTGAGGGGAGCGTGCATGGAATGTAGCAGCGTTGTACACATTTGCTAGCCATTGCATTTATTGCGTATACATTATTTTCCGTAACATTATGTATATTGTTACGTGAGTAATGAGTCAATATATTGCAAATATATTCATGAAATTTATTTGGAAGAGTTGTTGCAGCGCTGGCAAGTCTGGCTCTGAGCTCGAGCAGCAAGCGACCTTCATCCTCTTCGTCGGGCACACACGCGCATTGATAATATGCATTGCGGCAGGCTACATGTAGCAGAACCCCCTTCGACAAAGGCACCGTCTCGGCACATCTAGATGTCAACGTCATTGGGCGAGTGGTACAGCTTTAGGCGTGTGACGTGTACAATTTCGCTGACCCGTGGGGTGTATGAAGACGATGAGGCAGCAGGAGCGATTGAAGCGGAGCTCGTGGCGATTATTTTAGCTCTTCAAAAACTTCCATCAAATCAAAACAACGCCGTCAAAATGACGGATTCTCTTTCAGTTTGTGCAGCTCTCACAGCTTCAGAGAACTCTCGAATTTCTAATCACTTTAAAACATTAGTACCCCCGCCGTTGAGACTCCTGAGGTTACTATGGGTTTCGGTACACTGTGGATAAAGATTAAATGAATTGGCTGATTCCTTAGCACGAGCCGCACTTGTTGGGCCAGTTTTGTCCATACTGGCAGATGTTGAATATATCACGGCAATAAGATATCTAAAATCAGCAATCTCCACTGATACGATAGAAAAAGTAACTACATAGACAGAATATAACCATCTCATGTTTCCACGGCAACCCCACTGGAGCCAGTCCAGAAAGCTCGAAGTCTTAATTGCTAAATTTTGATGTCGTGTCCCCCCCCCCTAAACCTGTATCTACACAGAGCTGGTCAGACAACATCACCCCTCTGCGTATTCTGTGGAGAAATGGAATCACTAGATCATTATATTGTATTGTCGCCGCTACGATATACTTCGAAAAAGGTTACTAGTTTTGCCATTTCTGAAAATAGGCGTTAAATTGACGGCGGAAACGGCGCTAAGCTTTGGTGCCTCAGTTTTGGGACATTGCCACAGGTATGCTTTCAATGCCGTTTGCGATTATATTCAGGCAACCAAGCGTATATCTTTGTGATCTTCAATCAAAAAATTATTTATTACTCCCCAGGGCAGAGTGAAGTAAACGCAGTTTAGTAGTAATCATAACACCTCAAATCTAAAAATTGCTCAACTTGATTTTTTTTCGTTTGCTCTTTATATGTTGTTTTTTTACATTTTTCTTATTATAATACCAATTCATTACACATTGTTAAAATTATCACAGAAAAACTGCAGTACACTTTCTTGGCCAATCCCCCTGAGTGGTTATGAGCCATCACCCCAGGGAAACAAAACAAAAACAAAACAAATTTCATAAGTGCGGGAGTCACTGCACAAAGAACGCTGTATGGCCATGTGTACGGAGTGAACAGTTAAACAAGCCAAGGTGCCTGGTCGGAGATCACAGCAGAAGCAACGAACGGGGCGAAAAGTGCACATCGCGGTGTCGTTGATCTTATCGACGTCGTTGTTTTTTTTCGGGAGGTCAGAAGGCGAGCACGGGCGGCCTCGAGTGCGTGGGCGGCCCGGCTGATGGCGTCGAGGGCATAATCTGGTGTGGGAGCTGGTGGCAACGAATTGACTGTATCGAGGGGCAGTGTGAGCCCGCGGCCGAACAACAGAAAAAATGGGGAGTAACCAGCTGCATCATGGCTAGATGAATTGTACGCAAATGTCACATATGGTAGGTCAAGGTCCCAGTCGTAGTGGTCTCAGGACACGTACTTTGAAAGCATGTTTCGTTGAGGCGCTCCGTGAGGTCATTTGTTTGCGGACGGTATGACGTAGTGAGCCTATGGCGCGTCGCACATGAGCGTAGAATTTCCGCTATGATTCGCGATAAAAATGTGCGGCCTCGGTCCGTGTCAAGCTGGCGTAGAACACCATGTTGCAAGATCACATCGTGTAGAAGAAAATCCGTGACGTCCGTGGCGCAACTTGTTGGAAGAAGCGTGTGATGGCGTAGCGTGTGGCGTAGCCAGTGCCCACAGCTATCCTCCTATTGCCAGCAGAAGACAGGTGAAAAGGGCCAAGTAACTCCAAGCTGACATAAGAGAAAGGTTCAGAAGGAATGTCGAGTGGTTGAAGGCACGTAGCCAGAAGCATCGACGGTGTTTTGCGGCACTGACATTCCTCCCACGCCACAACGTATCTTCTTACGGAGCATGCGAAACTTGGCCAGTGGAAGCGACAGCGAATGTGGTCGTATTTGCGGGACACGCCGGGGTGACCGGCAGTAGAAAAGTCGTGAAGTTCGCGGAGTGCAGCCAAGCAGAGGTGTTTGGATATAGCAAGCAGCAGAGATGGGCCGTCTGTATGGAAGTTATGCCGATAAAATGCTCCATTCTGGATTAAGGACGCATTATAAGATTGGTTAGATAAAGAAGAGTCACGGAGCTCGATGATAGACCATATGGCTACATTACGACGTTGCTCGTCGGCTATGTAGGTCAGTTGGGAAATGGAGCACACGCAGGCGTCGTTGTCAGGTACGTCTGCTGGTTCACTAATTGGATAACGAGAAAGGCAATCGGCGTAAGTGCAGTCGTCCAGACTTGAACGTCACAGCAAAGGTGTATTCTTTCAGTCGCAGAGCCCAGTGACCAAGTCAACCTGTGTGATCTCTCGGGGATGAAAGCTATCAGAGCGCATGGTCGATCGCGAAGACGCAAAACTGTGCCTGATAAATATAGACGGAACATTGAGATCACCCTGACAAGAGCAAGGCATTCTCGCTCTTTGATCAAACAGTTGTGCTCTACAGGTGTAAGCAGGCGGCTAGCAAACGCTATACCGCAATCCCTGTTGGCGTTGGGCGAGAGTGGCTCCGATAGCGTGATCACTGGCATTCGTTCGGCCCTCATTTTGGATGGATGGGTCAAAGTGGGCCAGGATGGCGGGCGTCGTCAAAAGTTTTATGAGGCGTGAAAATGCCGCAGCTTGAGTGGATCCTCATGAAAATGGGACGCCTTTCTTAAAAATATCAGTAAGTGGTTAGGTGATTTCAGCAAAGTCTTTCACAAACCACCTGAAGTAGAACCTGAGTCCCGCAAAGCTCCGGAAACATTTGGTGTATCGGGGTAGTGGGAAACTGGTCACGGCGCAAATTTTCTCGGGGTGCGGACGCACACCAAAAGCATCGAGAAGGTGGCCCAACACTGTAATCTATTGGCGGCCGAAGTGACGCTTCGAAGAGTTCATTTGGAGGCCAGCATTGCGGAAGACCTCGAGAATGGCCGAAAGACGCTCAAGGTGGGTATCAAAAGAAGGGGAAAATACGGAAACGTCGTCTAGGCAACAAAGGCATGTTGACCATCTGAACCCGTGTAGCAGAGTGTTCATCATACGTTGGAACGTGGATGGCGCGTTGCAATACCGCAGGGCATAACCTTCAAATGGCACAGGTCATCGGGGGTGACGAAGGCGGTCTTTTTCTGTCTTTTTCATCCATGGCAATCTGCCAATAACCAGACCGAAGGTCGGTGAACGAAAAGTAGCGTGCCGTGGAGACAATCGGGAGCGTCATCAATACGAGTCAAAAGATACACGTCCGTTTTCAAAATTCAATATAGATGCCGATAATCGATGCAGAAACACTATGTGTTGTCCTTCTTTTTAACCAGGACGACGGCTGATGCCCATGGGCTTGATGAGGGCTAAGTAATGCCTTTATATACATCTTGTTCACTTCAGCTTGAATAATCTGCGCTTCGGTGCGGACATGCGATACGGTCGACGGTGAATGGGAGTAGCATCACCAGTGTTGATGCGGTGCTGGACAAGAGAAGTTTGGCCGAGTTGTCTATTGTCAAGGTCGAAGATGTCATGGTAGGAAGCTAAAAGGCGAATGAGGGTGGCTGATTGCGCTGGGGGGCAGATTGCAAAAACAGCGTGATGTCAGTACGTTTTTGGTACTGGTAATGCTGGAGATAATGGTGCACGCTTGTAATCGCTGGCGCTTCGCTGGCACTTTGCTGGCCGCACTGAGAAAAGGCTGTGTCGGCACTGGCTCAACTGCTGTGATGCTGGTAAGCATTGCGAAGCACTGGAAGCGCTGAAATTTTCGCTGGCAAGCGCTGGTGAATACTGGAACAAGCACTGTTTCTACCAGCGCAGCGTGCACGTTATTGTAGCGTGTACCGTGGTATGTTTCGGTGTCGTTAATTATAAAACACTTGATTCGACGGCCCGGAGAGACGCTACCCTAACAGGTACCGAGCATACGCAATCTTTGCGGCCACGTACATATCACATCAATTATAATCCACCTTTTATGCATATGCCCCTGCGTATACCGGTCATATTCGCATCATCCGTGTATTGCTGTAACAATTCCAAGTTACAGAGTTTGTAAGCCTGGTGCTGGACTCCTAACAGGAACAGAAAACTGTTTCTGTCGCAAAGTTGACGAAACGTAAATGAGCTCTCTCGATCGCTTCGCAAGGTTTCTCAGAGGAGGCGAGAAAAAAAAAGCTATCGTTCGATTCCTCCACACCACATAAAT
Organism: Rhipicephalus annulatus; assembly: GCA_013436015.1. Lineage (NCBI taxonomy): Eukaryota > Metazoa > Arthropoda > Arachnida > Ixodida > Ixodidae > Rhipicephalus > Rhipicephalus annulatus. Next base: position 166,648 of record WOVY01010687.1, on the reverse strand, counting down.
GTATGTCTGGCCATGCTTATACTTCTACTTACTGTAGGTATGACTTATGCCTTTATTCATAAACGCTCCTTCACTCAAGGGCTCCCCTCGACTTGACGAAGTCAAGGCGGAGCGTGCTCGTCTACTCAAGGGGCCGCTGCGTTTCAAGAACGCTTCTCCACACTTCCTTAGCCAAGGCAGGCCTTGGAAATGTTCCCTTCACTCGAGTGAACTGCATGCGCCGAGAAAAGGGCCTGATAACGAGAGTATTCGTAAATGTGGTTAAGAATTGCATATTTCTGCTCAGTAAAAGAACGCTTTCCCTAGTTATTTTTTATAAATTAACATTACAGCAAAATGCACGCATTTAGAGTGGTAGCATGGCTTTCTCAAGCCTTGTGATGGTTGAGTTAGCGGAACCTCCGCTTCAAGTCTGGCAACAGTCGCACCCGGGCCGCTGAACGAACAGCTGATGGCATTTTGTCTGCTGCTAAACTTGTCTGCCTGCTTTGTTTATTTTGTTTCGTATGCGTCTATTATATACAATATATATACACTGTAGTGTCTGCGTGTGTGTCGTTTGAGACCCTACTTTCACCGCTGTTACTAATGAACTACGTGAGCGATGACAGGAAGCGCAACGGATGTTTTTTTCTTCGTTTACTTTCGCTTTACTGAGAGCCTTTTGATCACAAATCTAGCCACCGAATAGATAACGTGGTGGATCGTGATTAACTTTTACTTTTTATCACAATATATTGGTGTGCTTTTAGAATTCACCACCGAATTATGTATAAGGATTACTCGTACGTAAATTCGTTCTCGCTACGGGAGTACGGGCACAGGTCCTAATTTCAGGGGCCTGTGCAATATTCATTTTTCTCAGTTACTACGAATTTTAACCTGGCGCTTTCGTAGTTGTTCCTCTGCGTATAACAGGGAATTGGGAAGACAATGCTCCCAACTGCTATTCAAGGTTATACAAGGGTAGCGTTTAAAACTATGCATGTTATACTCGTAGCTGAGCGTTTGAATTAGACTGCTACGCAAGTTAAGAAAAGCTATCGTGTGCCTTTCTTTGACTATTGGCGAGAAAAATACATTTTAAGTTGTTTTCTCTATTTAGCAGCATATATAGTCGGTTAACAGGGTCTGATGTGTGTCTGTCTGTCTGTCTGTCATTTTCAGCATTTCAAACTTCCAAGGATGCCTAAGTAATCAGTTTTTGTTTTTTTCATTGTTCTTCTATTCGCCCTGCATTTGTGGATGCGTCTAATTTGACAGATGAGACGAGCGGCGCCACGTAACCTTTAGGTGTGTGTAGCTTACGTCTTCAAGTTCTCACAGTGGCAATGCCTTAATATTTTTTTCCAGTCTCCTTCTTCGGCAAGTTCAGAAGCACAGTCGTTAGTGCACGAGTGACCTTCGCGCTAATGTTTTGGCTTTTATTTGCAGAATGTAATTACTGGGCATACCTGTTGAAAAAAATCGTGATGTCTGTGCTCCATTCCAAAGACTCGGCCCTGAAAATGATTAGGAGATGTTTTATTAATTTGGAAATCATAAAAGTGAAGCCACGTCTTACTTTTGGCGATGTCCTGTTTAAAAAAACAATCCTGTGGGGTGTGAACACCTTGGAGAAAGTGTCGTAAAGAAGCAGCCTATGTTACTCTGCTGATTTATTGAAGACCAGTGAAACAAAGCGGCAAAAAATTCTCAAGAGTATTGCAGTCATCGCGGATACATCTGGTCAGAACCCAGTAAATAAAATATCCGCTATTGCTGCATCAGTAGCACGTCTACCCGTTTAAACCACGCCATCTAAGTTCCGTGAAAGAGGAGTGTAGCTGCTTTATATAAAACAAGTTTTGAATTTTCTAGAACTTTTTTCCTGTAGAATCAGAGAACGGGTTTCTGCAGTCCTGTCTCATCGAGAAACGACAAACACGAAGATAATGTGTATTGATAAATGAACAAAACAGAAGTTGTGAATGGCAAATGAACCTTTATTGCCTGTGGCTGATGAAGAGCAACGGGACAAACACAACAATGCAACTGAAAAGTGTTCATCGATCAAACATGTGCATTTTACACACTGTAAAGATAAAGTATTAGCTCTGAGAACATCATAAATGAAAATAGAGGAAGTAGGCACGATATCGTGCCTGTTGCAGTGCAGCTGCACGGATTCACTGCAGTTTTTGTGCTTTTGTATACAGTCGTGCAAACTCTGCAATGCATTGATAATACGGCACATTTTAGGAGGCTTTTCCTATGGGTTTTTCTGTCGGGAGCTGGTCCCTTGCGCTAAAAAGGCAAGAAATATTATTACAAAACCGTAATAGCTTGGACACCAAAACCGCATTTTTCTTTACTTCCAGCAGTGCACACATTCATGAGTATTTCTTGTGTTTAGAGACATGGTTGAAGTATTGAGCTTTGACTATTTCGGCACAAGTTTGGCTCAGGCACTTGGGCAGCTGACCAGGCATATGGTTATATATTTTATTATCTAATTGCATGAATCAGTGTCATAGCCAGCAATTCTTCTTCTGGGGTGGGGGTTCAATAAAAAACAATCTCATTATGTATCTGCTGTATATCTATTTCATATGTTTGCGTTTTCATACGACACTCAAAGCATTCTTGCGTACATGCAGGTTTCACAGAGCATGATTCTCTGCTTGATCCCCTATAGGTGGGCTTGGTTGTTCATTGGTATTGTGAGCTGCATAGACACTGTATATGAAAGTTATGTTTCACACGTAGTAGCAACAGCACCACACTCATTGCGCCCAATTGTAATGTGTTTTTCGTTTCATGATCTGCCACTAATAGTGATCTGACCGAAGCAGAAAAAAATGAAAAAAAAACGCAGGAGAACTTACCTTCTCGTTGATGCAGGTGGTCGTCTAACGGAGGTATGCTTCGCTGTAAATTTCGGCTGGAGTAGCAAATATTCACTGGAGAAAAAGCCACTCTAAGTACGGTTAATGCAGTGCATGAAAAGTTGACTATTACATTTCCTTTCCACTTGCTTGTCAAGCTTTCGCGCCACGATTGAACTGATGTGGTGTGCAAGCTTTATCGAAACACTTCAAAGCACTGGCGTCCGCAATAAGTCTTGAAGCACTCGAAGGGCGAGTATACGCACACCCGAGGGCAGGTAATCCACTGGCTCATGGACGGAACACAACACATCACGACACTGGCGAGCAGTCATCTTGACACCACGTCCCCCTGTCCCGGCGCCACAGTTGCAGTGGCCGAACCGTTCGAAGACAGCTCCGCAGTAAACGCGTACCGTCACTGTCGAATGAACACGGCAGTGGCAGCCTAATTGATCGAGAAACGCAGTGAAAATAAGACGAGAGGGGCCACGGACGCCATGTTGGCGCAGAAACTTCACTCGAGAGATGAATAGAGGTAGCTCGATCGCTTCCTTGACAATCTCGAGGAAATACTTGAGATTTTCTCAAATTAATGAAGCGTTTCAAGTGAAGGGTGGTTTGTGATTGGGCAAACGCCACTCAAGGAATGTTTCTAGTGAAGGGTCGAGTCGAGGAGCATTTGTGAATACGGGGGTTAGAAATGTTACGAAGCTCAAATCTAGAATCTTCAAAATCTCAACTCACCGCGTCGAAAGCGGTCTTACCCAGTGCCCGGACCAGCGAGCATTCAACCTGTCGTGCCGGCCGCATTGGTATATATGTTACCGGCGCTTCTTGCTTCGTGCACACAAAACTTTAAAGTGTGAGAATAACTGTAAAGTATAGTTTAGACATCCATGAACCTAAATCAATCATTTTCTTTGTGTCAATGTTCGCACGAGCGCTGACGATCGAACGTCACGTTTTCAGCTACGCAGGCTGTCACCGGAAGCTGCCAGCCGCAATTAGCCGGTACTTCTCTTACTGATATGTAACAACACGCAATTTTCAGTTGGTATTTGGTACGCTTTCGCGAAAGGACTCCCTGGCATACGTTTTCAGTGGATTGCATTGGTATCTTTATGGGTGTTTTTTAATTGTTGGTAATGGTATAGCTGCATATAACTGTACACTTGCACGCTCACTGTACACTGCCAGCGGAGGCCACAAATAGGGCTGTCACTCGGCATCGGCAATCCGTAAATGCATTTATGGCATTGATTGACCTTCCACTTGCTTCAGGTACGGTTTAGGTAATAGTTAGAAATGTTGCAAAGTTAAAGTGCAGACACTTCTAGCATCACAGCTCAGCTGCTTCGAGAGCATCCTTACCAAGTGCCCCGTCCCAGCAAGGCCTATCGAGCCAGCCGCGTCGGTGTACATGTTGCCGGCGCTGTACTTTATGTAGGCACAATTCTAAAGTGAAAGAATGACTGTAAAATACAGTTTAGACCTTTCTGAGCCTCAATCGACCATGTATCCGCACGTGCAGTGCCCGCACAAGGAGCGGTGACGATCGATGTGTTGTGCTTTTAGCAACGTAGGCTGTCACCGAAAGATTCCTTCCAAGCGCAGGATCCGGTACTTCTCTGACTCGCATGCAAGAACACGCAATTTTGAGTTGGTAATTTGGTAGGCGTTAGTGAACTAACATACTGAATGTAGGAACAGCGCAACCAAGAAGTAGTTACTTCGTAACGACGGAAGCGAAAAACAAGGACAGAAAAGAGGGCTGTCATACTAGCATACTTTTTTCAGTGGATTGCATTAGTCATTTCTTCGGTGGTTTCTTAATTTCAAGTTTAGATATAACTGCAAATATGTAATCTGGCAGGCCGTGTGTGTACTGCTACATTGTTGCTCTTACGAAACAATACTCAATATTGACTCATGTGCGCGGATATTTACCGAACAAGACATTAAAGTTAACTGTACATATTGACCAGTAACAAGTGCGCAAACCGACTATCAAAGGAAAAAGCTATCGGCAGCAAGAGATCACAATCTGTGGCTGCTCCTCCAGTCAATTTGAGATTTTTCAGAGTTAAGATGTGGATGCTTCAAAAAACTTTGCGCTCTTGCTAATATCCGCACGTCGTTCGGTGCCCGGAAGCTGATCGTCACTGTCGAATCAAGACGCCATTGTTATTTGGAAAGAAATATAATGTCAGTCTAGACTGTGCGACTTGAAAACGTAAAGCTAAACGGCGCTTCTTCGAATAAATAGTCCTGTCACAACCAAACATTTATATCCTGGCGTGGCGGGGTGAATAGCGTACTAAGTTCAAAATCAGGAAGTAGCGAGTTCAAATCCCGTCAAGCAGCGTTTTATTTTTTTGTTTAATTTTCAAGTTTTTTTTATTTTCATTGTGCATGCGCGCTATTTTACTTATATATTTATTTATGCCCAATGGGCACCCCCTATTTAATCCTGTGAAGCCATTTTGCGCACAGTACTGAGACGCTGTCACTCCAGCGTCCCAGTACTTGCACTTGGAAGCGCTGGTACCAGCACCTCCCAGCTCACGTACCAGTGCCTCCAATAGAATTTAAGCGGGTAGAATTAACTAGAAAGAGGTTATCTGATTGGTGGCTAAATTCACGGCACGAGTGAAAATTAAACCCTTCACTGCAAATAACGAGTCCTCAAACTCACTATTTAAAGGAAAAAATCTAGTTATTGGTTAACTAAGCATTACAACTTAGTGGCGTGAGCCACCGCCCAATCTAAAAAGTACAGCCATATCAATTCATCTATCCATCCATCCATACTGGGCCCATAATCAGGCAGGGCACTGGACGATGGTACGTAGTGGCGCTGGTTTTTGCAATAGGGCAGGGGTAATCATGCGACGTATTGACATGTCGAGGAGTGTGGCATCTTATGGGTGACAAGGGATATTAGTGCAAACGTCGGCTGCAAAATTGGTTACGTGGTCATCGGCTAAGGACCGCCACGTGGCTAGTAAGAGGCCTTGAGTGAGGACTTGCTTCGAGAAGCCGAAATTTATGACGGGTAGATGTATCTGGTTGGTGCCTACACTTACGCTACAGTGAGGGATGGTGACGTCACGGGCTAGTAGGACATCCGGAATCGGCGTGACGATTTAATCCTCATTCAATACGGGTGGGGTCGTGGCGAATGCGGCGATTGTGAGGGCTTTAGGCGGGAAGTGGAGGAAATCTGTGGCACAGAGGCCACCTTGAAGTTCAAGTTGAATATCTGGCTGAAGAGGAAGGTATAAGCAAAGGGTACCAGCGGAACAGTCTATCCGAGCAGAATGGGATGACAGGAAGTAAATCCCTAAGAGGAGGTCATGAGGACAGTTATGAAGCACCATGAATAGAACAGGAACGTAGCGGTTGGCGATGCTTATGCGATCCGTACACATTCCGAGGGCAGGAACAGTTCCGCCATCGACGACACGTAGAGCTTCTATAGCAGTAAGCGTCAGTACCTTCCATAATTTAGCAGCGGGAAAAATGAACACTCATTATGGACACGTCAGCGCCAGTAGCGACTAGTGTCGTCAGAGAAATGCTGTCCACGTGTACATATATGAGGCTCTTGTTCGTAGGAAGCGTCAACGAAGGGTTCGGTTCTGACGGAAATGATGTAGCACTACGCGGCAAGTTCTAGTCTTTCGTCGGGTACGATGGAAGGTTGGGTGGCGAGGGATGGCGGTGTGGCTGGGGCGACGAAAACGACGGCGTTGAGGGGACAGAGAACGAGCAGGAAGGCGGCGGTTAGGTGTGTCGAAAGCAGAATTTTTACGGCTGGGCGAATATCGGCGAAGATCTTTGTATGAGCGATAAGGTGCACCAGACAGGTTCCTATGTGGTGGCGTTCAGGAGGCACGGCAGTAGCGGGAGACATCTCCAGCGCGGTGGCAATGGAAGCAGATCGGTTTGTCGTCGGGAGTCCGCCATTATTTGGGGTTCGAGATTGTGGAAGAACAAATTTGTCACGTCTGGATGCATTGATGGGCATTGGTCTGGAGGAGGGGCGAGAGAAGGAGCAGGTGACAGGGAACCCGAGGTTGGCAAATTCTTCTCGTACGACCGCCTCCTTATGTGATTCTTAAAGAGAAAGAAGAGAAATGTGTGCCCCATAGTTGTCTGCAACAGAGTGCAACACCTCAACCGTTGCTGACAAGGGATGGGGGTAAGTAGGGTTTGAAAGGATAAGATTAAAAGGTACTTGTAGAGAGAGGAAAGAGAGAACGACGCGAAGGGACAGCGAGTGATGAAAGTACAGAGGAGTTAGGAAAGATGGACACGGTCACAAGAGTCCCTGGATGGTGCACCACTCGACGAGAGCTCTTTTCGGCGTCAGGAGATGGCGTAGGGCGATCCCAGCTGGCCATAGCTGCACTGTTGTCGGAGATCGCGAGGGCACAACCGGTTGGCACGAAATCCAGCGAGCGAGTCCGTACAGCCGCCTGAATAATAGAGACCGCAGGAGTTGTCGGTATTGTAGCATGTTTGAAAGGAGAGGGCTGAAGCAGCGCTGGATTTGCTGCTTTAGGTTCCCGTCGAACGATACGTGTGACACCCTGGTCAAAAGGCAGTGTGGCAGTGGAATCGGAGCAGGAAGATGTACCCGCCGTATTGGGCAAACGAGAACACGGAGGGAGAACCCGACGACGTTTTGCTGTTTCAAAACGGCGGCATTCCTAAACGATGTGGTCGATAGTCGATAGGTTGGTGCAGACCAGCAAATTGAAAGCATCGTCCGCTATTCCCTTAAAAGCGTCACCGACCTTGTGCACTTCAGACTTCGCCTTATCGACATTCCGGCAAAGAGCGAGAACTTCCTGTATGTAGGACACATACGATTCAGTTGGCGACTGGTCAAGGCCAGCCAGCTCCTGCCGTGCAGCTGTGTGGAAACCGGTCGGGTCCCCAAAGATGTCATGTAGCTTCTCTTTGAACGTGTCCCTGCTTGTGAGTTCGGTTAACATCTTGTTCACTTTGGCTCGAATAATCTGGCGCTCCAATGCAGACACGCGATATGGTCGAAGGTGAATGGGAGTAACATCACCTGTGATGATGCGGTGCTGGACAAGAGAAGTTTGGCAGAGTGGTCTCTTGTCAAGGTTTCGTCCAAGTAGAAGATATCATTAGCGAGCATCATGGTAAGGTCCCAGCAGGGAGTTTGACTGACTCGTTCATACAGGCGAAGCCAGCAGTCGACATCGAGGCCAGGTTGCGCAGAGAATTTCCCGGCATCACGAGTTGTGGGGACCATGACAAAGGTTGTCTGAGAAGTCGCAGCCGGAGAAGGCAACGGGTTGCCAGTGGAAGCCACGGGGGGAAATTGGAGAATGCGATCACTGCGTAGCGGCGTGGTGAGAACAGGGAACGTCTCACCTCCACAAAGTATGTTACGTGAGTAACGAGTGAATATATTGCAAATATATATTTGAAATATATTTGCAAGTGAGGTTGCAGCGCTGGCCGGTGAGCAGCAATCGACCTTCATACTCTTCGTCGAGCACACACGCGCATTGACAAATTTCATTGCGGCAGCCTACATGTAGAATTATATATATATATATATATATATATATATATATATATATATATATATATATATATATATATATATATATATATATATATATATATATATATATATATATATTGTCACGTTAAAAAGACAGGAGACGTTTTTAAGGCGTCCTCACAAAAGTCCGAAGAGCGGTCGGCTCAGCGCAGCCAAAAACAGAACAATGGCACGAGGGGAACTGCCACTTCGTCTGCCTCTTTTGCGCTGGCAGATCAAGCGCGCGGCACTGCCCCTCCTCCCTGAAGAGCATCGCCTCGATGCTAAACGAAGCGTGTATCGTAAAAAAAAAGACATTGTCACAGTGTGTGGTACGGTTTTAACCGCACCACGTGCACAATCTCGGGTCGTAGCTGTCGGCGTCGGGGTGGTTGGCTTCCGTCCGGAAGGACTTCGTAATTGACGTCGCTCACTTGTCGTAGCACTTTGTACGGGCCAAAATACCGACTGAGAAGCTTCTCAGAGAGACCTTTGCAGCGCACAGGGGTCCAAACTAACACCTGGTCACCTGGTTTATAATCGACTTGTCTGTGGCAGCGGTTGTAGCGCTGTGCATCGACGCCTTGTTGTTTCTTGATGTTTACGCGGGCTAGTTGACGTGCTTCCTCGGCTCGTTGCACGAAACACTCAGCATCTTCGTCGAGATCCTCGATGTTGTCAATGTCGCATGGGAGCATTGCGTCCAACATCGTCTGAACATCCCGACCGTATAGAAGACGAAACGGAGTGAATCGTGTGGTCTCTTGCGTAGCGGTATTATACGCGAATGTTACGTAAGGCAGTATTTCATCCCACGTCTTGTGCTGTACGTCTATGTACATAGACAGCATATCAGTCATCGTTTTGTTAAACCGCTCGGTCAGTCCATTTGTCTGAGGGTGATACGCTGTTGTCTTGCGATGCGTGGAGTAACTTAACTGAAAAACTTGTTCAAGGAGCCTTGCTGTAAACGCTGTTCCTCGGTCTGTGATGACACAGGATGGAGCACCGTGGCGTAATACAATTCTCTCGATGAAAAACTGAGCAACTTCACAAGCCGTGCTTTTAGGAAGCGCCTTAGTTTCAGCATAGCGGGTTAGATAATCTGTAGCGACGATTATCCACTTGTTGCCGGAAGATGACAAGGGAAACGGACCCAGGAGGTCCATGCCGACTTGATCGAAGGGTGTTCTGGGTGGCTCGATAGGGTGAAGTAATCCCGCAGGCTTAACAGATGGGGATTTTCGGCGCTGGCATTCGCGGCAGGCTTGAACGTACTGTTTAACGCAAGCGGCAAGTTTCGGCCAGTAGTAAGACTTTCGTACCCTAGCGATGGTTCGGGTGATGCCCAGATGGCCCGATGGAGGCTCGTTGTGGCAGGCAAATAGAATTTCCTCACGCAGCTCTGCGGGGACGACCAACAGGTAAGTTTTGTTGCTGGCGGCTGCGTTCTTCTTGTACAACACGCCCTGTCGTAAGCAGAAGGATGACAATCCGCGAGTTATATGCTGGGGCAGTGATACGTTGCGGCCCTCTAGATGTTCAATGATAGGTCGCAATTGAGCATCTGCTCGCTGCCGTAAAGCCAAGTCTGTTACGCTTACGGAGCCAAGGAAAGGGCAGTCCTCTTCGAAGCTCTGAGCGGCAGGCTCAACTGGCGCGCGTGACAACGTGTCCGCATCTTCGTGTGCACGACCGGACTTGTACACGATAGTGACGTCGTACTCCTGCAGACGTAGGCTCCACCTTGCCAGTCGTCCGGAGGGGTCTCTGAGGTTCGCAAGCCAGCACAGCGAGTGATGATCCGTCACTACTCTGAATGGACGGCCGTAAAGGTAAGGTCGAAACTTAGCAATTGCCCACACGACAGCAAGGCACTCCTTCTCCGTGGTACTGTAGTTTGACTCCGGGCGTGTTAGGGTTCGGCTTGCGTAGGCGATAACCTTTTCAATTCCCTCCTGCCGTTGGACGAGTACCGCGCCCAGACCGACGTTACTGGCGTCGGTATGAATTTCTGTTTCGGCTTCCTCGTCGAAATGTCCAAGAACAGGTGGTGATGCCAGGCGAAGCCGAAGCTCTGTGAATGCTGATTCTTGTTCAGCACTCCAAACGAACGGCGTATCGTCTCTAGTGAGTCTAGTTAATGGTTCGGCAATTTTCGAAAAATTGCCTATAAAGCGCCGGTAGTACGCGCATAGACCAAGAAACCGCCGCACACTTTTCTTATCGGCAGGAGTCGGGAAGGCTGCGACAGCGGCGGTTTTCTCAGGGTCAGGACGGACGCCTTCTGCGCTTACGACATGTCCAAGGAACTTTAGTTCTTCGTAACCGAAATGGCATTTTTGCGGCTTTAACGTAAGGTTAGCTGTCCGAATCGCCTCAAGTACCTGTCGTAGTCGCTTCAGATGTTCGGAGAAGCTGGTTGAAAACACGACCACATCATCCAAGTACACAAGGCAGCTTTGCCATTTTAGGTCAGTCAACACAGTGTCCATCATGCGTTGGAAGGTAGCTGGCGCAGAGCAGAGTCCGAACGGTAGCACCCGAAATTCGTAGAGGCCATCCGGCGTGACAAAGGCGGTTTTTTCACGGTCGCGCTCATCAACCTCAATTTGCCAGTAGCCACTCTTTAAATCCAGGGAAGAAAAATACTTCGCTCGTCGTAGTCGGTCAAGCGAGTCATCAATACGCGGCAGCGGATAAACATCTTTTTTTGTGACGTTGTTGAGCTTTCTGTAATCTACACAGAAGCGAAGCGTACCGTCCTTCTTCTTAACCAGAACGACCGGTGAGGACCAGGGACTGTTCGAAGGCTGGATAACGCCGTCGTCGATCATTTCTTTCACTTGCTGCTTGATGGCTGCGCGTTCTGTCGGCGAGACGCGGTATGGCTGTTGGTGAATAGGTCTTGCGTCGTCGTAAGTGATTATCCTGTGCTGTGTAATTGGCGTCTGACTCACTTTAGACGACTGAGCAAAGCACGCCCTGAATTCAAACAATAGCTCTCGCAAGGCCCTCTGGTTCTCTTCCGGCAGTGCACTGTTCATGTCAACATCTATTACGGTTTGTCCATCGCGGCTACTGTCTTCACAGGCAAAACACTCAATGACGTCCTCCAAGGCTTCAGCGTAGGCGACCGCAGTGCCCCGGAAAAGGTGACGATGCTCATTGGTGAAATTTGTAATCATGACCTCGGCTGTACCGTTCCGAATGTCAATGATGCCTCGTGCCACAGAAATTCCAAGCGCCAGCAGCAGGGAGACGTTGCACTCTGCCACTGTTTCACCGTCACTGGTTCCTTCGGAAGTCACCTGAATTAGGATACTTGCACGAGGTGGTATTGTGACACTGTCGTCGGAAACACGGAGGGCGGTTGTACGGCGGTTGGAGTCCCTTGACGTAGCGTTGACTGTCGAAAAGGAAATGCAGCGTCGCCGTAGGTCGATTACGGCGCCATATTCCCGAAGAAAATCGAGGCCGAGAATTAATTCGCGGGAGCAGTCACGTAGCACGATGGAGCTGACCAAAAACGTGCAGCCTCGTATTTGTAGCCTGGACGTGCACAAACCAACCGGCGTTACAACATGTCCGCCAGCTGTACGTACATGCGATCCTGTCCAAGGCATTATCACTTTCTTCAAGGTACGTGCCAATTGTCCGCTAATAATCGAGTAGTCAGCACCAGTGTCTATTAAGGCAGTTAAATTGCGACCGTCGAGCATCACAGGTATGTCCATTGAAAAGTCGCTCAGCTGAGATACAGGCGCCGGCGTAGTCGAATTTCCGTTGGTCCGATATCGCGTCGATTGGAGGGCGAGGTCTTCATCACGTCGAGAATCAGCGGCCTCGCCTCGAAAGGTCGCTGGCGTTAGTTTTCCAGGCGGGGGCTCGGAGACCGTCCTTGCGGCCTTCGATTTCCGTTGCCTGAATAAGACGACGACCGCGGTGACGGTGAACGCGACTGACGCCTGAGTGGGACGTTCTGCCGAGCGATAAAATCTTCAATTTCTGGTGGTCTCTGTCCAAACCGGGGGCGGGGTGAATTGGCAGGAAAACCCTGCAGCCCAAGTCGGCGGTACTGGCAGTCTCGGTAGAGGTGACCCGCTTCACCGCAGTGGTAGCAAAGCGGTCGTCGGTCGGGCATGCGCCATATGTCGGATTTACGCATGACGGGTCGAGTGTCTGCAAAATAAGGGACCACCTGTGCGGACTGCAGTGTGGCGTACGGGGTTGCGGCTGGTAGTGGGACTGGTGCAGGTGCGTTGTGTTCGAACGTGTCGGTATAAGTGGTGCGCTGGCAACCACTCACTGGGGATGGTGTCGTGGACGACGGAACGGTGCGTCTCAATACGTCTGCGTAGGTCACCCCTAGAGGTTCCCTTGAAGTTGCGAACGCCTGAAGTGGTGCAGCAACCTGCGTTGGTGTCTCGCGACGAGGTGTGCCGAGCGCATGCTGAACTTCGTCACGTATGATGGTGGCGATGCAATTCGTGGAAGGCTGCTGCTGCGCCTGGTTCAGCTGTTGCAGCTGTTGCAGCTCGTCGCGAACAACCGAACGTATCAGCTCGCGAAGCGCTCCCACGTCGGTCGGGAACGAGCCTAGCCCGGTGGTATAGGTAGCATTCACTTGCCGATCGTACTGGTTCCGCTGCTGCAGCGCCTTTTCCATGGCGACGGCTTCAGTGAGGAACTCCGCAACCGTTCTAGGCGGACTACGAATGAGTCCAGCGAAGAGCTGCTCTTTCACACCTCGCATCAAGTGTCGCAGCTTCTTGTCTTCCGGCATGGTTGGATCGGCGCGAGTGAACAGATGAACCATATCCTCCACGTATGCAGCCACACCTTCATTAGGCATCTGCATGCGGGACTGGAGGGCCCTTTCAGCGCGCTCTCGACGATCGAGACTCGAGTACGTTTCGCGGAGCCTGTGACAGAACTCATGCCACGACGTTAGGAGGCCCTTGCGGTTCTGGAACCATGTGCGAGCACCATCCAGAAGACTAAAGTACACATTCTTGAGCTTCGCTACTTCGTCCCACCCGTTGAAATCCGCTACGTACTCGTACTCAGCCAGCCAATCTTCCACATCTTCATAGAGGCCACCACGGAAGGGACTCGGAACACGTGGTTTTTGCAGCGTGTAATGAGTGGGTGCAGCTGCGGGTGCAGCGGTTGGAGCAGCGGCGGCTCCAGCGGCAGGGGAAGCGGTGACAGCAACAGTATTCTCCATACCAGTCGACGTACTTGTACTGTGAGGCACAAACTCGGGGGACAGTCCTCGAATCCTCCGACTGAAACGGTGTACCGGCGTAAGCTCTGGGTTTTGGGTCACGTTCCGGCTGCTAGAAGGAGTCTGTTGCATAGGTGAGGTTACCCCGCACCTCCACCATTAAAATGTCACGTTAAAAAGACAGGAGACGTTTTTAAGGCGTCCTCACAAAAGTCCGAAGAGCGGTCGGCTCAGCGCAGCCAAAAACAGAACAATGGCACGAGGGGAACTGCCACTTCGTCTGCCTCTTTTGCGCTGGCAGATCAAGCGCGCGGCACTATATATATATATATATATATGATCTAACAGACAATAATGCAAAGAATGTATAGGGGAAGTTATTAGAACAAATTAAATGTAAGTAAGACAAAAGAAAAGTGGGTGAAAAATAACCAACTGTGACCTGGAATCGAACCTACGAGCTTCGAATAACGCGTTTGATGCTCTAACCCACTTTTCTTGGGTTAATTATATGTGAATTTAAACGTGGGAGTGTTAGACAGTGCCATCTGTAGCCAAGTGGCGAGTGTGGAACACCATTTTATGAGTCTGTGTGGCGTGACGTAGCACGTGAACTTTATACGAGTGGGCCGCTGACCAATAGTCCCTCGTATACAACTTAATAACACCAAGTCTGCCAGTACGAGACCCTCGTTAATGAATAAGGGGAAGAGGTGTATACATAAGGGCTCTTTTTTCCGTGTTTTGACGCAGTATTATTGAGATCTAGCAGACAATAATGCCAAGGAATGTCTAGGGGAAGTTATTAAAAGAAATGTGATGTAAATAAGAGGAAAGAAAAGTGGGTGAAAAAATAACCAGCCGTGGGCAGCAATCGAACCTACGACTTTCGAATAACGCGTTCGATGCTCTAACCACTGAGCTATTACAGCGGCCTTCCCCCAACCCACTTTTCCTGGTTTTATTATATGTGAATTTAAACGTGAGAGTGTCAGTCAGTGCCATCTGTAGCCAAGCGGCGAGTATGGAACACCATTTTATGAGCCTGTGTGGTGTCACGTAAAACTGAAATTATTACGTATTAGGTTCACGTGCTACGTGACGCCACACAGGTTCATAAAATGGTGTTCCACACGCGCTGCTTGGCTACAGATAGCGCTGACTGACACTCCCACGTTTAATTTCACATAGAAACCTAAAAAAATGGGTTGGGGAAAGGCCGCTGGGATTGCTCAATGGTTAAAGCATCGAACGCGTTATTCAAAGGTCGTAGGTTCGATTTCTGCTCACGGCTGGTTATTTTTTCACGCACGTTTCTTTCTTCTTGTGTACGCAACATTTGTTCTAATAACTTCCCCTATACATTCCTTGGCATTATTGTCTGTTATATCTCATTAATATTGTGTCAAAACACAGAAAAACGAGCCCTTAGCATAAACCTCTTTCCCTTTTATAATATATATATATATATATATATATATTCATGGAGAGAGAGGGAGATTTTCATCGACGCACTCGCACTTTATATGAATTTGCATACACAAAGATTGCAAGACGCACTTCCTTTTATACCACGACCTTCCATCACACCTTAACAGGCCGAGGAATGGAGCCCTTAGCCCGATTCCCGCGTCAAATATGCGAAGCTCATCTTGCTATCACGCCTCTTTTTCTTATGCTTTGGCGGTTACCATCTACAGATAACGCACTAGTTTGTTTATTAAATTTTTATGAATGTTAGTCGTCGGGATGGATATATACCAAGCATCAATTAGGCTACAAGCACTTTAAACGGGGCTACAGCTACCAAACACCAAAACACGCATTCGGCAAATGCTCCTTTATCAATGTACAGTGAACTTTACACCTATAAGAGCGCGTATTACTTTCGTGTTGTATGCCGATTCCAATGACGGGAGGATCAACTATGATTTTTCAACGAATAGTTGCAGTCATATTTTTGAAATATGTATTACACTCTCTTGCAGGTATTCAGGCTTGCGTATAATTGCTTGCATATATTTGTTTTGCTTGCTAATAGTCTGAACACTGTTTCTAGAGCATGCAATTATAATAGATGTGATGTAGTTAATGCTTGTTTTCTTTTTTCGTTTTCAACATACTCTTGACTTTTTGGGGGTTTTTACAGGAGTAGGACAAAAAAGAAAAGCAGCAAAAATCTTGCCACATCAAAAGTAACAATAATATTTGTTCGATGCAGCGTTGCTGAACAAGTACATGTTAAGAAAAAGGAAGCTACATGCATGAATAAATTAATACCAGACGCATTATTATTTTAGAAATCAGAAATGCTTTTATTTTCCAACGAATTTGTTGGGGGTCCTTCAGGCGAAAAGCTGCATAGTACAACTTCAATGTGCCTGAAGGCTCTCACATGACAGCAGTAACACTAAAACCAACATAAATGCAGATGTTTAGCATATATCTAAATATAATACACCATTTTATTTGAAACTAGGAACTTACAACATGTTGAGTAACACTAGTGATTTCCCATGAACACATGGTACTTAAAAATAACATAGAAATGTAATACATATGTCAGAAGAGATGTGACAGTACGTTATGATCCATAAGAAACAATAGTATTTACAACACTAAGAAAAGCACTGCTATATATATGACTATCATGCACAATATGATGATACTTTGTATATTGAAACACTGAGCACGAAGTAGATAATATAACAGAAAATGCGAAAATGTAATAACTATGTATTTTATATGTTCAATCCGATTTACAAAAGTATGGTCTAATTTGTTTGCGACTCAAAGTATTCGGATTAAATGTTTCTCCTTGCACTTTATTTAACAACGAAGGTAGGCTATGTCTTAGTGACTGCATAAGATAATTTGTGCGTCTGATGGGTACTAACCACCTGTCTTGGCTACGAGTACGCGAGTCACTTTTTTTTATTCGAGTCGTGACGTATGTTTTAGGAAGGATTTCATATTGTCGGAGCCGAAACAAAATGAATATAAAAGTCTGTATTCGTAAAGATTTGTTGCACGTATTATATTATGTTTTTGAAAAAGTTGAGCGCTAGGATGAAAATAGGGTACATTGGCTATTTGTCGAAGCGCGTGTTTTTGAAGTTGAAGAAGTGTACGAATATAAGCTTTCGTGGTGGTGGCCCATACAAGCGCAAAATAGTGAAGATGCGATTCAAACAAGGCGTAATATATTTGCAACTCCACCTTCTCAGGAAAAAAAATGCCGACAGCGAGAAAGCACACCATTGGCAGATGACAACAATTTTGATATTAGTTCAACGTGATCGGTCCAATTCATGCGTTCTGAAAACGTAACGCCTAACAGTTTGTATTTGCTCAAACTTTCAATGGGAGCACCATCTAAGAATAAATCTTCATTGAAACAAGATTGGCTGCCTCTCGCCCTGAACAATATGACTTTAGACTTTGAGCTGTTAATTGTTAGAGCATTATTACGAGACCACGCTGACAGATTAGAAAGAATATTGCGAGATTTCTGCGACAGATGATCAACTTCATGGTCAGAGACAAACAAACTTGTATTGTCAGCGTAAAGCACAATGAATGCATCACTAACAATTTCAGCAGAGTCATTTACATAGACTTAAATTAGGTCGGTCCGAATACGCTACCCTGTGGTACTCCCGATGTAATTTCGCGATATGAAGAGCAGAAATTTTAAATAGCAACACACTGAGTCCGCCCGGAGAGATATGATCGAAACAACAAGTTTGCCACGCCCCGAATACCGTAACTATCAAGCTTTCTTACTAAAATTTCATAATTTAAGCGATCGAATGCCTTGCTATACTCTATAAATATACCTAAAGGTAGCTTTACTGCATCAATGTTATCTATTATTAGCTCCTATGGCATAACAATGCTGTCTCTGTCGACCTGCCTGGGCGGAATCCTTGCTGACAGTGAGACAGAACGTTATTCTTAAAAAAAGTCATTGATTCTAGCGGAGATTACCTTTTCTAAACCCTCAAAAAAGGTGGACAGAATAAAAATAGGTCTATAGTTTCCTAGGTCATTTCG
The DNA here is from genome assembly GCA_013436015.1 of Rhipicephalus annulatus. Classification (NCBI taxonomy): domain Eukaryota; kingdom Metazoa; phylum Arthropoda; class Arachnida; order Ixodida; family Ixodidae; genus Rhipicephalus; species Rhipicephalus annulatus. Next base: position 148,905 of record WOVY01010687.1, on the reverse strand, counting down.
ATTACCGCCTTTAAAAATCTCTGAGACCGTGTCTTTCTTCATAGAACTTGGAAAATGGACAGTTTCTAGATCAAGATTAAAAACAAATGCAAGGTGGATTGTGATGACGTCAATTACAAAATTATTGGTCTGATTTGAATGCGATGTGCATCAACAGAATTGCTGTTTTAGGCCCCGAAAAGTACGAGAAATCTCAGTGTCATCATTCGGCTCGAAAAAAATGCTATGCATACATCTGGTAACAGCTGTGCCAGTGACCACGCTATCCGATGACGTCATGATGATCACGAAGTGAATATTGAAGCGTCAGTCAAAGCGACGCCTGTGACCTTTTCATTGTTTAGGGTGACTTAATGGAAAGGCTGTTTCACATTTTTTTCTCTTATGGCATCGTTGATAATTTTCCACATTTTTTCTGCATTTCTCCTTTGTACCGAAGCAAAAAGAGTTTCATAATAGTGGGCTTTATCCTTTCGCAGTTCTTTGTTTATTGCATTTCGTACCTTCCTAAATGCAACGAGATCGCTTTCTTCACGCGTGCGTAAAAATCCATTTAATAACCTGTTTTTCTTACTTATCATCTTAAGGTGTTGAAGCTGCACCCAAGGCTTTCTAATACGTTTCTTTACTTTGCCTTTTTTTGATGGAAAAGATAAATTGTAAAGGTGAGTGAAAATTCACAGGAATTCGCCGTATGCCTCGATAGCATCTTTTTTTGTTATATAAAGAGCGACAGTCTGTGCGCAGTGCAAGTGCGCGAAAATGTTGCATATTTTTCTTAGATAGACATCTATACCTGAACGTGGTATCAGGCAAGCATTTTTCATTAACATAAAATGAGCATACTACGTATAGTGGGCAGTGGTTTATCAAGAGCCGATTGACAAGATGCCGTCATACGAGTAGGTGTTTTGATAACGCTACAGAAACAGAGGGAATCCATAAGGTTAACAGCTGCACGGGTCGAAGTGCCATCATCGAGCACGTTAATGTTGAAGTCGCCACCAAGAAGAATTTTGTACTTGTGAAAAGAAGCCTTCTCTTAAAGTTTTTCAGTGAATTCTAAAAAATTAAACACGTTGCCAGTAGGTGGTTGGTAAATCACGACAAACAGAATGTTGTCCGATTTAACGCTAAGCACTTCATATTGCGGCGTGGTGCAGGTGAATTCCTCAAGCACATCGCAATGTATGCCGCGATTACATGCAGTGCAATGCCACCACCAGGTTTTCCGGCGCGATTAACAAAGAAGTGGCTATACCCATCTATGATAAGCATTTCACTGTGTTCTCGATACCATGTTTCAGAGAACATAATAACATCAAAGGAAAAAATAAACTCGGCAAGAAATATTGCTAGAATGTCTTGCTTATGAGCGAGTGAACGCGAGTTCACATGAAGGGCAGAAATATTTCTCCCGTGTGAAGGCAGGGATATTTCAGATGGTAGGCTAAATTCTCGATAGATTGTGCAGTCAAAAGTAATATGAAGATTTTAAGATTAAGTACACCATATTCTACGCAATCTTTTGAAGGTCAGCCTCCAAAGCAATGTGGATTACACTGCTAGCCTCAGTTTTGCGCACAAGTACCTCTCCGTTTCGCGTCCAGACAAAGCGCCATTGATATTCACGCCTTCTTGCCAAGGCAAGTGAAAGAAGACGCTTCAACGCCGGGCAGTGTCTCAAGGACAGTGTCCGTCTTCTGTACGCTCTTGAACTGAACAATTATGTTAGACTTTCCAGCTTCTCGGGTGGGCACACGGTGACGAACTTCAATAACAGAAGGTGCTATGGGCTCGCCAAGTACATCACCAATTTTTCCAACGAGTCCTGCAACACAATCGTTTTCCTGTTGTATAAGCCCTTTAATTTCCACGTTTGACCTGCGCGAGTATTGCTCAGATTGAACAACCCTCTTCTGAAGTTGCTGAATGATGTTATCATTCTCTTTGCACTTAGCACGTAGCTCTACATTAGACTTTCTCAAGGCTTCCCTTTCCTCTGTGGCCTACCTAAGGTGCTTTTTCATGTCCCCGAACTCATCGCTCATAAACTTGACACTGTCTGTTAAAGACTTCATTTCAGCACCAAGTTCCCGAATTTCGGATCGGCTTTCTCTTTCTTTCGTAGTCTTTGTCATGTCTTTCGAAATGAAGAATAGTAGCATTTGAAAGAATGTATAACCCAAAAACAAGGGAACAAGTGAACAGCAGGTACACAGCAACACAGAAAGGCAGCATATAATCTTAAATACGGGTAGAGAAAAAGTTAACACATTTGTAACAGTTGGTGTAAATAAAATTATTGGCAATCAACCCAATAAAAGGGGACAATCATAGAATAAAAATAAAGTGCATACTATGTTAATAAACGTATCATCGAAAGCTTCGTGTATTTCGCAACATTTCTCTAAATTGTTCAACTATATGCTGTTAGACTACAAGCCGGTTAAGAGGATTCTATAATCGAATGCATCTAGGAAAAAATAATAATAGAATGTGTTGTTGTTGCAAGTGAAACGGGGTTTATTGGCGCAAGTTTTACTTGTACAGCAGGTCTATTGATGGGGAAAGCGGGCATTATCTTCGACAACAAGCTATTATGGCGACGTGTGGTAATTGGTATAGTCACTGCATCAGTGCAAAGGATCAATGCTCTTCGTCGCATTAGAGGGGTCCGTTGGGGCAACAATTCTATGTCCACGCTTAAAATGAATGATGCGCTTATAACAGGTCACATTCTTTATCAGCTGCCCCTGATATCACCATCACCAAGCCAGTTCGAACGCCTAGAGGCAGTGCACAGAAAGGGTCTTCGCTTGGCCCTCAGGCGGCTTTAAACACGAAGGTCACCATTGAAGCCGAGTCTCTTCCGCTCCGCTTTTTTGGCGTTTTGGGCCTTACTGACGCAGCTGTCAAGACTGGGCGAGTCCTTTGCAGGCACGGCGCTTCTTCGGCGGCTAAAAGCAAGAACTCGCTCACATTTCAACGCGGCACTAAACACATTTCAATATTTAGGCTTGAAACTGCCTAAATGGCACCCTATGAACCCGCCATGGTCTTTTGTGGATGTTGCGTGTAACTTCAGTGTACCCCAGCTACCTGCGAAGCACACCATTCTAGCCGCGGAAGCAAAATTTCTTGCGCTGGACCACTTGAGCACCATGTACCGCAGCTACCTACAAGTGTACATCGACGGATCAGTGTGCACACAAACGGACAGTTGCGCCGCGGCTTTCTGCATACCCTGCCTTGGCGTGTCATGGTCGGGCCGCCTGGATCGCGTAGTTATGTCCATAACGGTAGAAAGCGCTGCAATCACGGCGCCTTTGCGAAAATGGCGATCCTTTTTTGCACGAGATGTTGTAGTGCTGACGGACTTCAAATCGGCGCTGCAAAGACTGCATCATGGCCTACCTCAAGAAAAGTTCACCAGACAATCTCTCGCACTAACCAAACACCTAAATGGCAAGATTTTTAATATAATGTTTCAGTGGATCCCATCCCACGTTGGCATTGCAGGCAATGAAAAGGCTGATGCCTTTGCATGCGAAGCACGTACATCTGTTCCTAAAGTAAAAAACTCCCAAGACTTACCAGAACAACAAAGATGTGATACGCAATCATTTCAAGGTGATCTATAGGTTTTCACACCAAGCATATGTAATTCATGGACTTTCTAGTGAACAAGTGAAGCTGTTGTACCGCATAAGAACCGGCTCCGCATACACCCCGGCCTGGTCATTCAAGACTGGGGATACGCTTCCCCGTTCTGTGCCTTCAGTGGTGACATCGGGGATATTGAACATTTCATTTGGCTTATCCCATAGTTTGATGCGCAAATGGCAGCGATGATCCACACCTTGCGAAAAGACTGTCATGGGCACCGGACACTTGATGACCTCATCTTTCCTGAAGGACCCGTGGTAACTAGGAAGAATGTGGAACGAATTTTGTTGGACTTCCTGCGAGACACTGGGCTGTTTGACACGTGGTGACAATTTCCAAATTCTGGAGATGCTCAGGCGGAACAATTGCCGGCAATACAGGCCAGGCTAACCCCGCTTGCTGCAACAACACCACCACCACCAACACCGGGGAAAGCGGGCGGCAGCAACGGACCAATGAATCACAGCACTCGGGGCAACAGCTCGTGCTTGGCTCCTCTCGCTAAAGGCGTGACCCATTGCGGCACATAATCTTCTTCCTCTCTACAATACCCCGGCGACGAAGACCAGCCATCCTGGCAAGTCAAGCTTACGAGAGTAGGAGTGTGTCGTGATAGGACTTGAGACGACTCACGTGGAGAATCTCACGACCAAGGCGTCACCTGTCTGTAGATGGCGTGACGGGATCGATCACGTATGTGACATGAGATCGACGTTCGACGACACGATAAGGACCGTGAAACTTGAGGCAAACTTAGAGGATAGACCTGGGGAGTGGAAGGGCAGCCGGAGCCAGACGAGCGAGCCCACGGCGAAATTCTCAAATTGCTCGTCATAGTCGTGGCGGTCTTTTTTCAGTACTTGCTTGTCCGAGGTCAATTATCGGGCCAACTGACAACACTCTTCAGCCTAGTGCACAATTTCAATAAAAGAGGGTTGAACTCGGAGACGTCTGGACGATACGGCAAAATGGTGTCAAGGGTGGAGCATGGCTCACGCCCATGTAAAAGAAAGGCGAGAAGCCTGTGGTTGACTGCGTAGCGGTGTTGTACGCATAAGTCACAAACGGAAGAATGACATCCCAGTTTGATTTGTCGCAATCGACATACATGGCGAGCATGTCTCCAAGCGTTCGGCTGAAGCACTAAGTTAGACCGTTGGTTGCGGGTGGTAAGCTGTAGAGGTGTGGTGCACCGTGTGGCATGCTTGAAGGAGTTGTTGTAAAAGTTCGGATAAGAAAACACGCCCTCGATCACTCAGTAGTTCACGTGGTGCCCCATGATGCAGTACGAAGCGTCGCAAGAAGAAATTGGCTACGTCACGTGCACCAGCCGTAAGTAGTGGAGCTGTTTCAGCATACCTCGTTAGATGGTCGACGGCGACAATGATCCATGGATTTCTAGTGGCAGTGTACGGAAGGGGACCATATAGATCAATTCAAACGCGGTCAAAAGGGCGCGCCGGACACGGTAGAGGCTGTAATAATCCGGGTGAATGAGCCGCCGTCTTTCATTGTTGGCATAATGAACAGGAATGTATTTTTCTGCAAAGCTGTACATACCACCCCAGTAGTAGCGCTGGCGGATCCGGTGATAAGTTTTTAACCCACCAGCGTGAGCTTGTTGTGGGTAGGCGTGAAAATAGGCACAACATCAGATCGCATGTGGCGTGGTATAACCAAGAGCCATTTATGACCATCCGCGTGGTAGCTTCTGCGGTATAGTTGCACGTGCCGCATCACGAAATGTGTGGCTTGGCGCCGAAGAGTGCGTGGGTACGCAGACGTTGAGGAATGAGACAAATGTTAACGATATATTTTTTCCATGGCTCTTTCCGCTGTTCCGACGACATGCTTGAGACGGAAATGGGAGCGATGGGGATGTTGGCGTCTGAATGCAGGTCGGCGCTGGATCTCACTGGTGATCGTGAGACGGCGTCCACATCAGAGTGTTTTCTTCCTGAGCAGTAGACGACACGAATGTCGAATTCTTGTAGGCGAAGAGCCCAACGTTCAAGGCAACCTGAAGGATTTTTTAGCGACGCCAACCAACAAAGTGCGTGGTGGTCTGTCACAACGTCGAAACTGTGTTCGTACAAGTAAGTACGAAACATGCTTAACGCCCAAACGATTGCGAGGCATTCTTTTTTAGTTACTGAGCAGTTCATTTCCGCTTTCGTGAATGCGAGGCTTCTTCACATGCTGGAGTCCAGTCAGAAAGCATAGCTGGACCATTCAGTAGTTGCGTAAGTGGGGCTACTATTGACGCAACGTTGTTGACGAAACGACGAAAATACGGGCACAAGCCGATGCAGCTCCTAAGTTCTTTGAGTAAAGTCGGCTTCGGAAAGTTAGCTATGGCTCGAAGTTTGTCCGGGTCGGGGCAGATTCCATTCTTTGACACAACGTGACCAAGTGTAGTAAGTAGGTGAGCCCCGAAGTAGCACTTCTTTAAGTTAAGCTGGAGGTTTGCCTTGGTAAGGCACTGAAGAATTGTGCACAAACGGTTGACGTGGGTAGGAAAATCAGGAGAGAATACGATAATATCATCGAGATAACATAAGCATATCTGCCATCTAAGGCCGCGTAAAATGCTGTTCATCATTCGTTCAAACGTTGCAGGTGCATTGCAGAGACCAAATGGCATAACCGTGAATTCGTATAGGCCATCCGGTGTAACGAACGGTGTTTTGGGACGGTCACACTCTGCCATCGGAACCTACCAGTAACCTGAACGTAAGTCCAGCAAAGAAAACAATTCAGCACCTTATAGGCAATCGATAGCGTCGTCGATGCGGGAAAGAAGGTATACATCTTTTCGTGTAATTTTGTTCAGTCACCGGTAGTCGACACAAAATCTATTCGAACCGTCTTTTTTCTTCACTAGCATAACAGGTGAAGACTAGGGGCTAAAAGATGGCTTGATGACACTGCGATGAAGCATATCGTTCACGTGCTCTTCATTTACACTTCGTTCCTTGGGTGATACGTGGTAGGGGCGTTGCCGCAAAGGAGGGTGCGTTCCAGAGTAGATTGTGTGAGCGACGGTGTTAGTTTGACTCAGTGCCTTTTGAGGAATGTCAAATGAATCGCGGAATTCATGCAGAACGGTTATTAGCTGGTTTCGTTGATCCAGAGGAAGCTTGCTGTCGATGTAACGATTGAAGATATCCGATGAGTAGTCATCCCGCGTAAAAGGAGGAGTAACAGCGTTCAGTTGAAGTTGCTGGCCAGGGTCATGGGACACAACAGGCACATTAACGTTGTTATTAACAAGAAAAACATAGCCCAGTGTTTCATGAGCTCCTAAGGTAAGACAGCGTGAGCTAGTATTGCAAACAAAAATTTCGGAAGTATCTTGGTGGGGTGGCAGAACGGCGTATGGCACAGACGTACCATGGCGGCGACTGAAAACGTCATATGGGGAGAACACAACGGTAGAGCCGGACAATTCAGTGCGATTGATGGGGCGACGATGGCACTATAAGGGGGGACATATATGTCGGAAGGAACAAGCTTGCCAAGGTGAGTGAGCTTATTGTAGGTAGATGGCGCATCAGAAAACACGGAAAATTCCACCTGTACGTGAGCCCAGTCAATTATGGCATGGAGGCGCGACGAAAAATCCCTTCCAAGTATCACGTCGTGGAAACAAGTGGTCAACACGAGAAACTCGATGTGGTACAGGACGTCCTGAATGATTACTCTCGCAGCCCATGCTCCGACTGGTCGAATTGGTAGCGTGCTCGCGGTATTCAGCAAAACGTCGGAAGGCGGCGTCGTTACTTTTCATATCGAACGGCAGAGTTTTTGACTCATCACAGACACGGCGGCACCCGCGTCAACAAGCGCAAGATTTCGTAGACTTTCAACAAACAGTACCAGAACGTTTGTGGGGGACGGGCGAATACTTATACAATGCGACTATTTCGCAGCTCGGGCCTCCGGAGCTGCGGCAGTCACTTTTCTTTCTCTGTGAGTTCGGTCGGCCATGCAGCGGGGACGAAGAACGGTAGCGGCATGGTGAGGATGAGCGATGGAGACCGAATTGTCGGTAGTCGGCAGCAGGGTGGTGGTCTAGTTCAGATGGTGACGGGTCGCGTTGCACTGATTGACGGTCGCATTGACGGGGCACTTCTCGTTGCGCGTTGTACGGGGCAGGGAAAGACTCGCGCCACGTGAACTGGATATCCCCATGCGTATCAGATTGAGCGATTGTCAACTGTGCGCCAAGGATTTCTGTTAGAGCGCTGTTGTCTTGCTGGAAATGGCGTCGTTGGTACTCGTACAGGCTGGAGAGTCGGGCCAAGTGGAGGTCGTGGTGGAGTAGCAGCAACGGCAGCGTAAGTCTAAGGCGCAGTGACAGGTGTTGTCTGAGTGACGGACGGCAGTGCCTCAGAGACCTGCGCCTGTATTACCGTCTGATGGTGGGCGCGAGACGTTCAGAAGAGTGTTCCGTTGCCGTTTGATACAACAGACACGAAAGTTGTCGGGCCACCTTCTCGCGCACATATCGTTTGATTTCCGACATGATTGGGTTGTGGTCTCCACCTAGGGTCAATGCCGCGAGAGTTTCGTCAGTAGTCGCTGGCCGCCATGTGATGACCCGTTGTTTGCGCAACTCCTCGAAGCTCTGGCAAAGAGTGGCGACTTCGGGCACGGTACGTGGGCCCTTGGCCAGCAACATCTGGAAGGCGTCGTCGTCTATCCCCTTCAAGGTGTGTTTGACCTTGTCTGCTTCGATTATTGGAGGGTCGAGGCACTTGCACAAGTCGAGCACATCCTCGATGTAGCTTTAGAAGCCTTCCCCTGAAGCTGTGCGCGTCTCCATAGACGCTGTTTGGCACGGAGCTTGCGTTCCTCCGGGAGACCGAATACGTCGCTAATGCGTAGCTTAAAAGCACCCAGAGTGGCGAATTCTGAGTGGTCGTTGTTAAACCAGAGACTCGCTACTTTCAGGTAGAAGGGTATATACTGCAACTTTGATGTGTCGTCCCACTTGTTGCTTGCGCCTACCTTTTCAAATGTCGACAGCCAATCTTCTACGTCTTGCTCATTGGTACCGTTGAAAAAAGGTGGATCGCGCACGCGTAGCGCAGTGGGCATTATGACCATCAGAGGCTTGGTCGTACCTTGCTGGTTGTTTTCTTCAGCCATTTTAGAATGGCAGGTAGTTTCCTGTTGCAGAGTTCCAGGTTGAGTTACCCCGCACCTCCACCACTCCGAAACGGAATTTATTGGCGCAAGTAGTATTTGCACAGCATGTCTATTGATGCGGAAAGCGGGTGGCAGCAACAGACCCAGGAATCACAGCACTCGGGGCAACAGCTCGCGCTTGGCTCCTCTCGCTGAAGGCGTGACCCACTGCGGCACATAATGTTCTTCCTCTCTAAGCTAGAGTATTCCTATAGTATGTGATCATGTTTGTAATGTGTTTCTCATGTCGCCTTGGTTTTCACGTAACTTGCATGTTCTCTTTTGAAACAACTGTGCAAAGACTAATGTGGAAACTTCAGGCGATCAAGCTTTGCTCGATTTTCGTGTATGGGCAAATCAGTGTGGGGTAGTAAATCAGTTGGGGAGTCTACGGTACGATATCGATTAAAAATAAATTTATTCAGTTTACGCGGTACGTTTTCAAGGGTGCGGATGCCACTACCCATGAAGGGCAGCCATAATATGCTAGCATACTTCAAGATCGGCTTGACAAGTGTGACGTATGCTACACGCTTAGTGTGAAGGTGAGCGTGTCGCAGCGTCCGCTTAAAAAAACAATTTCGTTAAGGCCTCATTAGCTAGGGTTTTTATGCGCACTGTGCAACGGTGATCGGAAGTTATGATTACAGCAAGGTATTTCTACTGCCCCTCATTTTGTAGCACGATGTTGTTGTAGCCACAATGGAAGGGTAAGCGCGATTTTTTTGTGACCTGAATCGCTACTGTTTTGTAAGAAATGATCACCATTTGCCACTTAGAGTGGCATGATACACCGTCATTCATGTCACCGTTCAACTCAATTTGGTGCAGCTTTTGATCTGCAAAAACCCTAATGTTTGCATTATTGTTGGCCTTAGGTCAATTATCATTAGAAGAAATATATTGGTGCCAAGATGCATCCCAGAGGCACGCCGGACGTGACGCTCAGTTTTTTAGAGACGTGATCGTTGCATTGCAGAAATTGTTGGCGACTGGACAAGTAGTTTGATATCCAATGTGTCACTGGCCCAGGCAGGAGTTTGCAAATCAGCTTGGCAAACTAGCTTTTTATGTTAAACCTGGTGAGACGCTTTTGAAAAATTCATAGAATATATTGATTTGGCGGTGTTGATTGATTGCTTTGGCCAGTTCATGGATTGTTGCGGCAAGTTGCGTTACGGTTGACAGGCCTCTCCGAAAAGCGTGCTGGTTATGGTGTTGTAGACTATTGTCGTCGACAAACTTTGTACTGAATTTTAAAATAATGATGCTCGAGTAGTTTACAGCTAATACAAGTTAAAAATAAAGGAATTGCGTCTATATATTGATGGGTTTGATTTATGACCAGATTCACGCGCTGAAAATCGTTTTCTATAATAATGATATTAAATTATTATCAGCTTCTCAACCCTTTTCTTTAAAAATGTATAATAAGTGATGTTAAGGGCGCACTTCAATGTTTAATTCCACTGTATATGTATCCACAATTTTCAAGGGGCCTACAGGCACCTGCCTAAATACGCCAATGCAAACGGTGTAAAGAAAACTTTGCTTTGAAAGAACACATTGTGTGTGAATATAAGGTCAAACTATCTTTTGCAGCTTCATTTCAAAATGAACGATAGCTGTATATAATTAGTGTACGCTGTCTTTGCCATGCCACAGCATCATCTCGTTATGCGAGGCAACAAATTACGCAAAAATAATTCTTTACGTAGGACCATTTATGCATAATCACCTAAAAAATAGGAGAATAAACTATTTCCTATACGACATACTCTTTGACAGTGGTTCTGACGCTTTTAAAATTTTCTGTGTGCCACAAACTTGCCTGCTTGTTAAATGACGTCATGAAGCCAGAGAGCAGCAAGTCAAGTCAAGGGAAAATTTACTTACGACACACACAAAGTAGAATGTTGAAGGCCACCCTAGCAAGAAAGCTGTGCGTATAGATCTTTACGAGGCTATGGGGCCGAAACCAGACAACAGCAGCAGTGCACATATGCGCAGTACAGACAAATACTTTTGGTTGCAGTAAATACACGTGAATACATGCGTGCGCACTGTGAATAGGTTAGAGTATGTGTGAAAAATCAATAATGTGACCGCCAAGAAAGTATTGCTCATTTAGAGTGCGAAAATGAATATGAAAGAACGTTGTTGTACAAAACAAACAAAAAAGAAAAAGAGCAAGTATCTGATGAATACATTGTAAGAAGGATAGATAGATACCAGGCAATATTGCAACCTTTAGGCATAAATTTCAAATCTTCTAAATGTAAGACAAGCAAGCTAGCTGCTAATCACATAAGCAGTGGCTACTTATAGCAGCTGGTGAGATGTATTTTGAATATAATAAAATATTTTTACTTGTAGCACAACGGTGTTTAGTAGTTTGTGTGCGTATACATCTGTGCGAGGTCATACTTGCTGAGAGAAAGAGGAATAGAGAGAAATGAGCAGCGCTGCACGTGTGTGCATTTTTGCTGTCCGATGCGTATTTGGAGCTGTATAAGACAATTTGTGTCGAGTGAAAATCAACTTATCTGACTTTTAACTAAGCCTCCATAGTGCCAAAACCCACGGTCTTTTACTTTCTTCCAGATTCCGTGGGTCAAATTGTGAGGCAAGCCTAAAAACTGAGCTTTCTAATGAGCTCGAGTTCACTACTTTATTCGTGGCCACTCTGCAAACGGCCGCCATGGCTTCAAGTTACCATAAGCAAGGCTGATCAGGTTTAAAAGATACTAAAGAGGAAACATTTTTTTGCGTTTCAGTACTGAAAAGCTTAAAAATAAAAAAAACGATTCGTCAGACACATGGGCTCGCAACAGTTTCGACAAAGCGAACGTAATTATATGTCATATCACATAAAGGTATTTTCTGGAAGAAGCAAATCCTTTCACAGGTGTTTAAAAGTTCGCTCGTTCCCATCCGTAACTGCATCAACACGTCACAGCAGAATAAAAAGCAAGAACAAGTGATGTACTATTTTAAAGATATGTGAAAGATATGTGGGGTTAACGTCCCAAAACAACCATATGAATATAAGAGACGCCGTAGTGGAGGGCTCCGGAAATTTCGACCACCTAGGGTTCTTTACCGTGCACCCAAATCTGAGCACACGGGCCTACAACATTTCCGCCTCCATTGAAAATGCAGCCGCCGCAGCCGGGATTTGAACCCGCGACCTGCGGGTCAGCAGCTGAGTACCTTAGCCACTAGACACCGCGGCGGGGTGATGTACTATTACAGAGCCTCTGTTCAGCGTTGCCTGTTCTGCAATATTACAGCACAAGACGCGAAAGCGTCGCATAGGCGACCCACACCGCAAAGAGCCTACAAGAAAAATCGTCACAGCAGAAATGTTGGCGAAATTTCACTATGTGCTAACATAGCCTCTTAACATTTGCATTCTCCTGTAACAACATATCTGAGTGTATACTGTTGTGACAGAAAAAATTTGCCTTCCTTGTTGGTTTCCCCAGCTTGCAGCCTAGAGTTACCACTGTCGAGAGTGGGGGGGGTCGGGGCGAGAGCAGCCCCCTTTGCTTTTTGGCTGATACGCCTAAGTTTCTTGGCAAATGGTAGCATGCGACATAATGGGTCCGTTTCCCATGAGGCCACAGCGAAACCAGTACATGGTGTTGTGACTGACCATTTCACGAAATGGGTCAAATTGTTTCCTTTGCGGGAACTGACTTCGCAGAAAGTATGGGACTACCTTCTCGAATCCTTCACCAGTTTCGGATTCTCTGCGCAGTTGAACACGGACAACGCAAGGTACTTCACCAGCAAGGTGTTCAGAGATTCTTTTGATGCCCACGGATTTTGTCACAAGCGCATGTCGGTGTATCACCCGCACGCTAACATCACCGACAGGGTAAACCAAAATCTAAAATGTATGCTTGTCACGCATACGAAGCGTCGCAAGATCTGGTATCCGAAACTAGCAGAGACAGCTTTAGTGACTCAAATGACAGTGAATTGGTGTACAGGTTTCTTTTCTGCACAAATTTCCCGGAAAAAATGACTTTTCCACAATGCTGTGACACGTCCAGCCGGTACTAGGAGACCCCTTGCAAAGTTTGCAGATGACGTGAGCCACCAGCTGACTGATGTGGTACAACCAGCCTGACAGCAGCTCGAGGTATCCGGCATAAAACAGGCCGGACAATTCGAAAAACTTCGGAAGAAAATTAACTTTGAACTTGGTGACTTGGTCTTAAAACGTTCGCGGCCCCTCAGTAATGCTTCGAAATTTTTTTTCTGCTTCCCCTGCAATCAGTTGATACGGGCAATATAGAGCTACTCAAAGATCCACGCTTTCGTGTATTTTGACAGATTGCATGACTAATCAATTGTATGGCCCTGTTCATGTCTCCGAGCTGAAGCTTTTTTTTGCATGACTAGATTCACCTGCTGGGTACCCAGGCATTTCTTACTGCAACTTGGCCACCCAGTCACCAACGCCGCCCAGCAGGTGGTACAACCTGCGTCCTCAGTAACGCAGCAAAGGAGGGTGTGGGAATATGGAACATTTTCTTTTTTGGTACTTTTTTTCATTTATTGGGCTGTTCTACATATCGTTTGGCGCAAGGCGCAAACACTTGACAACAAGAAAATATTTATTGGTTTTTGTTTATCGTCGCCACAAGGTTCCTGCAGCCGTACATAACAAGCCGACTTTCGGTGCCCAGGCCGTCTTCTTGAGGGGCAAGGATGGCTGGGAACCACGCGCACTGGCTATCAAGAGCTTGCGCCACGTGCTGCGCTGTAGCGGTGCGCGTAGACAACTGGCGCTCTTCAAAATGGCCAGCCTGCGTTCTGCCCGGGAAGAGACGCCTTGGCTTCCACGGACGGAGACTGCCATCCGCGCTGACCGATTGCTGCTGCCTTAAATGATGGTCACTGTGGAGCTGTCTCGCCCTGAGCCGACCCTGCCGTAAAGCACCTTCAGTTAATAAATGTTAATTTTTGTTTTGGTGTGAAGCCTCCGTCGTCCTTGCTTTACCTACGGAGGGGACGCAACAAGCCCGATATTGGGAAAAGCCTTTCATCACCCGAGGCAATGAACCGTGTGGCGGGGAGGGGCTGATTTAGTGGCTGGACACACGCATAGGGCAGCCTGACGAGGATTTGAGCAGCAATACGGTCCAGAACACAATGCAAAATGGCATAGGGAGTGGATCCTGTCCTAAATATTGCTTAATGCACTGAAGGCAAATATCGAGTATGAAGTAGACGCATAGGTATGCTATAGTTTATTTTAATTTTAATGCAAACAACGCACCTTGGAATTTTCGTATGGTGCGCAACTTCCTGTATATGGAAGCATTCTGAATGAGTAATGGTTTGATTCTTTGCCTCTGTCATTGCTGTTCATTCTTAATTCCTGCTTGGTCGTTATATTGGAAACCTTAAGAGACGATCACATGGTAAGGGTTGTGCACAAGAAATATATACAACATATATCCGCTAACTGATCACCAGCAGACCCCCACCGCTATTGTGTGAGCGTTGTGCAGGGGGTCCTCAATTGACCATCACTTTTGAACTCGCAATGCTCTGCAGAGCAAGTATGGGCGTCTCAGGTGAACATCATGCTTCTTCGAGCTGGCACAACACCGCTGCCACGCTCAACGATCCACGAGACAGCACAACCCTTATGACGCATTCTTCAGTAAAATAAATATCGTGTGCACACAACACTCCGAGAAAGAAAACGCCTAGGTGATATTAAGCACTCTGGCTTAAAATAAATATAGCTTGTATTCTTTGCAGCTAAATCTAAAAAGGGCCAAGTCTCGTGTATGGCCAGGTGAGAAATCGGGAGAGAAAAGAGCGGGACGAGGGGTACCCCTTACTTTTATTTTTGACCGGACCATCCGCGCTGTTAACCTGGCCCTTGTTGTAGTATTAGTATGTAGCCTTCTCTAGTTTATGCATTGCTCAATAGATGGCGTTGTGTGTATATGTCCTTGAAAACAATAACACTAAATGGCGTTAGTGATTTTTCTATTGTTGACAGACAGACAGATGGAGAGACAGATCGACGGACAGAAGGATGGACAGACAGATGGATGGATGGAACCTTCGCATCACTCATTATACTTACTCAGCGGACATACTGTGAATTTGTTTTCTATTCCGTCGAAAGACGTAGCCACACGCTGGCTGTTCCTTCCTTGAGCGGAACTGATTCTGTTTTTTAATAATGAGCGCGAACTCGTCATTTCGTCGTCACCATAGTTTGGGCTTCTGACACGTTACTTGACCGACGTGTTGAATTGCGGATTACAAAATAGCACTTCGTTAAACAGCGGCAGACTCTGTGGTTGCTTACTGATTTGATTGCAGACGGGTTAAAAAGCACATCAATATTTATTTTATTCACGTTTACACATGCCTAACTACCACACTAATTTAAATTCGTGCAATGAAACGAACGAGGACGTCCGGAAGAATAATGTAAATATCATCAGGCGAGTTCCATGACCACCCTTCACCAGCATGAGGCTCGGGAGTAATGTGAATAGGAGAAACAAACGTCAGGCCTGAGCGGAAGACGCAGCACAGTCACAGCAAAAGCTAGAAGAGTGGCCTTTCAGAGCCTTTCCTAAACACTCATTGGGTAACTGCTACAAGAACACTTGCTTGATTCCCACTACTGTAATATTATTTAAAATTGTAAGGTAGTAGGGTGGCACTCGCTATGCTATATATTGCCATTCTTCTGGGAAGCGTGTTATCCGCTAAACTATTGCGAAGAATTTTGTGCCAATTGTTCGTGCAGCGAAATAATGCAGTAAGGAATTATGCCTGAAGTGGGTATGCGGCAAAGTTTATGGCTGAAGAAAAACAAGTATTTGTATTGAGTTGGAGCTTTGAACGACCCACTCGTTACGCTATTCGCACTGTGGGACGACTGCTTGGTCTTTCGCTGTCCTAAACCGCTTTATAAGTCGTATTATCTGGATTGCTTTCTCAACATCAAACCTGCTTAAGGCAAGTTTGCCAACAAGTCCCAAGCACCAGCGTAGCTCTGTGGTACAATACTAGGCTGGCACTCAGCGGATCCAGGTTAGAGCCTCACCGTGTTATATTCTAGGCTTGTTTTGCTAATTTCGCGCGATGTGGTTTTGGACACCGGCGGCGGTGGACAACTACGGCGCTGCTTGAGACGCAAGTTGTGATCTCATAACAGCTTTCACTGTAAAAGTGTAAAGTTCGATGATGAATGCTGCCTGATTTCTTCAGGAATTTTACTCCTCCATGAGGCGCCAAAGCGCATGAACGAAGCTTAAGGCATGATGATGTATTCGTGGTGCTCTTTGTATCCTATTAGAAAAGACCCTTCATTTGAATCAGTCTGCACCAGGTTTCCTCATTTGCTTCTTCAACCAAGCTTCCTTAAACGCCGAGTGTGCCATGCAGACAAAAAATTCAGAAACGCTGCATTGTACGCCGAAGAGAGTAATTAACGAGTTTTCCAGGTACACGCACGACCTGCGTAGCAACAATCAATCTCGGATCATTTGTATCTTAGCTTCTCATAACTTAGTTAAGGGGGTGATGGCTGATGTTGACAATGTAGCATAGCGTGCTGTGTTAGTGCTGGTTATCAACGCAACAAAAGCCACCTTTTCGGAGGATGACGGTTTATTACCCCATTCCAGTGCTCACACCTCGGGTGAGGGTACTGCGCTGTTCAGCCTTTTTATTGAAGGTCATGACTAGGACAGCCGGAAAGCAAACCACTGGCGCGCACTTTCGCGGTCATTGGCAGTGGTCTATGCTTTGAGCCGCCAACACGTGCGGGTGCTGCACGTCCCACTGCTTTCTGTGTTCCTCCACCAAGGCATAATATGTGCCCGACGACATAGTGGCCTTTTGAAGCACTTAATGCAGGAGTTTTATTAATGAGCGCTGTTCCACACGAAGTAGTCGGCGGCGAAGGAACACTGTTTGTGCATGTGGAAGCTGCATTATTCCGACAAAGAGCCGTCACCCGCCAACACGAATCAAAATGCGAAGAACGTAACAGCTTCCTTTTAGGGCAATTCCCGATTCTAGCATTACAAGTGTTTTTAACAAAAAATCAAAACGCCCTAATCATAACCTTCGAGATCGTTATTCTCGGAGGTTATGAATAAAGACCTTCGAGAATGGTCTTGCTTCAACTGCGTCGTTGCCAAGAGTGCGATGCTCTTTCTAGAGTGCCACGAGGGTTGCACCCTCCTTAGGGTCATGATCACGTTTCGCTCTCGGCCCCAAAAGCAATAACGCTGTGACTGCTTACCACTGTCATAAACCAGTGCGAAAGAAGCGTATGTTCGTACAGAAAATGTTAGGAAACACCTTAACCAAGGCGCGTTTAGGCGCGCTAGTGGGTTTATCACGTAATTTTTAGGGGCAAAGCTCCTTATAGCGGCACCCGTTTGTCCCTCGTAGCCGTTGTGGTGTGTATTAAGTGTAACATTTTGATCTTCAAGGTGGAACCGATGAGAGATTTCTTCTGTGCGTTGTGTGAACAATAAAAAATAGTGCTCAATGTACATTCTAATAGCTGCTAAGGGGGAATGAGAGACAGGAGCATTCGGCTTATACTTAACGCGCACGCTGCGTTAACTCCATTAGCAGCCATTGGCATGTACATTGAGCACTATCTGACAAAAAAGGGTTCCTTCGTTATACTCGCTGGGCGTAACCTCCTTGGTTTTAGAAAGGTTTAGCGAGCGTTGGGCCGCAGGGCCGTGAATACACTGAACTACACTGTTAAAAAAATCTCGTCAAAATCATGCGAAAATCTTGGCAGCGCTATTTCCAAGCATTTGAACGTCAATGTGACAGTAGGCCGTCATTTCTAAGTTACGCTGTATTTTTTCTCATTTTGACGTCTCCCATGTCAATACGAAATACAACCTAGTCATCGATTTGGCAGCATGTTCTCATATAGAAATGACAGTGTTCTTGATCATTTTCACTGCTCGCCATGTCAATAAGAAACACAACCCAGTTGTCAACATGACAGCTTCACCGCCGATGTGACTGCACGTAGTCATTTTGAAATGACGGTGTTCTCGGTCATTCGATCATTTTGGTGTTTCGCATATCAATACAATATACAACCCGGTAGTCGCTTCTACAGTGCTGCGCAATCACTTTAACTTCATGCAGGTAATTTCAGATGACGATGCTTTTTATTGTGGCACTTGGCATGTTTATGTGAAATAAGAACACTGAATATGACAGAGCGATGCTCTGCTGTCTGAATGCTTTCATGTCAATTGGAAAAACGTTTGTGGGCTTGGCGGCCCAGTTTTTCAGAGTATATGCCCAATAGCATGCCTCACTTACATGTCTGTGTCAGTATGGTCAACTGAAGTGTGTCTCACTTACAGCGGAATCTGCAAAAGATACTGCAATGCAATTGGCACATGTACTTGCATATTATTTGAAATACGGTTGCAGCAGTAGGTCACCACCACACCATGAAGGGCACTGCAGCACCTTAAAAACGAAATATAATACGATTTATAGAAGCTTTACTACTTACATGTTGGGTTTGCACAAAATACACACTAAGTGCTTTATGTAAGTACAAAAAATTGTACTTACATAAACACTTAAGGACCATAAGACATAAGAAATAATGGCATTGTCATTAGCAATCCACAGCTTGTAAGTTGTAGCTGCAGCTTATTTCACGCAACTTGCAAAAACTGGTTGTGAAAGCACCAAGAGCTAAACAGGGACATTGAACATGCTCCAATTCAAGTATGACATTAAATAACCAAGTGCCCATACATATTCAAACACAAAGTTTGTGATAGAACTAGCTTTTATGGCATTATTGTGCTTGAACCTTTCTTTCGGCAGCAGCAACAAAGACAATAGGATTACAAACTAACATGGTCACTGACTTACTTTTGAATCATCAAAGCAACATTCAAACATTTCAACGTGATGAAACAAATTCATACACGGAAAGATTTTAAAAACTGCAATTCTCTGCCACCAATATCATATGAATGCTAGGAAGGCTCATAGAGTGAAATTAACAGCTTTCTTAAGGGGAGACGTGGCTTTCGATACCAACTTTCTTATTTCTTCATGGATTTCAATGAAAATTGGCACACTTATTGGAAATGGCTTTTTCACGCAACTGTACAAGTTTATTGAATTTTTCTTCAGAAACTTTTTGATTTACAATATATTTCTCCTTCTGGTCTTGTTACGTGTCTGAATCGCTTAAAAATATGATAGAAAACTCGCTTAAAGTACTACGCATTTTAAGATGTCCGGTTGTGATTGTGACATCCATAGAATTTTTTTATTTGCGTTCACAATCTTTTTTAGTTCTTATTTTTCATGAGGTGACTGGGCAACAGGCATCGAGGCTGTGTGCAACTTCTCAAATAGGTAATTATCAAAAGGCCATAATGAAAAAGCAAGAATGACACCCCTTGGACTGTACTTCAGGTAATATAGAACGAAAAACGGAAGTGAAATATACCTAGCGGTCGCTGAGAAATCAGCGGGACAAGCGAAACAGAAAGCAAGAAAGGTATTTTCGAGAAAACGGCTTTTAAAATTGTGCCACCTATATTAGTTCATCAAAAGGCACTTGGGTCGTAATCTTTCTAGTCTTTCATAATGTGTAGTTTTCCGAGTGCCTCGCCTTCAGTTTGAGGTGCCTCGCTTCTCTAAAACGCAAAAAATTGTGACCTTTCGTGTGTTTTATGACATTGCACCTCCTGCGCATGTGTCCTTTCATCTGGTTTGCCTTTATTTCCTTTATTGTTTCTTAAAATCGTTTTCTGATCTACAAAGAGCACGTAGAATGGAGTTTAATATAAGTTGTGAAGTGGTGTAATAAACATGACAGAAAACAAGATTTTGTAATGCAATTATGCCATGTAATATGATGATTTGCCTGCTTTGTCCAATAATGGACAAAGTGCATTGTCCATTAAGGCAGCATAAAAAACCACGGAAGAGTAATAGTTCGTAACACTTATTTGAAGTAGAAACCCTACCATCCTTTGACAGGAAAATGTTTCTTTTAACCTAATTTAGGAAGAATAGCTATTTTTACAACGCATTTTATGGATTCTAGCTTTCTGGAAAAATTCACATGTGCCTTGAGGTTCTGAAAAAATGTTTTCCCAAAAAATGTTTGGGAGGAGGACTTCTTGCTGCACCTAGATTGTCCTCAATTTTATTCAAGCCAATCGCCGATTGTCAAGCCGCAAGGTTGGGCCAGTTGATGAGAATGAACCCAATCACAAAACGAGAATTTACAACTTTTTGTGTCAAAGAAACAGTGCCATTTGCTTTATACTATGAAGGTATTCACTACATATCAGAAAAAATATATTTTCCTTCACTAGACGCATATTTCTCTGTATGTGTCTTTCTAGGCGCAATGATGTTGCAGAGGAAAAAAAGCGCAAATGAAAGAAAGGGCTAACAGCATTAAGGAGATTACACTGACCAACATACTACCTTAAAATCAGAGGGCTTTAATGAGGATCAGGAGCCTTGGCGCGATACCACAGTTGGGTTCTTTGCTTCGTCTTTTTGGCCGGTTTATCTGCCTGAAATACCTGGAATGAACTAGAGGACAACAAAATACATTTGCCTTAACTATGATTGGATTGCTATTCAGTCTACCTCCAGATCTGTAAAGCTATGAACGTGTGAACTGCCTAGCTCATGTAAAATGAAGTGTTCTCAAGCGTAGGGACAACAAACATTACCTTTCAACATAACCTGTTGCAAACAATGCTACCACATTGGCTTGCTTAAAAGGACTGACAAATAATGTTTAGGGCACATATTTTCTTAAGCGCAACGGAAAGTTAACTTGTCAGTGTATAGCCACCAAATAGTTATGTGGAAAACGCCATGAAACATTTTTAATGAGAATTTTTCTATCTTCGGCGATTATGAACTCTTATAGACACTTGACAACACATGCTGCAAACAGTGAGTTTGAGAACTGTATGTGTTTGAGCGCGTAAGTTTAACGCACGCACCGCGGATCTACATGGGCCACTGGCAGCCCGTATAATGCATGCCTATGATTTTGTGCTTTCTTCAAGCCGATCCAAGTGGATTTAAAACTTCAAATGTACAGGAGCAGTTGAACAGCTGTAGCGTTACGTTTCAAAAAGGAAGATTCCTTGCAAAGAGTACCATTACTAAAACTAGAAAGATACTCGCTATCGCAAATTTTGCTCTTTGTTAGCTCTTGCCACACCATGTCATCCGAAGGAATAGCTGTAAGAGATTGCCTGGTTGGTACGTAATGACAGCTTCGTTCATTCTTAAAGCTCACCTCAAGAGGCACTATTATACTGAATTCTTTCTTATAGAAGTACTGCCGCATATATTGGGTTCTCAGCACAGGATCAACTAGATTGAATGGTGTTTCTTCCTTACTGAGTGATGACAGAAGCTTGGCAGATATTTCTTCACTTATGTTGTGTTCTTCAAGTATCTTTCCAATAGCTTGAAGCCTGTGGTCTTGTGACTGTGAACACATGAAATTGATTTCCTTACTGATAATCTGTACCACAGATGACGGTACTAGGTGAAATGATTCTAACTTCATTAAAAATAGGGCAGCATTTCTTATCCGCCACGACTGCACAACCGAGTTACGAACATTTGGAGGTAATAATTCAACAGTGGTGCATGGTACGTCCCCACTGGCTAGTGTTTCAAGGTCACCTCTAACAAATTGTGCCTCACAGTGACTCTGATAGCCACTACTGCCATGATGACGGCTCACATGTTATGTGAACAACTTCGCATTTGTGAACATCTTCTCGCAGTCGACGAAGCAACATGGCGTAGCAATGCCAGAGGAAATGTGTTGCTTAACATGTCGAACAACATCTTGTCTCAAAAGGAAGTGGGTATTACAGAACGTGTGAGGGCAGTTGAATACTTTCTTCGGAAAAGCTGGAGGAGCACTGATGTGAGGTCCATGAATTCGTGAAACATGGACGCGTAGTGCATTAAATGTTCTAAAACATTTAGAACAGTGCTCATTCACACATGGTATGCTAACATTACGAACATTCAAATGGATTCTGTAATGTCTCTCATATACATACAAATTGTGCACCGGAGTGTGGCAACAATGACAAATATACATGACTACACATGAATGTTTCAAAGAATATTGAACGCAGAAACAGTGCGTAGGCCAGCGATATCATAGAGCTGTAGTTCAGCTGCATGTACTCCTTTCCTGCACATTAGGCATTTTAGTTATTAGAACAAAATACATTACTAAGGACCTTAGTGAACACCAGTAGATAATGTAGGCAAAGAAGATATAGGAGATGTTAACTGTTTTAAGCGAAGTATATTATTTTATATGTGATATAGATGAGAAGAAAGTAATGTGAACAGCAAGTTGTCTTTTCATCCAATTTGCTTTCTTTACACCTTCACTACGATACACCTAAAAGCAGTACAGTTAAAATTCATCTTTACCTTCCTTGGCTTCATTATCTGTTGGTTTTTATTAGGATTATGCCAAACAAATCAGCTCTTAAAACTATCTTCGTTCATTAATAAGGACCAATATCATCTTCATTAGTAATGCAGAAATTAACACAAGTGTATCAAAAACATGCACAAAAACATCATTCTCAGATATTACCTTGGTAATGAAGCAAGCTTCCTTGTTGCCAAAGCAGCACCTGCGCTCACTCTGCTTCAAACTGACGCAGACAGCCTTCAATCTGTAATAAATGAAGCAAACCAGTAGATTACATCACATAAAGCACCTTGTCACCCATGCAAAACAACTTGCTAGATTTGATTACAACATTGACGAATTCGTTTTGTGTACCTTCCTCAACGCACATGCAAATAATGAGGCTTAAAACCCCCGTACAACACCTCCCCTGGTGACGACGTCAGTGCGATTTAATGAATTTCAGTGCCTGAATATGCCAAATTTTTCGAAACCAAGATGACACGCTCACCCCATTGTACATGGTTTTTCTCAACTTCAGAAAACTTAATATCTGATTTTGGTTGCTAATATTATTCCCCACGGTTATTATATGACGCGCACTTTTTATGTTCTACTGTTTATTCCATCACATCCGATGGTAGAACTGTTTGCCGCATGGGTCATAAAGAACAAAAAGCAGAAGAGCATTTTCGTCTCACCTCGGCCGAGAACATCAAATATATTCTAGACACATATATACTGACGGAATGGACACAGTTAAACTTCAACTTGTGATTACAGAAATTATAGAAAAACCATGGCGCGAGGGCACCCTTCTGTAGACAACGAAGTGCCATGAACATTATTCGCCTATGTTATGCATGGTGTCCTTAATTCTACTCAACGTGAGTGAATAAGCTTTGTGCGAGTAGCAGCTTTTATTTATTTTTCACTTACAGCACGCGGGAAAACGGTCGTCTTACGCCCGCATCGTTTCAATCGAATCCGTACTCATCAATGCGGTGCCTGCACGTATAGTACAACCTGCAACACTTGTCGCGGCAGGAAGGCACATTTGAGATCTGCAGACAACACCAAACGAAGAACGTACTGCAATACGAGCATGACAGGTGCGCGGCCGAAAGAAACGAGATAGGCCAAGCCCGACTGGCCGAAGTACACGCGTAGTATACAAGCGCCACAGAGCTGTCAACTTCAAGTGCCTGGCCAGACTATCGGCTGCGACCAATATTCCCCACTGAGTTCTGCTGATGCTTCGTGTTCTTTCCTGACATCACCGAAATTTCGATAATGAGGGCACAAGCACTTTCGCGCCAGAATGGTACTACTTTCTGCAAACCTGGCGCGAGAACGGCTCGGCGCTAATCCCCGAATTTTGCAAGAATGAAAGCTTGGAAAGAATACTCAACTTTTGCAGGCGCACTAGCTTCGGGGCTGTGCTTTCTGGAACACGGTTTCTACGATGTGTCGCCTCCAAAACGCAAACTAATTCAATCAAGTGAGCACAACCATAACGTGCACGCGGTTTCTGCATTACAACGAAAAGACATACAAAAAAACACGCTGTAGCAATGGTGGTGACGGCGGCTCGGAGAGAAGCGAGAGAGAGAGGCAGCGCGCAGACAACCAAAATACGTGTTGAGTGACGTCCCGTAACCTGTACGGAAACCAACCAAAGCGCCCGTGGGTTCTTTCTCGCCTCTTCTTTGTTGTCTCTTTACTACTACTGACGGCGGTTTCGCTCTTTTCTCCATGTGATGCCGGCACCTTGCCAAAATTGATGAAGTAGTGGCCATCAGAATGACGAGTAGTTTTTACAGTGTAGTATATACCATGAACTCGTGGTGGTTAAGGGTGGGAAGTAGACCCGATGCGCAAGCCGTAAGAAAGTGTGCGTGTGCCACTTCCCGTTTAGTCCTTGGAATGTCCGCTGGATGGCGGTGCTTCTATATAGAGAATATGCAATGAAAAGATGCGAGATGGTTGTACTTGGAGTGCTGAATAGATGGACGAACGCAAACACAGACAGATGCATGGATGGACGCATGAACGGACGCAGGGGCGAATGCATGGACGAACGTAGGGATGGACGCACGAACAGACGCACGCGTGGACGGGCGGATAGACGCATGAATGGTCACACAGACGGTCGCATGGACGAACGGAAGCAAAAACGAAGGGACGTACGAATGCTTCGCACCACTCTCCATCATTCACTCCGTGGATATGCTGCCATTTTTTGTATTTCGTTGGACTTTCTAGTTAGCAGAAAAAACACCAGTAATTAGCAGATATAAAGTTAGAAACTGTCTATTCAGACATTTTGCAAATCGATCTTCAAGTTTCTCATTGAAAGTTCTGACACATCCTCGTACCTTCAAAAGTTGATTCATTTGAAAGTTGAAATATCCAGTTCTCTCTTTTTGTATGCGAGTGTCGCTTTACCAAGTGAGGCTCTGCAGACAATAATTTGTTGACGTAAAGCGGCAATTTATTTTAAGAACGAAGCATTGCCGTTTAAAGGCAGTTCGTTTCGGCAGTAAATGTCCGTGACACATATCAATGCCAATACTTGAAGGCTTGCCACTTGTCGTAAGAACGTGATGCGCAACATCAATTTCTTTGTTGGAATGTTCAATGCTCAGTCGTTTGGTAACCTCGCCAATCGTATCGAGTATATTTTCGCTGCCAGAAACCGGAATACCCTTCACTTCAACGTGGATCCTCCTTCCGTACTGCTTTATTTCTCGTAGCTTGTCCCTAAAAACCTGTATTTCACTGTTCAATTGCTTGTTTGCAAAGTCTCAACGTTACTTTTTGTTACTTCTGAAAGTTCTTGGCTAAGTGACTTGAGTTTCTTTTTAAATGTTTCATATGTTTTTTTTAAGAAACCCCATTGACTTCTTTACTGAAGTCAGCGAAGCGTTTGTGATAGTGTTCGAGGAATCAAGTTTCTTCATTTGGGAGTTGAGATTGTTCATCGCACTTAGTGGTCAGTTCGAGTAACACTTTCGCCACCTTCTATATGTTGTTAGGGGCTTTATCAACCAAAGCCTCCTTGAAGGTCGCTAACGCATCAGTGTGGGTGTCCTCTCCGTCGATCTATTGAAACAAGTGCACAGAAAAGCGTAAAATTGCACTATTAAAAAGTACTCAAACCAGCAGATGACAACACAGCAGACCGACAGCCATTCCAGTCAAAGATTTAGTTTTTACATATATAATCATACAGCATGTATAGCTGAAGCAAAAACAGGACAGCGTTAGCGAGCGTGCCCGCGTGTCTGCTGGATTTGCTCTGGTGCCAGTTAAATGGTGCCGTCTTCTTTTAAAATGATTCCAGAAACACCCCCTGCATAGCCCTGGTAGGTTTGTGATTCTACCATTTATTGAATTTGCACTGTTAGTCGTCGGCTTGCGCAGCCGCAGTAATACACAGCAACCAAGACCACAATTGCAAGCATACAATTTAGGACAGTTTTAATATATACAAAAGCTCTCTTCAAGTCTATGCATGTCATTGTGGTCTTTCGCTGCTTAGTACTATGTCTGCGCAAGTCGACGACTGGCATCACCACTTCAGCGCATGGTAGCATCACCTCCCTGCCAGGGCTAGCCAGGCAGGGGAGGGGGCGTTTCTGGAGGCCTTAATAAAATTGACAGCACCATTGAACTGGCATCAGAGCAGATCCAGCAGTTACACGGGCACACCCGCCAATGCAGTTCTTTTTTCGCTGCAGACAACTCTCAGAAAACTGTTTTCAACTGTATGCATGTCTTGGTGGTCTTTGGCTGCTCTAAACTATATATATATATACGGTGTCTCTCACAATCGTATGAGACGTTACACCCACATCTCAATCATCAGTGACTTCACTAACGTAGTTTCATGCCGGATATGACATTGTAAAGTATAGATAAACTAGCGGGTTGCAAAAAAATAAAAGAAAAATTTCTGTCACCGGGTGTGGAACTCTTACTTGACGTCTCGTTCCGCAGCGTGCGAAATGAAACCACTCTCTCACAAAGTGTACGTCGTTCAGCTGACTAAATGCGGGCTAGTTATAAGCGACGCACACAATAAGGGTTCTCAGAGCTCAGAAACGTCAGCGCATATTCGTCATCACTAGCAAGATGCCGCGAACATGGCGCGGAGGGTCCACTGCAAAGGTCATCGTGCCTGTTCTTGCCAACATTTCATTCTACGCGCGCCTACATGGGGCGTGCCAGCTTGTGCGTACGCACTCATATTATGAGTGGTGAGCGTTGCGTTCCTGCTGCTTCAATTTCAAGCTTGCTTTGAGATTACAGTAGTTAGAAAGCTCCAAAACGTCACTTCTCCCCTCCCGTTTATCAAAATAGAGTGCTGCTCACACACTAAGTTACGGGTGTGGCGGTTGTTCGCGACCCTTTTGTGTATCCTTGCGCGGTAATTTCGTGTGCATATCTTCGTGTTTGAGCAGCACATCCCAAGTGTCGAGCGATGACAATTGTAACTTGTCCGTGCTTGTCCTGTGTATGTTTATTTCATGTGTACTTTATGCTTGAGGTGCGCAAAGGAAGTTTCGAAGTGTGCACGGCCATTTTCCTTCCATACCCGCATGCCTCCACGCTCCATGACTGGATGAACGATGATTCAGGATTTTTGACTCTGTTGCAAGAGTCATCGACGGAAGGCCCCGCATGTGGGGTGACGTTACCGCATGTAGCCTTCGCGCGACGGGAACAGCCGACTTATTCCATTTCTGCTTCAGCCGCATTTTCTACCAGTAGTCGAGCGCGTTTACTTGTTCTTAAAGCATACCATGCACGGGCCGATGTTGGACTACAGTTGTGATACGAGAGCAGCGGCTAGTTCCCACCGGAAAGGTCAATGTGATTGATGTTGCATTAAAATTTATATTGGGCCGGTGGGACTCGCTAGGTGATTGGCAGGCTGAACGATTTGGTTGTCCACTATTTCCCACGCCAGCGTAGCTGTCGCCGACCGGCCCTCCGTCCGTGATCTCCTGCTGCCGTATAGCTGTAGACTATGGGTGCCCTGTCCTTGGGCTCCTTGGAACTTGTCCCCCATCCTTCCTATCTCTTCCCTCTTGTTTCTGCTACTCCTGTGGGGCGTGTGCTCCCTCTTCTTTAAGTTATCACTGTTTTTTATCTACTTATTCTGCAAAGACCTTAGCCGAGTTACCAAATTAGGCAGACAGAAATTAGATGCTTGTACCCCCTTTAACAACCACTGATACTCTAACACTAGTGACCTGGCGGCACGTAGTTATTAACGACAGCTCGCGCAGTTCATGGAGGTTACATAAGAAGCACAGTAATGAAGTTTCTAACGACGCATTTTGAAGCACTGCACGATATAGCAGAAAATAAATGAATAATATTTGCCTTGCTATATTCAAAAATGTCAACTATCTGATGCCGCTACGCCAGTTATAGTAGGCATTATTAACTACTGCTCATGCTCAAAAAGAAAATGAGCAACTTCGCAAACATTACGAAACAATTAAAGATGTAGAAACACATTGGAATGCTACATGAAAGCTGGCAGCTGCAGTGGCGAAGTAGTTACGCTTTGTACTTGCGAACTGCGCAATCCTTTTCAAAAGCCTGCAGCGTCGAGTAACAGCATGTCAAACACGCTGCTGCAGGTGTGTTTTATTTCCGCACACGTGTGAGAGCACTCTTTTTACAGTCAATCTTTTCACCTCTAGCCGTTACGCTTCCAGGAAGGGTATGCTAGTCATCAAGTGCCTTAATGTGAGCAGTGTGTGAGGACAAAAATATATAGGTAGAAGTTGTGCACAACGCTTCTGGTGGAGCACGCTCACGAGGTCATGCGTCAATGTTTGCTTCAGCATTTTGAGGTGGCACTGCTGAAATATGACAATGCGGCACAGCGACCCCCACGTGCTTACGTTTGGGAGCATGTTAAGGAATCCCAAATGATCTAAATTTCAGGAGACTGCAATAAAACAAACTCTTATAACCGTATGGTGAATTTGGAACGAGAAACCCCTCATACCAATCAATCAATTAGTGCAGCACAACGAGGAACCAAGGAAGGTGAGTGCGAAAAGTGGGTAGCGCATTTCTATATGCAACTTAAAAACACTGAAAAGAAGAGATGTGCCCACCGCAGTGCCACATATAGTTCTCGCGTGATGCTACTCACGCAACTTCTCATTCTGCTTCGACCTAAATGTGGCGACAAAACTGACCGCAATAGTTACCTGAATTTCATAAGACAAGCCGTCGGCTTTTAGTCGACGGTAAGAAATTTGCGGTGCTTCAGCACCTCCGAGCGTTAGAAACAACATAAGAAACGGGAGCAATGAGGCAAGAGCAGATTTGCTGGCTGTAGTACGTTTGAACAAGAACAAATAAACGCGTCTTCACGCAATATCTCTACGTGATAATACTATTAGACGACGACCACGATAACGCCAATGAAAACACTCGCAGGATGCGCCAAAAGGACAGAAGTCGGAATTCGAAGGAGGATGCTACCGTCTGAGGACGCTCATGCCGCCAAAATGGGAAGAAGTATCCCCAGCAAAATAACAACAACAGTATATCCACGGAGTGAATCATGATGAGTGGGGCGAAGCTTCGAGGGGTTTTATCGGTAAACCGTAAATCATCCGCTGGCCGCGTGCTCCTGTTTGTCTGTCTGTTGGTCTGTCTGCCTGTCTGTTGAGCCATCTGTCTGTGTGTCCATCCGTCCGTCTCTTAGCCTGCCTGTCTGTCTGTATGTCCGTCCAACTGTCCGTCTGTCTGTCTGTCTGGTTGTCTGTCACTTTGTCTGTCCACCTGTCTCTGCCTGTCTGAATGTATGTACGCCCGTCCATCTGTGTGTACATTCGTCCGTGCTGCCTGTCTGTCCGTTCGTCTGTATGTCCGTCCCTCCACCTGTCCATCCGTCTGTTCGTCCATCTGTCTCTCTTGTAGTTGGTCTGTCCGTCTGTCCACCAGTCTGCGTCTTTCTGTCTGTCTGTTTGTATGTATATCCGTCAGTCAATCCACCTGTCCATCAGTCTGTCTGTCTGTCTGTCTGTCTTTCCGTCTGTCTGTCTGTCCGTCCTTTCATCCTCCCGTCCGTCTGTCTGCCTGTCTGTCTGTCTCTCTGTCTGTCGGAATGTCCATCTGTCTGTAGGCTCGTATCCCGGCTGTGGCGGCTGCATTTCCGATGGAGGCGGAAATGTTGTAGGCCCGTGTGCTCAGATTTGGGTGCACGTTAAAGAACCCCAGGTGGTCTAAATTTCCGGAGCCCTCCACTACGGCGTCTCTCATAATCATAGCATGGTTTTGGGACGTTAAACCCCACAAATCAATCAATCTGTCTGTAAGCGTCTCTATCCGTCCGTACATCCGTACATCGAGTGAACATTCAAAGTAGCGCCATCTCGCTTCTATTGATCATAGATTGATCATATACAAGTACCACCATTCACCGGACGTTTCCAGGAGTAGAACGAGAAGTGACTAGTACATACTGAAGACGCGTGACCGACGTTCAAGGAGTTTCGTCCCAGTTACGTTCCGTTTGGTTCTTTCAACTCGCCTCTCGCTTGTTGCGTGACATTTGCTGCTGCCGCCAAGGAAGCCGAAGACGAGAACTTTTCATCTGCTGGCACCTTGAGGAAACGACCGCTCCGACATCATCTGGATATAGAGACGTTTATTCGTTTTTTTTTCACTGTCCCTGCACCCTTGGTTATATCCCCTGTCTCCCCATTCAACCACTCTTACAGTCCAATCGTAACGCACGGATGTGTCTCTGCTCGCCACAACCTCAAAGATCCACCGCCTCTTGCCCACTCATCGGTTCTCCGCCGTCGCTCAGGTTTTCTCACACCGGTTCCTGGAATGATCGACGACGGGCGTTGCCAGGTCGTAGAAAAGCGCCTCCGAGTAAGTTCCCGCGATGCCGGGCTGACATCCCGTCAATACAATTGGCCCGTGCACCAATGCCGACGCCTCCGCTGATTATGATTGTCCGATGAACGCGCACGTGTACCTTCCACGTGTACCGGCCACCTGCAGCCTGGCTTGGTCTCCTGTAAGGCGCCATAATTGAACCCCTTGGAGCACGGGAGTTGTCGCGTCCTTTGTGGCCAGCAGACAGTCATTGTCCCGCATTCCGGTGGCCCTGCTTTCTTGTTGGCGACGGGTCGCTGGCCGCGGGGTGGGTAACATAAGGTATTCGGGGAACGCGCGAAGTACGAGCTCAACACCTCCCCTCCAACTGTGTTGCACTGTATCTATGACATGCGACACAAACACAACCGCATATGCACACATGTTCACTGGCTCGACACGTGAGGCACCAACTGTCACTCGTACCTCGTTGACTCCGTCGCGCGCACGCGCTAACAAAGCATACACCCCACTTAACTCGCCATACATTTTATGCGTCATCATTAGGAGTCACTAACATCCACATTGCGTCGGCATTAGCGTTTAGACACACCTTCTTGTGTTCAATTACCAGGTTATACTTCTGTAGTGCCAACGCCCAGCGTGTCAGCCTAGCGCTCTGCGGAGTGGTTAGAGTAAGAAATTTGAGTGGGTTATGATCGGTAATCAACTTGATTTTAGCGTTAAACAGCCAAACATCCAACTTCCTCAGTGCCCAAATGATTGCATAAGCTTCCTTTTCTATTGTGGCCCATCGGGTCTGAGCCGAGCTAAGCTTCTTGCTCAGAAAAGCGATAGGGCGCTCCTTGCCCACCAGATCCTGCTGTGCCAGGCACGCACCAACGGCGTAATTGGATGCATCTGTGGCAAGGATAAATTCTGTCCTCGGATCTGGTGCCTGCAACGCCGACGCCTGCACTAGAGAGTTTTTCACCTTGTCAAAAGCTTCCTGCGCCTCTGTATTCCAAGGTAATTTCTGCGGAATACGTCGACCAGTTAGGTTAGCCAGAGACATAACGACTTTGGAGTACTCGGGCACATAGTCCCTATAATTGTTGGCTAGCCCTAAGAAACTACGATGTTGTCCCTTTGTTTCGGGAGCCGAGATCTCCTTTATCGCCCTGACCTTCTCTGGATCGGCCCCGTGATTGCCCGATCCCACAATATGCCCCAAGAATTTTACTTCTTGTTGTGCAAACCGACATTTGCTTACGTTGAGTGTCAACCCTGCCTTCGCTAGGGACACAAGCACCTTGTCTAAATGTTCGAGGTGCTCGTTCCAGTTCTCGGAGTATATCGCTATATCGTCAATGTAAGCGCAAGCATAATGTCTATGTGGAGCTAGTACACTATTGATGACCCTCTGATAGGTACTGGCGGCATTCTTTAACCCAATGGGAATCACTCTCTATGCGTACTGGCCTGAGGGAGTGGCAAAAGCAGTACAAACCTGCGCGTCCTCGTCGAGAGGTATTTGCCAGTAACCCCTGAACATGTCTAGCAGAGTTATGTACTTAGCCTTCGCTACTTGGTATAACAGATCAGTCGCCACGCTCATGGGAAATGCGTCTGTCTCTGTTATTTCGTTGAGTCTCCTGTAATCGCAACAGATGCGGATGCTACCGTCCTTCTTTGATACGCAGACCAGTGGATACGCGTGTGGACTTTCAACCAAGTATATCAATCCCCACTGCTGGAGCTCGTTTATCTGCCACTCTACTTCGTTAACCAGCGCCACTGGCACTCTGTATGGGTATGCGTGCCTCGGTTGCGCTCCTGCTTGGATTCGTATTTTATGGATTCCCACTTTGCAGGTTCCAGGTTTGTTTGCGAATACCCTCGGGTGCCTCGCGATTAAGTCTCGAAGCTGTTCTCTCTGTGTAGGCTCCAGGTGAGCTACGTCATCAAGCTGCATCGTCGCTTGCGCCTCTAGCCCGCATGGTGGTCCGAATTCCTGATTGCCTTCGAATATCACTCCTACTGCAGTCACTCGGGCGTGATATGCGCGAAGCTTGTTAGCGTGAATGGTTCTGCGTCAACTGTCCTCGAGCTCAAATAAATAACTGTACGGTCGCAGTTTTGCGACCACTGTGATCGGTCCCTTGCACTTCGCCACTAGCTTCCCCTCTCCATCCTTCTCGAGCCATAGTACTTGGTCCCCTGTGCCAAACTGTTTGTCTTGGCCCTCAATTTATAGCGTCCTACGTACTCCTTCTGAGTGACTTCACTCTGTCGGGCGGCTCCTTCGCTAGCTTCTTACAAACTACTTCGAAGCTTCGCAAGATATTCCGCTGCTGGCATACCCAGTGAATCCGGCACTTTTTCCCAGTCTCCTGACCAAGTCCTTTTGAGAATGGATACGCACCCGTTCGGCACCCGCCCGTACATGAGCTCGAACGGTGACCGCACTGTAGTCGCATGTGGGACCTCACGATAAGCCCGAAACAAAAACGGAATCATCCTATCCCACTCGCGTCCATGATCGCTGACTATGTGAGAAAGCATTCTTTTGAACTTGCCGTTCCAGCGCTCGACTAAGCCGATGCTTTGCGGGTGATCAGGCGTGGAAAATCTCGAAGTTGCCCCAAGTCTTTGCAACATCTCCTGTGTCAACCACGGTGTAAAGTTGGTGCCCTGATCTGAGAAAATTTTCTCTGGCACACCATGTTGAGAAAATATCTGCAGTAACGCGTCACATGTAGCCTTCGCCGTTAGTGAACGAAAGCATACCACCTCTGGCCATCTGGTATGTAGGTTAACGACACAAAGATCATAGCGGTGACCTCTAGCCGAAGAGGGTACCTTAGGACCGATGCAGTTCATGTTTACTGTCTAAAACGGCGCGCTGGGCCTGGCCAGGGGCTTTATCGGAGCCCTATCTATCTGCCTCGTCGGCGATTTCACCTGGCATCCATGGCACGACCTACAGTACTCCTTTACATCTCGCGACATATGCGGCCAGTAAAATGAGCTTTTCACTCGTTGTAGTGTTTTCCGCTCTCCTAGATGACCTGCCCATGGTGAATCGTGAGCCATTATCAGCACTTCTTTGTGCCTGTGCGATGGTAGCACTAGCTATTTGCAGATGCGACCCGCGAGGTGTTCCTGATGATACAATAGCTCGTCTTGAACGAGCATGCCATGCGTTCAGGCCTTTGCCTGCGCCCAAGCATCTCGCAAAGCCGGGTCGGCTTCCTGAGCCTCACGAAACTCCTGTCGTTTGCTTTTGACCGGCTCGGAACCTTCGCTGTTGCTCTCCGCGGTTATGACACCAGCCATCGCCCGTTGCTCCTCGCATGCCTCATCTGACAGCTCTACTATAGCTTCGGTCTCCTCGACTGCTGAACACTCGTCTGACACTATGTCACGTTTAACCCTTTCCTCGAGAAGCTGTGCGTAATCGTTGGGCATGATCAGCGTGTCGGTGCCGTCTAGCAGCTTATCTGTGATTGCACAAAGCACGGCCGACTGCACCGCCTCGGACATCACGTTAGGATTTCCTTCAGTAGCTATGAGCGGCACGTAAGCCAACTCAGCGGTTACCTGTTGCCCGAACGCTCCCGTCAACTTTATCTGCGAACCCGTACCATCGTACTGAGGTACCACTGCCTTTCTGGTGACGCTCACCTCCACTCCTGAGTCTACCATGGCATTTAATGATCGACCTGAGCTCTTACGCTTTACAGTTTCCAGTGAGACTTGTTTCTGCTCTTTACGCTGCCACAACCTGTCTGTCATTGCTGTATCTGACCCGAATGCAGAAGCCGTCACCCTCGTGACCACTGGACAGTTTTGTTGTCCTACTGGCCTAGTGCCTTGCCTTGCACCTGAGCCCTTATTGGGGTAATTCCTGGCAATGTGGTCGGCACCCTTAAACTCAAAACATCGCCTTTTCCCGTTTCCGTCCGTGGGTGTATCTACCGCTGTTTTAGCTTTCTTCTGCCACTCCTTTACATTTGCCTTCTTTTGTGCTGCCTTGCACTTTTCGCTCTCCTCGAATCTCTCCACGAGCCTAGCCACGCCACTGGACAGAAAAAGGACTCCTGTTGATTACAAATGACATGCGCTCTCGCTTCCAGGCTCAAACATTCTTTCAAGCGATCCGCGAAGATTAGCTGCTTGAGTTCCTCGAACGTGCCTACCTTTGAACTCTGGACATAATAGTCTAAATAATTCTCAAAGCGCACGGCAAACTGATCCCAGGACTCCCTTTCTCCCTTTTTCGATCTCGCAAACAGCCTCTTGTACTCCGCCGCCGAAAGCCTGAGACCCTCCAAAATACTTGACTTAAGCTTAACATAAGCTTTGCGCTCCTCTGCTGTAAGCCTGCACAGCAGCCCGCGTGCCCTTTCACTCAACTGTGGCAAAACTAGCCCGGCCCCCCATTCGCTTGGAACTTCATACAACTCGAGCGTTGCCTCAACATCCTCGAACTACATTGGCGTAAGCGCTTCTTGGTTCGGCATTGGTGCCAGTACACCCCTTAACAAGCTTGCGAATTTCAGTCGCCTGTCTTCCTCTGACCTTCCGCCAAGCGCTACGCTGTCATCGCTCTCGTTGGACTCTGCCCCATTACGGGCTCGTAGCCGCTGGCTTGCCAGAATCAAGCACTGCTCCTCCGTTTCCGCCTCAGCAATTTTTAATTGTAGCTTTGGAGCGCTAGCTGCTGTTCCGACGCCGTATCTGACGTGCCACTACCATGACCCCCCGTGCCGCTGTCGGCGACTCCCAACGCCTGCAAGTTTCCTGCCCCGTCCCCGTTCATTTCCGAGTTGTCCCTTTCTCTGTCTCGCAAGTTGTAATGCTTTGTCAGCGCCGGCGCCCAACAGAAAATCAAGAGGTACCCGCCTTAAGTAGCCTTGCGGTGCGCTCTTCCTCCTCGGAATCCGGTGGACTAGCCCTGCTTCGTTGATCCTGCAGCGTGGTCGTCAGTTGGTTGTCGTCAGTCTCGGCCGATGTTGCTCCCTGCTGTCCTCCTCAGTTCAGCCATGCAGATCCTGCTCGACTGCGCCAGTTGCGTTCCGTTTGGTTCTTTCCACTCACCTCTCGCTTGTTGCGCGACATTTGCTGCTGCCGCCGAGGAAGCCGAAGACGAGAACTTTTCTTCTGCTGGCACCTTGAGGAAACGACCGCTCCGACATCATCTGGATATAGAGACGTTTATTCGTTTCTTTTTTTCCCTGTCCCTGCACCCCTGGTTTTATCCCCTGTCTCCCCATTCAACCACTCTTACAGTCCAATCGTAACGCACGGATGTGTCTCTCCTCGCCACAACCTCAAAGACCCACCGCCTCTTGCCCACTCATCGGTTCTCCGCCGTCGCTCAGGTTTGTTTCACACCGGTTCCCGGAATGATCGACGACGGGCGTTGCCATGTCGTGGAAAAGCGCCTCCGAGTAAGTTCCGGCGATGCCGGGCTGACAGGCCATCAATACAATTGGCCCGTGCACCAATGCCGTCACCTCCGCTGATTCTGATTGTCCTGCGGACGCGCACGTGTACCTTCCACGTGTACCGGCCACCTGCAGCCTGGCTTGGTCTCCTGTAAGGCGCAATAATTGAACCCCTTGGGGCACGGGAGTTGTCGCGTCCTTTGTGGCCAGCAAACAGTCATTGTCCCGCATTCCTGTGGCCCTGCTTCCTTGTTGGCGAGGGGTCGCCGGCCGCGGGGTGGGTAACATAGGGTATTCAGGGAACGCACGAAGTTCGAGCCCAACAGTCCCTAAATTGCATTTCACTGGCAATTTGTTCCAGTAATATTATTACTGCTAGACAAAATTTTTTTAGCGCTACTGGCGTTTCGCTCAAGCATTTTGGTCGACGTTGCGACGACACACGAGAGGCATGCCATAAGTGGTGTTGTCAGCGCATTGACAGATTGGCTAAAAGCAACGGTGCGAAATTATCGGCGAGAACCTTACGCTGTATCACGGGCAATGCTGCAACGATTTCCTGCGTTACTGACACAGCACCGAGACGATGGCGTATTGTTGGATAAGCTTGAAAGTGAGTTTTAGGGACTAGTCGTTTTCTGCGTTCGTGGCTGAAGTGGTAGTGCTATCGCTTTAAAACCGAAACTTACGATCATAAAACACTACAATGAAGAGTTCAGCTAAGTTTTGTTGTCGTGAGTAGCACTTTGAACTTCCAGAGTAAAGCGCTAAGCTTCCGTTCCCTCAAGCTACTTTCTCTTAACGCTGAGGCTCATGCTGACTCACCTTCAAGCTTCTTTCTTTTCTTCTGGCCCCGCCGCGGTAGTCTAGTGGCTAAGGTACTCGGCTGCTGACCCGCAGGTCGCGGGATTGAATTACGGCGGCGGCGGCCACATCTCCGATGGAGACAGGAATGTTGTAGGCCCATGTGCTCAGATTTGAGAGCACGTTAAAAAACCCCAGGTGGTAGAAGTTTACGGAGCTCTCTAGTGCGGCATCTCTCATAATCATAGGGTGGTATCGGGACGTTCAACCTCACATATCAATCAATTCTTTTCTACAGAACGGTGCGTGAGGGCGCCCCTTGCTACCGCATATAATACAGGGTGCCTCAGCTGACGTAAAACTTGTGAATAAACCTTCGAAAGGTAGGTCATTATGTGAAATGTGCCACTTGATGATCAGTTTTTGTGCGCTTGCAAAAACTTGCATCTGTATCCCCGCCGCAATAATCTATTGGCTAAGGTTCTCGGCTTCTGACCCACAGCTCACGGGAACGAGGCCCGGCTGCGGCTGCTGTAATTTTCTTGGAGGCGAAAGCGCTGTAGGCCTGTGTGCTTAGGCCTGAGTGCACGTTAAAGACCCACAGCTCGTTAAAATTTCCGGGGCCGTCCGCTATGGCATCCTTCATAATCATGTGGTGGTTTTTAGACGTCAGACACCACATATCAAATCAACTTGTACTTGTGCGCGTTGCTCGACTACGCAACGTGCTATAGTTCAAGATTGGCCGTTAGGGGTACATTGCATTGATTCATTTTGAACGCAAAAAAAATTGGGCGCGCTTAAGAAACTAACAAAAATAGCGAACGTCGGCTCAAGTGCAGGTTCGCGAATCGAAGCTTATTCAAGCGATAACACATACGTAATATACAAATTCAGCACATGGCATTAGCATTAGGTTCTCGCCTGCCTTTTTGCTCATTATCGCTTTAAACGCATATTGCATCTCAAGTTTTCTTCTTATGTGGAAAGTACTTTTTCCGTACCACGCCTGATGCGTAAACTTTATGCGCATTGCTTGTTCAATAACCTTTCAGTGGAGATTATGGGCTTGTGTCATCAGTTTCTTCTTTCCTCCCTGTTCTATAGTGCGTTCCATTTCTCGCTGTTAAGATAACTGAGGAGAAATTATTCTTCTCCAGTCTCACTTACATTAGGACGCAGCTTTCGACAAAAATAGCCGTTATTGCGTTGTGAAACACACCTGAGAACTTTTGAACTGCTTTCCACAATTCACACCAGAAAAATTTCTCGGAAAAAATGTCGCTGAAAAAATGTCCCCACTTGCGTTGTTGGAGCCCCCCCCCCCCCCTTTCTGCCCGCCGGACACCACAGAACGTTGCATTTCCCAGTCATTGTACGTTTATTTCTCAACGTAAAAAAACATGTGGGAGAACATTGCAGTTTACAGAAATATTTATGGTGAAGGTTCATAGTGACATACCACCTGTTCCTATTCATCTTTTTACAGGTGCAATGATATAGACCACAAAGCTTGATCGAAACGCCAGCAGGGCTAAAAAAGTTTCCATAGAAGTAATACCCATATGAGGACAGATTACCAGCGAAACGCGTTTTTGCTGTGGTTACATTGTCTTCACGTTTTGGCAGCTTGAGCGTCTGCAGACGGTAGCATCTTCCTACGAATTCCGACTTGTGTCCTTCCGGCGCATCCTACTAGTATATTCATTGACGTTATCGTGGTCGTCATCTAATAGTGTTATCACGTAGAGATGTTGCGTGAAGACGCGTTGATTTCTTCTCGCTCTAACGTACTACATCCAGCGAATCTGCTCTTGTCTCATTACTCCGGTTTCTTATGTTGTTTCTAACGCTCGGAGCTCCTGAAGCTCCGCATATTCCTCACCGTCGACTAAAAGCCGCCAGCTTGCCATATGACATTCAGGTGACTATTGCGGTCAGTTTCGTCGCCACATTTAGGTCTAAGCAGAATGAGAAGCTGCGTGACTAGCATCACGCGAGAACTATATGTGGTACTGCGGTGGGCACATCTCTTCGTTTTAGTGTTTTTAAGTTGCATATAGAAATGCGCTACGCACTTTTCGCACTCACCTTCCTTGGTTCCTCGTTGTGCCGCGCTAATTTATTGATTGATATCAGGGTTTTATTGTTCCAAAACCACCATATGGTTATGAGAGGTGTCTTTATTGGGGTCTCCGGAAATTTTGACCATTGGGGATTTCGTAACATGCTCCCAAATGTAAGCACGCGGGGGTCGCTGTGCCGCATTGTCATATTACAGCAGTGCCACCTCAAAATGCCGAAGCAAACGTTGACACTCGTGAGCGTGCTCCACCAGCTGCGTTGTGCACAATTTCTACCTATATATTTTAGTCCTCACACACTGCTCACATAGAGGCACCATACGGCTAGGATACCGTTCCTGAAAGTGTAACGGCTAGAGGTGAAAGGATTGAATGTAAAAAGAGTGCTCTCACACGTGTGCGGAAAGAAAGCCAACCTGCAGCAGCGTGTTCGACATGCTGTTACTCGACGCTGCAGGCGTTTGGAAAAAATTGCGCAGTTCGCAAGCACAATGCGTAACTACTTCGCCACTGCAGCTGCCAGCTTTAATGTAGCATTCCAATGTGTTTCTACAGCATAAATTGTTTTGTCATGTCTGCGAAATTGCTCATTCTTTCTTTGAGCATGAGCAGTAGTTAAGAATACCTACTATACCAGGCGTAGTGGCCTCAGATAATTTGCAATTTAATTTTCTATATAGCAACGCAAATTTAAGCTCATATTTTTCTGTCATGTGATGCAACGTTTCAAAATGCGTTATTTCTGATTAAGGTGCTTTTTATATAACCTCCAAGAATTTCTTAAGTGTTCGTTAATGAACACAGGTGTTTGAAAAGAATTACAGAAATCTCGAGTAGAGATGAGCGTGTTTTTTGCTTTTTGGAGAAATAAATCCCGTTTCTAACGGCTTAGTATTTGCACTATTATATTAGGTATTGAACCAGCATTATTTTCTGGTACTTTGTGATATTTTTCAACGTTGTATTTTAAGGTACACACATTCAGCAGTTTGCTAATCCTGTGAATGGTATAATCTCATAACCAAGTTTGAGTATACCTTTAAATTTTGCCTAGAATAAGTAGGGCATACGTAATAATAATCGAATAAGTATAAATATTAGGGCACTGTGCGCATTCCCGTTATTTGCAAGCTTGCGCGTGTGCCAGTCATAACACTGGAAGGTGTGATCACTGCTGTATAAATACAAGACGCGTTTTGCCGATTATAAGATTACCGAAGGCCCACGACAGTTATTGCCGCTAATAGAGTACAGAGCACTTTGCTCATACTTTAAATTCCTTAGTTTCCTGGGCCCAAGCTGGCTCGTTAGAGAGTTTCATGTTTGGCTAACCTCCTCTCCTCTCCTCTCCATTTCTCTTTCCCTACCAGAGTGACTTCTGCTTTCTTCATTGTCACCAACAGCTGATAGAACATTAAGGCTGAAGCGTTTCTCGCACAAAGAAATTGTTTGCACTGTGGTGATTATATATATCACGAACAATTTACAACGCAGGTAAAAAGAGCAGGAATAGTAGCAGAAAATTTTTGCGTGCCATGTAGTCCTGCCTATATACAAAATGTACTACAAAAATATCCCTACCAGCGTTGTTGCTGCTGTACACCGGTGATTCGACCTGAAACTTCTTACCGGTATCGGCGCCATCATGCTAAGACTCCTTTTTGATGATCGAGGGTTCAGATGCAAATCTGCAAGCTCAGCAGCGACAGCAATCAATTACAGAAATTGCGAGCGAAAATTGCTGTCAGCAAACTTTTTACAGAGCCGTCAAGTTGAGCAGTTAGATCAAATCCTAATAAGACCTTCAAAAGCAAACTTGCTTTCCTCGGAAAAAAACATATTAAAACACCAACAAACATTTCATTTAAATAAAATTAGGCACAATGCACAAATTTTCAAGCCGTCACTTTTCTGCACACGCATTCACTACTAGATTGCGGGAGTCTATAACGATTAATTAGCAAATGTATAGCTCAAGGTACAATTGCAAGTATCGTATCGCATACAGTTTTCGCGGTAGTACCTTTATGTTTTTTTTTAATTTTATGCTTATTTTGGGCTACGATATAAGATTGTCATGGTGCTGGTGGCAAAAGATGACGTTGCGAGAAACGTCACCTGACTAGGCCTCTAGCACCATTCACGCACTCACTGCACATAATAATAGGGTGCGTGTTGTAAATAGCTTACAAAAAGTACAAGCACACATAAATAAACTGTAAAAATGGCATGTAGACGTTGGCGGAAAACGTAGGACACAAACGCGGCTGTAACTTACCACAAGAGACATCATATACACAAATAATGAAGAAGAACTGGTCGGAAAAAAGACTTACAGACATATTGACAATTATAGCATTGCAATGCACAAATTACAAATAATGAATAAATATACATAATAGTATCTAAATAGGCCTCTAAATGAGTAAATATAAAAATTGTATTTATGAAAGTTGAAGGGGGTCACAGTCGAGAAAATATTTTTTTGATTGCTTGCAGAATGCTGCCAGTGTGTAATGTGTAGTGATGAAGAACATTAAAGCTTTGTGAGTGTTTAGTATGTTTGATATTTGGCAGATTAATATTTGTCCCTAATTTGTTCTTCTCTTCGGCATAATGCATGCAGAATGTCTGAAATGCTACTTGGGGCAATCGTTTGTATAAGTGGATATAACCGTTGGAGAATCGGCTGCATATTGCAAATAAATGAGCTCAGTGAGTCGATGAGCATACATTCCACGAATGCTGAGGACTTGACTCATGATGAAATAGATAGTTACACGTTCATGATACGATAAGTTATGAACAAAAGGGAGAGCTTTCTTTTGCGTAGGGTGTAAGCTGCTATATTTGTTTTTAGATGTAACCCCCCAAACAAGTATGCAGAATTGAAAGCGAGAATGAAACAAATAAAAGTAAAGTTGTTGTTTAAGTTATGCAGGCAGTAAATTTCGATGTTTATTTACATACCTATTTTGAAATTACTATGCATAATGAAATCTACATGCTTCGTGCATTGTAGATTCTCCTGAAACTGAACTTCCATAAATTTGTATTGCGTAACACGCTCAATTTCTTCACGCCGAATTGTAATAGCATCATCCAATATCACCGACATATTAATCGCGTCAAATACCATGAACTTCATTTTGCTGGCATTTAACTGTAGACGATTAGTATATAAGCAAGCTGATAAGATTTCGATCTAACAGTTTACCAATAGTACGAGAGCAACAAAGTCAGCAGTAGAATAGAATACGCTCCTGTCATCTCCATGACGGACTATATGTGGTGTGGTTAGAATAGAAACTATGTCAATAATGTAAAGAAGGAAAAATGTTGGGCCTAGAATTTATCTGTATCTAAAATACTTTTTGTCAGAATATCTTGTATCGGAATACTACTTCAAAGAATGTTTGCCAATTGATGTCACTGGCATCGGTAGGTATTTCGCTATATAGGTGAAGAGTCATCGAAGGGTGCCAATTCAGGAGGCGACGCGAGTAGGTAGACGAGGTGAGCAGAAGCCTACGCTTTTCCAAGTTCTTAGAAGAGAGGAATGGCCTTCCCTAGAGAGGACAGTAGGCACTCCTGCTGAATTTCCTACATACTAATCTAGATAAGCATCAGCATTGATGACTTCAGCATGTTTAGGGGCTTTTTACTTACTCTGCGAATCAACAAGGGCTTTGCTGACTGCTACAGGAAAAACATTACTTATACTTGATTCATCTTTGAGCCCCACAATGTCCTTATAATGCTCGTTTGAACTTGCGTGAATAGAAAAAATGAAAAAACGAAGCAGCAGTAAGAAAATATTGAGGAGTTATTCATTCATAGTAGATTATGAAGTGTAAAAGATACATCAGCCCATCCGTCGACGGGAACAAACGACGTGACTAGAACATGACAAAGCTGTCACATTGAAGCTCAATCCCTCGAGAGCGCCAGCTGCGGAATGTTATCGGTATGAAGACAGAAGCTGGCATGACACGTGCTCTAACAAGTTAACCATAGTTCATTTAAAGCAAAAGCTGGTATGGGATCACAACACAAGTCACGTGTTCACTGTAGTTGTCCGCTGGTGACGCTGGTGACGTAACCACTTTCGCACGAAATAGGAAAATGGTTTGTAACTGAAATACTCCAACTACGCAATGGGTTTGAAACACGGGTACCCTGCGTGTGAGACCAGTGTTCTCTACTGAGCCGTAGTGGTTTTTGGAGCTCTTTTCAAAAATATCCCTCGAATGCCTCGATATTGGGAAAGGAATTGCGGTAATATGAGTAATAAAATGTTTTAAAAAGCAAAGGAAAAACCAGGTGTCACATTTTGCGAACTTCGCAATAAGTGGGTTCTCGAATGCTCCAAGTCTTCACAAAATCTTCTGCTTTTTAAAGAGTGCGTGCTGAAATCACGTCACGTCAGTCACCACTCTGAAGCCAAAAAGAGCGCCAAAAAGAACAAGAAACGCCAAGAAAGAATAACATGCTCGGCTGTGTATTTTCGGAAGCTACTTCAGGGTGCTTATGTACACTGTAAAAATGGGCCGTCATTTTAACAATCATCTCTTCATCATTTTTGACGAGTCGTCGGCGTCAAACGCAAAAGACGTGGGCTCCATCGTCATTTAGCGAGCAGAGAGAAGAAGGGATAAGAGACAGAAAGGAAGAAAAACTTCCAGTGCGCTACGGTTGGCTAGCACACGTCATGTGATACCTCACTCTCTCTGTGCCCCTTCGAGGTTCCCTAACGCCACCGAGACTGACTCAAAAAAAGAATTTCTTCTAGTTGGCGTTGGGTTCCCTGTCCGCGAGACAGTGGAAAGGAGGCCACCGCTGCTGGGCCAGAGAGAGAGAGAGGGACAGCCGAGGTAGCTGGTGCATGCATTGCCAACCTGTTCCTTCATGAGGCACCGTGCCGTGTGGCCTATAGGCAGACAGAAATTAGGTACCTTTTTCCTCTTCCTTACAACCGCTACCACCACCTTCGTGTTTCTTTGACCTTTCTGTGGGGTTTTTTTTTCGCGTCGGGAAGAAGCGTGCAGCCTGGTGCGCCATTTTGCCTTATTTCTTGGGTGGTGTACTGGAAAAACCAAGGGCCCGTGTAACGCGCGTTCTGCTCGACGCTCCAGCCTAAACCCAGGTGTAGGGGGAGTGTGCTTATATACTTCTTTCGCCTGTTTACATCCTGTGGCCGTCCATGGTTTTAACACGTCACCTAGTTTGTTAGTAGCGAAAAAGCAAGCGCTAGTTTTCGAGGGTTGCGGAGTTGACTTCCTTCGCGCGTGTGTGCGAATTCTCTAAATATTAATAATAATAATAATAATAATAATAATGTTAATAATAATAATAATAATAATAATTTAATGGTTATCTTTCATCAATAGTCAATAGTCGAATGCATACTTCCAGTATGCACCGTAGGAGTTAGCCCGACACCGCGGCCTTTGGAGGTGCTTTCGCGCCGAGGCTGAACCACGTTCAGCAATTTTCAGGTGTCAGCTTGTCTAATAAGAAAAACCAAAAAAGTCCTCTTTCAGTGAAAAAAAGAAAAAGAAAACTTGAGCGTACGAGGAGCATTAGCGCGTCTTTATTGCACTTATCGCGCACTTTCGATCACGATTGACTCTGGTTAACAGTGCAAGGACCGGAATCGATTGGTCGAGTGCGTTATCATTTTATGTACCGCTGAATACATTGAGAGTACCTGATAAAGATGTTCCGTAAGCACTTTTTGTTCTT
This sequence comes from Rhipicephalus annulatus, assembly GCA_013436015.1. Classification (NCBI taxonomy): domain Eukaryota; kingdom Metazoa; phylum Arthropoda; class Arachnida; order Ixodida; family Ixodidae; genus Rhipicephalus; species Rhipicephalus annulatus. The sequence continues at coordinate 104,590 of WOVY01010687.1, read as the reverse complement.
TCTTTCCATCTGTTCGTTATAATACCTGCGCTATAAGCCCATGATGATCAAGACTTTTATGAGGAACTAAATATTGTGGGCAATACAGCCGTAAACTTCTAAAATTATACGTCAACCTGAAATAGTTTTTTTTGCCCAGTACTGTAGCTGAAAACTGCACCACTTCCGGAATTTCTTACTCTGGACCGCTAGCCGGCATAAAAGGCAGATGTTGGTATCTGATTGCGATCGGGAAATTCTACCCTGATTCGCGAATCGCATTCGAAATTGACCTTAGCTTGTAAATGCTCACGGAAGCCTAAATACATTGCGGAAAAAAGACCAAGATAGGAAACACAGCGTGTATTTTGAGAAACATTGTACCACAAGGAATCATGCGCGTGGGCTGGCTGAATTATTTAAAAGAAAAGGTACTGCTTATGAAACCAGCAGATATCACTTCGTAATAATTGTTTAGCTGAAATTAGGTGCAGCATTATCGACATGTACAAGCACTTAAAACGCAGTGGGTTCAGGACTACACTAGATGTGCCAAGTGCTTGCAAGTTTGTATGCAAGTTACTGCATGCAACTGTCTAATATACTTCATTCACTGACTGCTAATATGTTTAATTGTCTTTGATTCACAGGCCTGGTCTGAAGAGTCAACAGACACCTTCTGATGTGGACTGGTCAACTTCAAGCATATTTGGTCATGGATGTCACTGCAACTTTCGCACTGCCAAGCGACGTATGTACTCATTATCTCACAATTTTTTTTCATTTAGTCTACTTGTTGTACCTTTTCTGGTTACACCTGCATTTCATTTGTAGAGACAGAAAAGCTCCTAAATTATGTTTTCTAAACTAACAACTCAAATTTGATTTCCAGTCCAACTCTCCTCATGCACCCAAGCCACAGTTGCTTGGCCTCATTGCGAAGGAGGCCTTTATGGAAGTCGAAATGTCGTCGTCTTTAAAAGACGATAGTCGTTCTTGGGGACCTTCGACGCAAATATTTTGGTCTGTCTGTCTGTCTGTCTGTCTGTCTGTCTGTTTGTCTGTCTGTCTGTCTGTCTGTCTGTCTGTCTGTCTGTCTGTCTGTTTGTCTGTCTGTCTGTCTGTCTCTCTGTCTGTCTGTCTGTCTGTCTGTACAATTGTCTGTTTGTCCACTTTTAACTGCATTGGGTATTGGAAACGGCCGACCTCATGCACCGCGCCCACCAATGTTGGTCAAGATTCAGCGTTCATACTTGTAAAATTGTCAATGAAAAGTAATTTTTGCGCACGTCTGAGGTAATATAACAACACGTATATATTCTGCTTGTGCGTATTTTACTAGAAAAGGCATACATAACTAATTTTAGGGTCTGTAGCGCTTATCACGCTGCGCTAACCATGCAAAGCTTGCACGAAAAGGCGAGTGTTTCCAACGCTTTGCTAAGATAAGACGGTGGTAGCACCTACCAATCACTTTGCGTTTTACACCTTATCACCTCTGAAACGGGCGCGCACACCCGTCTCGGAGCTACGAGCTTTCTTTCCTAAGGAAACTGCCAGATGGCGCTGATGTCTCAGGTGTGACGTGACTTGATGCACTCGTTCGCCTTCGCTGCATGCTCGAGACACTGTAATGCAGCGTCTCCAGATTACCATTCAACTATTTTATTCCACAGATTATCAAATAAATGTTTTGTTTACTCTCTCCAAACGCAAGACTATTGTCTTTCGATGACATTTGAAGATTACCATTCAGATACGGGGCAAAGTTTTTCATCTTTTATTCTGTCATGTATTTTCTCCCCTTGAACTGTGTGTAGGCTTGTAATGTGAACTGCATTATCAGCTACTTATGGTAAACAATACAAGGCCACCCTAGAGGCTTGGTTATAATGTGTGATTTAGATAGGTATGTCTGGTTATTACATTATTTCTCCTGAGTCTAACTGACTTTCTGCTTCTGAATTTCCAGAATGCAGGTAAAGAGGGCCTGGAGAGGATGGCAGCAACACCTCATCTAGCTGTCATTGGTGAGTATGTCATATAGAAATTTTTTGCTCAGAACTAGACTTGTGTAGCTTAGCTTGTTATTCCAGGCAAAAGGTCTTGGAAAGACAGAGGTGGAAAACACGAGAGCGTGGAGTGTTACTGACGTAAACGTTTTGACAAGTAAACTTGTCTTCTTCAGAGCTGCAGCCTTCAAGAAGACAAGTACGCTTGTGGAAAGGCCGTCTCAAGCGACATTAAGTTTCCAACCGAAATGTTGTTTTTCTATGGCCTGACTTGATCTGTAAACTGTGTTATATGCAGATGGTTAGAGGGACTTTAGGCAGTCCCAACCTGCTCTACTAATGTATTACAGGTAGGAAGCACTTAAATTTGAAAATGAGGCTACCTCAAAATGCAAAAATTCTGTGTTTTTTTTCATTTATATAAGTAATTAGGTTCACCAGCCACTTTAGGTCTAAAGACCCAGCCAGACAGATTTCTGTCGATTGCTTTCACCTTTAAATTGTGTCATTCAACGCCTGAATGGCTTGTCTCATAACATTGTCCCTATGCCAGCAAACTTGAACTACATTCTGCATTCATATTTACTTTCTTAATAAGGATGTCTTTTTCAAGAAGCATATGATAGCTTGTCGTTGGTCGACGTTGTTTTCTTTTTATATCTCATGCAATATCGGTTTATAAAGCTATTTCCACTGACTGGTGTTATGTGTTTATGTAAGGGTAACACTTGGGTCATTCGAAGTCAAGGGCCCAAACCATTTCGGTGGACATGTCAAATGTATTGGATCCGTTCTCAGCAAGCGTACCCCGTCAATTTTCGACCATCTCTGATAATGCTAAAAAAAGAATTGTGCAGGTATATTTGCATTTGAGCAGTAGTTATTAAGCCATTATATTTCGCAAAAGAATTTTGTGTTGCCTTCCTAGATGGCACTTCAAACTTTAGGCGCCAAAGTGAAACTGTGTCACACTAAATATTTTAACAATAATCCTGGTTTGATCAAATTTAATGATACAGTGTTTTCTTTATTATCAAGGTGCTACTCTTTCAAGACTCTGATAGGTTACTCATTTTATCTTTATTTTTTCTTTGGACAAACAGTTGCTATATGCTGCATTTTTAGCGTTTTTTCTTAAAAAGCACAACTCTTTCGCAATACTGTATTGTATTAATATTTTCTGTTTTATATGTTCCCCTTTTTTCAGCATATGATAAAAACCATCACATTTGCTGCACGAAATTTCTGTCTGCTGTTCTTTGATTTCGTAGTGCAGTGTCTGTATTGCAAAAGTTAGTGCAGTTGACGCATTTCTGGCGTTTCGCTTCTGAAACCCAAGTATGTGATTGGCACAGTTTATGGAGCAGGCATTTATTTTGTCATTTCATTTTCGGTCCCAAGTACAACGAGCAGATCATCCCGACTAAACGCTGTAGTAAAGGCAGTCAGCGGAGTAACTCGCAGGGTGCTCAGCCTTCTCAAAATACTTTGAAGAATAAAGGCGCAAGTATCCACAAAAGCTTTTGTTGCATATTTTGTGCAGTGCTACTCATGTCGAATGACAGTGGCATGGTGACGTAGACTACACAGAATACACTTGTTCTCATGAGCCATTATTGACAATGCATTGAGAACCTGCTGTCACCTTACAAAGAAAATGCTACATTGATGGTCTAATATTAAATTTTAAATGACAAAGAAATTTTAAGTGACACTAATTAGTAATTACTTCATCTAAAACTGAAAACTTTGACAGTCAAAGGTTGTCAATCGGACCGTTCAGTTGTGTATGAAGTTCACTAAAAAACGTCAATATGATGAAAGAATACCGTCATTCGCAAATGACGACCTTTTGTTATTTTGACGTGAATGTTATCAACACGATGTTTGATTGCATTTTTAAATGACGGGAAACACATAAAAACGGTAAAACTATGCCGTCGTTTCAAAATGTTGGCCTGTCCTTACTTTGATGTAAATGTTGTGAATTTGACGGTTAGCTTGTATTTTGAAATAATGGAAAACAGATCGAAATTATAAAGTTGAGCCATCGTTTAAAAATAATAGCCTGTGGTCATTTTTACGGCCATAGCTTGAAAATCGAGCTGCCGGTATATTCACCGTCATTCGGACAAGTTTTTTTTTTTACAGTGTAGAAAAGGTATGCAAACATGTACACAAAAGAGCAGTCATAACACAGCAAATGCACTCTGAAGTATCATAAAGGTGCTGAAAACAAGGTGAAGTGAAGTATTTTTTACGCCCAGGTTCCTCGCCCAGGTTAAATTAACAAACACCATGGCGCGACGCAGTTATTTTAGGGTGGCGGCGGCGTGGTCTCTGTCAACATTTCAGCGACGGTGCGTAGGGTGCGAGGAAAATTGAAGGAAAAACGGGCGGCAGCACGGCGCACACCTCTATTACCAGGTAATAACGAAACTTCGAAGAAGGTAGCAGGTTATACAAAAGTTGGTTGGGCCACATCAGACATGCGGCATTAGGAGCAGGAGTATATTCACGAGAATTCACGCCCCTAGAAGCATCTTAGAGTGTTGTGATGGGGCAATTCTTAAAGTGGCCATAATGCAAACAAATCTACTCAGAGCAATTGACATTGTGCATACAATCTCCTGTTCTGGTTAATTGAAGATATATATATATGTATATATATATCTTCAGTAATGCCAAGGAATGTACAGGGGAAGTTATTAAAACCAATGGAATGTAAATAAGAAGAAAGAAAAGTGGATGAAAAAATTACCAACTGTGAGCAGGAATCGAACCTACGACCTTCGAATTACGCGTTCGATGCTCTAACCACTGAGCTATCACAGGGGCTCTCCCTCCATCCACTTTTTTCGGTTTAGCTGTGAATTTAGAAGTAGGAGTGACAGTCAGCGCCATCTATAAGCCAAACAACGAGTGTAAAAACACTCTTATGCGCATGTTTGGCGCCACGTAGCACGTGAACTTATTATGAGCGGGCAGCTGATTAATTGTCCTTATTATACAAACTAAACACACCAAGTCTGCCAGTACGAGACCCTCGTTCAATGAAATAAGGGAAAGAAGTGTATACCTATGGGCTCGTTTTCCATGTTTTAACACAATATTAATTAGATATAACAGACAGTAATGCCAAGGAATGTACAGGGGAAGTTATTAAAACCAATGGAATGTAAATAAATAAAAAGAAAGAAAAGTGGATGAAAAAATTACCAACTGTGAGCAGGAATCGAACCTACGACCTTCGAATTACGCGTTCGATGCTCTAACCACTGAGCTATCACAGCAGCCCTCCCTCCATCCACTTTTTTGGGTTTATCTGTGAATTTAGAAGTAGGAGTGACAGTCAGCGCCATCTATAAGCCAAACAACTAGTGTGAAAACACTCTTATGCGCATGTTTGGCGCTACGTAGCACGTGAACTTATTATGAGCGGTCAGCTGATTAATTGTCCCTCTTATACAACCTAAACACACCAAGTCTGCCAGTACGAGACCCTCGTTCAATGAAATAAGGGAAAGAAGTGTATACCTAAGGGCTCGTTTTTCCGTGTTTTAACACAATAATAATTAGATATAACAGACAGTAATGCCAAGGAATGTACAGGGGAAGTTAATAAAACCAATGGAATGTAAATACGAAGAAAGAAAAGTGGATGAAAAAATTACCAACTGTGAGCAGGAATCGAACCTACGACCTTCGAATTACGCGTTCGATGCTCTAACCACTGAGCTATCACAGCGGCCCTCCCTCCATCCACTTTTTTGGGTTTATCTGTGAATTTAGAAGTAGGAGTGACAGTCAGCGCCATCTATAAGCCAAACAACGAGTGTGAAAACACTCTTATGCGCATGTTTGGCGCCACGTAGCACGTGAACTTATTATGAGCGGGCAGCTGATTAATTGTCCCTCTTATACAACCTAAACACACCAAGTCTGCCAGTACGAGACCCTCGTTCAATGAAATAAGGGAAAGAAGTGTATACCTAAGGGCTCGTTTTTCCGTGTTTTACCACAATATTAATTAGATATAACAGACAGTAATGCCAAGGAATGTACAGGGGAAGTTATTAAAACCAATGGAATGTAAATAAATAAAAAGAAAGAAAAGTGGATGAAAAAATTACCAACTGTGAGCAGGAATCGAACCTACGACCTTCGAATTACGCGTTCGATGCTCTAACCACTGAGCTATCACAGCGGCCCTCCCTCCATCCACTTTTTTGGGTTTATCAGTGAATTTAGAAGTAGGAGTGACAGTCAGCGCCATCTATAAGCCAAACAACGAGTGTGAAAACACTCTTATGCGCATGTTTGGCGCCACGTAGCACGTGAACTTATTATGAGCGGGCAGCTGATTAATTGTCCCTCTTATACAACCTAAACACACCAAGTCTGCCAGTACGAGACCCTCGTTCAATGAAATAAGGGAAAGAAGTGTATACCTAAGGGCTCGTTTTTCCGTGTTTTAACACAATATTAATTAGATATAACAGACAGTAATGCCAAGGAATGTACAGGGGAAGTTATTAAAACCAGTGGAATGTAAATAAGAAGAAAGAAAAGTGGATGAAATAATTACCAACTGTGAGCAGGAATCGAACCAACGACCTTTGAATTACGCGTTCGATGCTCTAACCACTGAGCTATCACAGCGGCCCTCCCTCCATCCGCTTTTTTGGGTTTATCTGTGAATTTAGAAGTAGGAGTGACAGTCAGCGCCATCTATAAGCCAAACAACGAGTGTGAAAACACTCTTATGCGCATGTTTGGCGCCACGTAGCACGTGAACTTGTTATGAGCGGGCAGCTGATTAATTGTCCCTCTTATACAACCTAAACACACCAAGTCTGCCAGTACGAGACCCTCGTTCAATGAAATAAGGGAAAGAAGTGTATACCTAAGGGCTCGTTTTTCCGTGTTTTAACACAATATTAATTAGATATAACAGACAGTAATGCCAAGGAATGTACAGGGGAAGTTATTAAAACCAATGGAATGTAAATAAGAAGAAAGAAAAGTGGATGAAAAAATTACCAACTCTGAGCAGGAATCGAACCTACGACCTTCGAATTACGCGTTCGATGCTCTAACCACTGAGCTATCACAGCGGCCCTCCCTCCATCCACTTTTTTGGGTTTATCTGTGAATTTAGAAGTAGGAGTGACAGTCAGCGCCATCTATAAGCCAAACAACGAGTGTGAAAACACTCTTATGCGCATGGTTGGCGCCACGTAGCACGTGAACTTATTATGAGCGGGCAGCAGATTAATTTTCCCTCTTATACAGCCTAAACACACCAAGTCTGCCAGTACGAGACCCTCGTTCAATGAAAGAAGGGAAAGATGTGTATACCTAAGGGCTCGTTTTTTCCGTGTTTTAACACAATATTAATTAGATATAACAGACAGTAATGCCAAGGAATGTACAGGGGAAGTTATTAAAACCAATGGAATGTAAATAAGTAGAAAGAAAAGTGGTTGAAAAAATTACCAACTGTGAGCAGGAATCGAACCTACGACCTTCGAATTACGCGTTCGATGCTCTAACCACTGAGCTATCACAGCGGCCCTCCCTCCATCCACTTTTTTGGGTTTATCTGTGAATTTAGAAGTAGGAGTGACAGTCAGCGCCATCTATAAGCCAAACAACGAGTGTGAAAACACTCTTATGCGCATGTTTGGCGCCACGTAGCACGTGAACTTATTATGAGCGGGCAGCTGATTAATTGTCCCTCTTATACAACCTAAACACACCAAGTCTGCCAGTACGAGACCCTCGTTCAATGAAATAAGGGAAAGAAGTGTATACCTAAGGGCTCGTTTTTCCGTGTTTTAACACAATATTAATTAGATATAACAGACAGTAATGCCAAGGAATGTACAGGGGAAGTTATTAAAACCAGTGGAATGTAAATAAGAAGAAAGAAAAGTGGATGAAATAATTACCAACTGTGAGCAGGAATAGAACCAACGACCTTTGAATTACGCGTTCGATGCTCTAACCACTGAGCTATCACAGCGGCCCTCCCTCCATCCGCTTTTTTGGGTTTATCTGTGAATTTAGAAGTAGGAGTGACAGTCAGCGCCATCTATAAGCCAAACAACGAGTGTGAAAACACTCTTATGCGCATGTTTGGCGCCACGTAGCACGTGAACTTGTTATGAGCGGGCAGCTGATTAATTGTCCCTCTTATACAACCTAAACACACCAAGTCTGCCAGTACGAGACCCTCGTTCAATGAAATAAGGGAAAGAAGTGTATACCTAAGGGCTCGTTTTTCCGTGTTTTAACACAATATTAATTAGATATAACAGACAGTAATGCCAAGGAATGTACAGGGGAAGTTATTAAAACCAATGGAATGTAAATAAGAAGAAAGAAAAGTGGATGAAAAAATTACCAACTCTGAGCAGGAATCGAACCTACGACCTTCGAATTACGCGTTCGATGCTCTAACCACTGAGCTATCACAGCGGCCCTCCCTCCATCCACTTTTTTGGGTTTATCTGTGAATTTAGAAGTAGGAGTGACAGTCAGCGCCATCTATAAGCCAAACAACGAGTGTGAAAACACTCTTATGCGCATGGTTGGCGCCACGTAGCACGTGAACTTATTATGAGCGGGCAGCAGATTAATTTTCCCTCTTATACAGCCTAAACACACCAAGTCTGCCAGTACGAGACCCTCGTTCAATGAAAGAAGGGAAAGATGTGTATACCTAAGGGCTCGTTTTTCCGTGTTTTAACACAATATTAATTAGATATAACAGACAGTAATGCCAAGGAATGTACAGGGGAAGTTATTAAAACCAATGGAATGTAAATAAGTATAAAGAAAAGTGGTTGAAAAAATTACCAACTGTGAGCAGGAATCGAACCTACGACCTTCGAATTACGCGTTCGATGCTCTAACCACTGAGCTATCACAGCGGCCCTCCCTCCATCCACTTTTTTGGGTTTATCTGTGAATTTAGAAGTAGGAGTGACAGTCAGCGCCATCTATAAGCCAAACAACGAGTCTGAAAACACTCTTATGCGCATGTTTGGCGCCACGTAGCACGTGAACTTATTATGAGCGGGCAGCTGATTAATTGTCCCTCTTATACAAGCTAAACACACCAAGTCTGCCAGTACGAGACTCTCGTTCAATGAAATAAGGGAAAGAAGTGTATACCTAAGGGCTCGTTTTTCCGTGTTTTAACACAATATGAATTAGATATAACAGACAGTAATGCCAAGGAATGTACAGGGGAAGTGGTTAGAGCATCGAACGCGTAATTCGAAGGTCGTAGGTTCGATTCCTGCTCACAGTTAATAATTTTTTCATCCACTTTTCTTTCTTCTTATTTACATTCCATTGGTTTTAATAACTTCCCCTGTACATTCCTTGGCATTACTGTCTGTTATATCTAATTAATATTGTGTTAAAACACGGAAAAACGAGCTCTTAGGTATACATTTGTTTCCCTTATTTCATTGAACGAGGGTCTCGTACTGGCAGACTTGGTGTGTTTAGGTTGCATAAGAGGGACAATTAATCAGCTGCCCGCTCATAATAAGTTCACGTGCTACGTGGCGCCAAACATGCGCATAAGAGTGTTTTCAGACTCGTTGTTTGGCTTATAGATGGCGCTGACTGTCACTCCTACTTCTAAATTCACAGATAAACCCAAAAAAGTGGATGGAGGGAGGGCCGCTGTGATAGCTCAGTGGTTAGAGCATCGAACGCGTAATTCGAAGGTCGTATGTTCGATTCCTGCTCACAGTTGGTAATTTTTTCATCCACTTTTCTTTCTTCTTATTTACATTCCATTGGTTTTAATAACTTCCCCTGTACATTCCTTGGCATTACTGTCTGTTATATCTAATTAATATTGTGTTAAAACACGGAAAAACGAGCCCTTAGGTATACACATCTTTCCCTTCTTTCATTGAACGAGGGTCTCGTACTGGCAGACTTGGTGTGTTTAGGTTGCATAAGAGGGACAATTAATCAGCTGCCCGCTCATAATAAGTTCACGTGCTACGTGGCGCCAAACATGCGCATAAGAGTGTTTTCAGACTCGTTGTTTGGCTTATAGATGGCGCTAACTGTCACTCCTACTTCTAAATTCACAGATAAACCCAAAAAAGTGGATGGAGGGAGGGCCGCTGTGATAGCTCAGTGGTTAGAGCATCGAACGCGTAATTCGAAGGTCGTATGTTCGATTCCTGCTCACAGTTGGTAATTTTTTCATCCACTTTTCTTTCTTCTTATTTACATTCCATTGGTTTTAATAACTTCCCCTGTACATTCCTTGGCATTACTGTCTGTTATATCTAATAATATTGTGTTAAAACACGGAAAAACGAGCCCTTAGGTATACACATCTTTCCCTTCTTTCATTGAACGAGGGTCTCGTACTGGCAGACTTGGTGTGTTTAGGCTGTATAAGAGGGAAAATTAATCTGCTGCCCGCTCATAATAAGTTCACGTGCTACGTGGCGCCAACCATGCGCATAAGAGTGTTTTCACACTCGTTGTTTGGCTTATAGATGGCGCTGACTGTCACTCCTACTTCTAAATTCACAGATAAACCCAAAAAAGTGGATGAAGGGAGGGCCGCTGTGATAGCTCAGTGGTTAGAACATCGAACGCGTAATTCGAAGGTCGTAGGTTCGATTCCTGCTCACAGTTGGTAATTTTTTCATCCACTTTTCTTTCTTCTTATTTACATTCCATTGGTTTTAATAACTTCCCCTGTACATTCCTTGGCATTACTGTCTGTTATATCTAATTAATATTGTGTTAAAACACGGAAAAACGAGCCCTTAGGTATACACTTCTTTCCCTTATATATATATATATATATTGTAGCGAAGCCTCCGAACTATGAAATGGGTCGAACTCTTGAGTACTTTCTAGTGGGGCTACCCAAGAAGGACGCCGCTCGCGCTGAGAGCCCGTGCTTGGCTGTGACTGTCGCCATTATATATTCTCGCTCGTTGCCGGCTTATAAACGCCTTAACAATTTGGTGGAGGTGCTGCGATCCCTGTCTATGCCTTTGGAGCTACGATCACGTACCCTGCCATCTACTATGTACCAAGACGCTTCTCAGCAAACGCCTCCTTCAATGCCACCCCCTTGTCCCGGTGTCCCCAGAATCCGCGATCCACCCATCTTCACTGGCGCTGATGGCACTGACGTGGAGGACTGGCTCGCCATCTACGACCGCGTGAGCGTCCCCTACAAATGGGACGAAGACGGCAAGCTGACCAACTTGGTGTTTTACCTTGCCGGTGTCGCCAGTTTGTGGTACAACAACCACGCGTCCGATTTTGCCACCTGGTCCGATTTCAAGACCGCAATCGTCAACGTCTTCGGCCGCCCTGCTGTTCGCAAGCTGCAAGCCGAGCAGCGCTTGCGTGAACGTGCTCAGGAGGCTGGTGAGTCATTCACCAGCTATATTGAAGATGTCCTCGACCTATGTAACAAATCCAATCACACCATGTCCGAGTCTGACAAGATTCGAAACATCATGAAAGGCATCGACGATGATGCCTTCACGATGCTGCTTGCCAAAAACCCCGGCACGGTGGCTGAGGTCATCACACTGTGCCAGAGCTACGAGGAGCTCCGCCGGCAGCGTTCGATGACCCGACGCTCCCCACCACGAGCTGCAACGCTTGCTGGCTTGGAGGCCAGTTGTGACCAAGTGGCGTTGATGGCAGAACTGAAGTCCTTTATCCGTGAGGAAATCGCGCGTCAGTTCTCCCTCCTGCCCTTTTCCCACCAACCTGCTGTTCAACAATCGGCTACTACCGTTCTCCCTCCCATCCGCCGAGCGATTGAACAGGAAATAGCGGAGGTAATGCCTGCTTACCACCCCCAACAGCCTCCGGCTCCTGCGTCCCTGAGTTACGCGCAAGTGGTCGCCAGGCCACCCCAAGTCGTTCAAGCACCCGCCCCTCTGACCTACGCTGAAGCTGCTGCACGACCTCCGTCCGGTGCAGCGGGCATGCCCGCTACGTATGTTGACGTAACCCCTCAGCCTCAGCTTCAGTCCACCATGCAGCCACCGTTCCGTCCATCAGCCCTTGCGACATGGGTGAGACCTACCCCGGTGAACAGATGGCGCACACCCGACAACCGGCCCATCTGCTTTGCCTGCGGTTACGCCGGTCACGTGGCCCGTTATTGCCATCGCGTACAGCCGGCTCCAATTTCTTCACCTATTGCTGGCCAACTAAGCCGTCCTTATCGCGAAGAACCACCGTCTATGCCACCTCGATCTCGCCCAGGTCCATCTCGACGATCACCGTCTCCACGACGCCGTTCCCTGTCTCCCATGCGGCCAAGTGCGGCAGCTCATGAGCGGGAAAACTAGTCGTCGCAGTCCCTGAGGCAAGGACTGCGACGCTATCGCAATGTGAAAGCCCTCAGAGCAGCCCCTCGTATGTCATTGACGTGCTTGTGGACGGTGTTTGTGCATCGGCTCTTATTGACACTGGAGCTGCCGTATCAGTTATGGACGAAAAACTCTGCCGCTTACTTCGAAAAGTGACGACGCCAATTTCTGGGTTATCCCTCCGTACTGCAAGTTTGCACCGGATTCATCCTACAGCAGGGTGCACAGCTCGCGTTGTCATCCAGGACGTTCTGTATGTCGCCCAGTTCATCGTTATTCAGGCATGCTCTCATGACGTCATCCTGGGATGGGACTTTCTCTCCCGCCATGACGCCGTCATTCATTGTGCCGCCGCCGAAATTGAGCTCTCACCCTTCTCGCATTTGACGCCAGAAGACAGTCCCCCGACACTGAGCAAGATTCTAACGAAAGACGATACAACAGTGCCTCCAAACTCGACGACGGCTGTGTCTGTCTACTGCGCTGGTCTCTCCGACACCATTGGACTTGTTTCGCCATCTGACCGCGCTTGCAGCAGGAAAGGGTTGCTAGTACCTTTCGCGACCGTGCAGGTCAACCAGGGCAACACTGCTATTTTTGTAACCAACCCGTTCCCGTACGCTGTTACCTTGCTTCGAGGGGAATGTCTCGGCAGAGTGGAACCAGTCGACGACGCACAAGTCCTGGACGTACCCGATGACACGCGCGCTCCAAGGTCGTGTACCATCAATGCTGTTTCCACTTCTGATTCGTCGTCTGCTGATGTATTTGGCCCCTCCATCGCTGACAACCTTACGGCCGTACAGCGTTCCCAACTTCTGGACCTGTTACAAGAATATCGTTCTTCTTTCGATGTCGGGCGAAGTTCTCTCGGTCGCACGTCCGTTGTTACGCATCGCATCGACACTGGTGCCCATCCACCTTTACGGCAACGTCCATATCGCGTGTCGCCTGCTGAACGTCGAGTAATTAATGATCAGGTTGACGATATGCTCCGACGCGACGTTATTCGGCCCTCCGACAGTCCATGGGCGTCTCCTGTTGTTCTTGTTGCGAAGAAAGACGGTTCTGTGCGGTTCTGTGTGGACTACAGACGGCTCAATAAGATCACTCGCAAGGATGTTTATCCACTTCCACGCATCGATGACGCGATTGACAGCCTTCATGGAGCCGATTTTTTTTCTTCTCTCGATCTGCGCTCGGGGTACTGGCAAGTACCCATGGCTGACGACGCTCGACCAAACACCGCCTTCGTCACGCCAGACGGCTTGTACGAGTTTAACGTCATGCCGTTTGGTCTATGTAATGCACCTGCGACCTTTGAGCGCATGATGGACACTGTGCTACGCAACTTGAAATGGTACACGTGCTTGTGTTACCTCGACGATGTCATTGTTTTTGCTCCGGATTTCTCCACGCATCTCCAACGTCTGAAAGAAGTTTTCGCACGTGTGAGCAATGCCGGCTTACAACTAAATCTGAAAAAGTGCCGCTTTGCAGCACGGCAACTCACCATACTGGGGTACGTCGTGTCCAAAGACGGCATTCTTCCTGATCCTGCCAAGCTTCAGGCCGTGGCCGAATTCCCCAAACCTGCATCTGTCAAAGAATTGCGTAGTTTCGTGGGCCTGTGCTCATACTTCCGACGCTTCATACGAAATTTCGCCACGATCATATCACCGCTGACGAAGCTCCTTGGAAGCAACGGGCCCTTCAATTCGTGGTCATCCGAGTGCGACGACGCGTTCGCGAAGCTCCGCCATTTGTTGACGTCGCCTCCCATTCTACGCCACTACGACCCTACAGCCCCAACGGAGGTGCACACGGACGCCAGCGGAGTAGGCCTCGGCGCTGTCCTGGCGCAGCGAAAACCCGGATTCCCTGAATATGTCGTAGCATATGCAAGCCGTACGCTCACGAGAGCCGAGAAAAACTACACCGCCCGTCACGGAGAAAGAGTGCCTGGCGATCGTCTGGGCTCTTACAAAGTTTCGACCTTATTTGTATGGTCGCCCATTCGATGTCGTCACCGACCATCATGCACTATGCTGGCTTTCATCATTGAAGGATCCCTCAGGCCGTCTCGCCCGTTGGGCTCTTTGCTTACAAGACTACGATATCCGCGTGCTGTACCGCAACGGACGCCAGCATGCTGACGCCGACGCCCTCTCGCGCTCCCCTCTGCCTGAAGGTGATGTGCTCTGCTCAGTATCCTCGGCTGCTGTTTCTGCCATTGATGTTGACATCATCGCTACCGAACAGCGAAAGGATAATTGGATCGGCCCGCTCATCGACATGCTCTCTGATCCATCCGCAACGCCATCCACGCGTGCATTGCGTCGTCAAGCTCGCCATTTCGCCATTCGTGACGGCCTCCTACACCGACGCAATTACGACGCCGACGGCCGGCAGTGGTTACTCGTGATACCCCGCAGTCTGCGGTCAGAGATATGTGAATCTTTCCATTCTGATCCGCAATGCGCGCACTCTGGGGTATTCAAAACCTACCATCGCATTCGACAACGCTACTTCTGGCGCGGGATGTACCGCTATGTGCAGCAGTTCGTTCGCTCTTGCCTCACTTGCCAACTCCGTAAACCGTCAGCCCACATGTCGCACGCCAGTCTACAACCGTTACCTTGCCCTGACCGTCCCTTTGGGCGCGTAGGTATCGATTTGTATGGACCACTTCCTCTGACGTCGGCTGGTAACCGCTGGGCCATCGTTGCCGTTGACCATTTAACGCGATACGCCGAAACCGCCGCTCTCCCTGCGGCTGCTGCGCGCGATGTTGCGTCCTTCCTGCTGCATCGATTTATACTGCGCCACGGACCACCCCAAGAGCTTCTCAGCGATCGAGGCCGTGTCTTCTTGTCGGAAGTCGTCGAAGCCATTCTGACGGAGTGCCATTCTGTCCACCACAAAACTACTGCTTACCACCCACAGACGAATGGCCTCACCGAACGCTTTAACCGCACCCTCGGCGACATGCTTTCTATGTACGTCGCTGCCAACCACACTAATTTGGATAATATACTGCCCTTCGTCACCTACGCCTACAACACCGCCCCTCAGAGCACGACTGGTTTTTCACCTTTCTACTTGCTGTACGGAAGGCACCCGTCGCACACCATGGACACAATACTCCCGTACACGCCGGATCCATCTGAGTGTACACCTATTTCCGAGACAGCCAGGCTTGCTGAAGAGTGTCGCGAGCTTGCCAAGACTTTTACGACGCAAGAGCAAGAGCGGCAGAAGAGTATCCGGGATGGCTCCACCACTTCTGAGCCCACGTTCCTTCCTGGTGCGCTTGTATGGCTCTCGATCCCGACCTCTGCCACTGGCCTCTCTTCCAAACTACGTCCCAAATACGAAGGCCCCTACCGTGTCATCGAGCGCACCTCACCCGTCAACTATCTGATCGAACCCGTTGAACAATCTTCGGACATGCGCCGCCGTGGGCGAGACGTCGTCAACGTGGAGCGCCTGAAGCCTTATTATGACCCGCTCATAATAACAATCTGTTAGGTCGCCAGGCGGCTCCCTCTTCGACCCCGGGGTAATTGTAGCGAAGCCTCCGAACTATGAAATGGGTCGAACTCTTGAGTACCTTCTAGTGGGGCTACCCAAGAAGGACGCCGCTCGCGCTGAGAGCCCGTGCTTGGCTGTGACTGTCGCCATTATATATTCTCGCTTGTTGCCGGCTTATAAACGCCTTAACAATATATATAAACACGTTGGTCTCAGTTTGGTGATGCGCAAAGGTAATTGAATGGCATACAAAAGTAGAGCTACAAATTTAATTGTGTGAAGGCTAACTTTCACAGCAAATAGAGGTCCTTTCATCTGAGCGCCAGTGGTGTCCGCTAATCTCTTTACAATTTGCTTAATTTTATAACCACTCTGCAAGAACGTCGTTAGCCGCAACGGTATCATAGGGTGTAGGTGACAGGCATGTGAAGTGCGTGTCTGGGTATACGCTGACTATATTTGCTTTTTTATATTAGTACAGAAAGTGTCAATTCGTTATTGAGAATAGCTGAAAGCTTTGCGATACAAGTGGGAGTTTGATAACAGCATGGGCTCTTAGCTCGCCAGTAAGGACATTACGCCAGATTTTATTTCTTTTGAAATATTCACTGCCGCACGGCATCCAGCTATTATCTCGGGGCACCACTGGTCAGATGCAAAGACAGTGCAGGGCTTTTGAGAGGACATGGTAACTGTGGGCGACATCTGAAACGTGAGTTGGACGAGAATTATCAAATTTTCCTTCATCCCTAATATGTAATGATTTTCTGGCTGCTAAAACCATGTACCTCTTTGGGGAGCACTTAGATGTACCCGAAGAAGCGTTCCGAAATTTCACAAGATATTTCCTGCGTTCATCTGAACTTAGAAGTGTAGCAGCTTGGGCTAGTTGGTATGGCATGACGATAGTTATAGCGCGAGAGCAAAATGACGACACAGAGACAACAGCCCTTCGTGTCCTTGTTGTCTCTGTGTCGTCGTTTTGCTCTCGCGCTTTAACTATCTTTTATCTGAACCTTTTTATGTGAGTTCACACCGAGAACACATTTGTTTAGGCGAGTTATAAAAAAAGGGTCTCATTTGTGTCATCTCTTTCTTAATTGAGTGGGCAAGCGGGCAGCGCCGACACCATGTCTCACGCATCCCGCTTCTGCATTTCGCAGGCTTTGGTTACGCTGCTACTGCTGCCGTTTTCACCGACGATACTCACTGCAACGGACAATTCAGTCCCGCTGCCACCGCTGAGCCAGCCTTCGGACGACCGCAATCAAGAACATGGCTTTTTCTTCGCTTGGCCGGACATGGTGTGCCGGGATTCCTGCGCAGCACCATCCTCGGTGACGTCGCCAGTTCCAGCGGCCTACTTAAACAGCTGTTGGCACGACTCCCGCTTCAGTGGGCAAGCGGGCAGCGCCGACACTATGCCTCACGTATCCCGCTTCTGCATTTCGCAGGTGTGTAAACGGTTTTCGCTACATGCTAAGCGAAGTTATAACCGCTATTTACTGCTGCTTCCTTGCGGACACGTATTATGTGAAACGTGTTCTGAGTGCTTTTCAATGATCCTTATTTTGCTGTGTTCTGGTGACGTCGAGACAAATCCCGGGCCGCGTAATACCCGTTCCCAGGCCCTTATTGACCTAGAGGACTTACCCGATGATCCTACACAGCATACAGATATTCTTTTCCGCCTTCTCAAGGAGGTTCATTCCCAGCAGATGGAATCGGCAAAGAACCACGCGGAGCTAATAGCCGACATAAAAGCCATAAAAACTGGACAGAAAAGCATTGAAACAAATGTTGGTGCTATTCAGAATAGGTTAGACGCCGTAGAAGAAAAAATGAAAACATTTGATCGCATGGATGAGGATATCGTGCATCTTCAGAGTTTCTACGAAACATTAACATCTCAACAAAATACCCTGCAATCACGTGTTGATGATCTGGAGGACAGGTCGTGACGCAATAACATCATTCTACGAGGTATACCGGACGACCGCGAAACGTGGGAGGAAACTGAGGTGCACGTGAGAGAAGTCTTGCGTGGCGTTTTAGACCCGTTACCCGAGACTGCAATTGAGCGTGCGCGTCGCTTGGGACAAAATCATCCAGGTAAACGTCGCCCAATTATTGTGCGATTCTCGAACTTTAAGACTAAAAATAAACTACTCTCCGTGCGCAAAAAACTGATGGAAAAAGATGTCTCAGTAAGCGAGGAATTTCAGCCTACCACGCGCCACGCAAGAAATAAATTGTACGAATTTGCCAAGACTCACACAGACGATTTCCAGGTTCGGTACAACAAGCTCGTAATGAACAAAAAACACTATATCTACAATTCTGTAACTGATACCGTGAGTGCAACCACTGCCCCTGTTGCGCCGGTAAAACACCAAGGGAGTGCTGCGCATTCGTCTAGCACATAGGGGGGCGTGAGGGGCGGTGGTCGCCACATTCCTTGCGTATCAGTTCTCTTCACCAACATTCGCAGTGTGATTTACAAACGCAATTCCTTAGCTTCTGCCATAGATACGACTTGAACCAATGTTGTCGTATTAACGGAAACTTGGCTACACTCGCTGGTACAAAACAACGAAATTTTTCAAACCACTCGTAACTTCACAATTTATTGCTGCGACAGAAATAACCGTCAAGGGGGCGGTGTCCTTTTGGCAATTTCGGAAGACCTCAAATCCCACTGTATTCATATCCCAAGCAACTTAGAAATCTTATGGGCCATCATTGAACTTGGTTATCAGAAAATAATCGTGGGCGTTTGCTATCGTCCCTCCGATCACACTTCCGACTTCATAAATGACCTTCATGACATAACACATACAGTTTCTTCTCGTTATCCTAGCCTGCCTTTATTTTTATTCGGTGATTTCAACATTCTTAATATTAATTGGGCTACTGAGCCACCTACCGTACTTCCACTATCAACATTGGCCAAAGAATTCGTCGACCTGTGCTCTGTATTTTCTTTCTCTCAAGTAGTTCATGAACCGACAAGAACAACATTTTCAATTGCCAATACCCTTGACCTCGTACTAACAACCAGTCCTGACGTTGTTTCGAACATTACCTACACACCGGGCCTAAGTGATCATTCTTTATTGTCGTTCAACATTAAGCTCCCGCGTCCAAAGCCGCTTAAGAGCACTAAAATAAATCGCGATTATAATAAAGCAAATTTTGAAGGCAATAACAATGACCTGTGCAATTTTCTTGACACTTTTCTGGAGGGTTTTGACGAACGCACTGTCCAAACTAATTGGAATCTGTTTATACGTAAGGTAGATGAACTGACCAACAAATACATCCTCGTCCGCTCTATCACTACAAACTTACACGCCCCCTGGTTTAATAACCACATTAAACGGCTATCCAACAAAAAGAAGCGTCTATACAGATTAGCAAAGCGTTCTAATAACGCTGGCCGATGGAATGCCTACAAATTAGCGTCTGCTGATTACATCAGAGTCATCCAATCTGCTAAAGACACATTTATATATACCACTCTTCCAGCCATGCTATCCAACGGTCCTAAAAAGTTTTGGCGCGTCATAAACCCAAGTAGTGAACAAACGATAACCCTTATCAATAGCTCTGGAGACGCTGTAGCCCCTGAGCAGTGCGCTTCATCTCTCAACATCTCTTTCACTGGCAAATTCTGTCGCACTAATAATGTTCCTCTGCCACCTAAGACATGCTATAACTACCCAATCATGTTCCCTATTATGATAAATTCTGTTGGTGTAGAAAATATAATTAAGTCCCTCAAACTTTCGTCCGCCCCGGGCTGCGACCTGATTACCACCAAGTTCCTTAAAGGTACCTGTGCCTACTCATCCATTATTCTTACTAAAATTTTTCAACAGTCTCTTCATGAAGGCGTATTACCAATTGAATGGAAGATTGGCAAAATTGTGCCATTTCACAAGTCCGGTGACAAGCATTCCCCATTATACTATAGACCCATCTCACTTACTAGCATTCCATGCAAAATACTGGAGCACATTTTGTACTCTAACCTTGCAACCTTCCTTGAATCTAACTCGTTTTTTACGCGTCACCAACATGGCTTTAGGAAAACATTCTCGTGCGAAACCCAGCTTGTAGCCTTTACACGGAAATTAAGCGTTATTCTTGACCAAACTAGCTCTGCCGACTGCATATTCATAGATTTCTCCAAAGCTTTTGATAAAGTCTGTCACAACTTGCTGTTGTACAAATTAAATGAACTTAATATAGATCCCAGGCTTCTAACATGGCTCGAATGTTTTTTATGAAATCGTTCTCAATTTGTTTCAGTTAATATTGTAATCTCTGAACCAAGTGCCGTTCATTCCGGCGTACCACAAGGCTCCGTACTAGGCCCACTGCTTTTCCTTATATACATTAGTGATTTACCGTCCTGTCTTACCTCCAACATTCATTTATTTGCGGATGACTGCGTAATCTTACGAGAGATAACTCATGATGGCGATATTACCTCTCTTCAACATGATCTTAACTCCATTTCTCTTTGGTGTAAAACATGGCTCATGGAATTAAACAATAAGAAATGCCAATTTTTACGTGTTTCGAGAGCGAACCATAAACTTCCAAACAATTACCTTGATAATATCCCTCTTCAATCCGTGACAAACTATAAATACCTTGGGGTGCATATAACAACTGATATGACCTGGACTGTTCACTGTAATTACGTCATTAAAAATGCTAACCGAATGTTAGGTTACCTCCGCCGCAACTTTTCAACGGCCCCTTCTTTCTTGAAACTTCTTCTTTACACTACACTAATACGACCTAAACTCGAATATTCCGCTGCAGTATGGGATCCTAGTCATGGCAATACACTCTCTTGAAATGGTACAGAATAACTCAATTCGTTTTATACTTTCTAATTACAACAGGACAGCTAGCATAACAGCCATGAAATCTAGCCTCAACTTACCTTCACTTTCATCCCGTCGTAAAATGTTTCGTCTCCACTTGTTTCACAAGCTGTTTCATCACACATCGCTGCGGGACGGTCTTATCTTGCCTCCTAGTTATATCTCACCCCGGCTGGATCATTCCCATAAGGTCGGGTTGCCTTCTTGCAGGACTCGCGCCTTTTCTCAGTCTTTCATACCTCGCACCTCTGAGGACTGGAACCGGCTTCCCGCATCAGCGGCAACCATTGTAAATCACCTTCATTTCAAAAGTGTCTTAGCTAGTTATGTGTAATTACAGCCAACAAAGTATTGTATTACCCGATGCTGTGTTGTTCCTGTACAGTATTTATTTTCTTGTCGTTTTTCCTGTCTTGATGTAATTCTCATCATTCCTGCGTTTTTGTTGCCATAAAGCTTGTTAGCTAACCTGTATAATTAAGATCTTCTGCTCGATGTAAGATTCGCAGCTGCATTTTGTAATTTTTTTTTCTTTCTCAACCACTCCCCTCTGTAATGCCGTTTGGCCCTGAGGGTATTGCAAATAAATAAATAAATAAATTATGTAGTATCTCGTTCGATGCTGTTAGAAGACCAGAGAGATGCGTTTTGCTGTTGTTTGTTTCAAGCAAGGTTATTTTATCGCATACCTGATTTTTTTTGTATCGTCAGTGAGAATGAAATGGTACCTTGTGTCGCCGCTCTTCCACGGAGTTTTGTTGTTATATCAATTCTTAAGGGCAGGGTTTTCTACGGATGACTTATCTAACGTGAAAAGAAACTGCCTTAGGAAGGACCTAATTAGCACCGGGTTCCCTGTACCACTCTAAAATGTACTTGTTAATGAAGCACTTGGCCGATACGTTGCCACACGAGCTGTGTGGATAATCCCTAATGTAACTACATTAAGTTTTGTTCAAACCTTGTGGAGGACAAGTGTACTCATCGAAACGTCAGCTCGACACAACCCCAGTTCACAGATTATTATGCAGAAACCTTGTCAGTCAAAACATGGCTACAAGACGGAGAGATGTATGCGCCATGGTGAAATGTATGTTTTCTTGGTAGTAAGCGAGAAACGATTGAACTTGTATTCATTGATTGTAGAAATGCCACATTGTCACGTTCTAAACGAAGGCGCCGTTTATGAAGTGGCACATATCGCGAGGACTTTAAAGATGCATTTAATTATCTTTTTATTAGTGGAGAAAACGCTTTTTTCGCCCTCGGGAAATGGCGCTAAGAATTGGAATGTTATCTTTTTACTTCGTCAGCCTTCGGCATGGCGCAGCACGCTAGCTTCTAAACACTGTGATGATAGAGTACCACCTGTTCATGAGTGTTTCGTGGAAATCATTGTCAAAGTGTGCGATGCGTATAAGACAACTGACTGGGGTGAAGATCTCATATATTTCTTTGAGGAATTGATACGTTAAACCATTGTGATGTATGATTATTAGGCTATCTCGACCTTTAGTTGAATAGACATTAAAGAGAAGAAAATATTGGTGGTAGGCGAATCAGCTGGTTCTCTGCGGAAGCTAGCGGAGAAGTGACTGTTACGAGCTCGAATCCCACGTCTCACTTACTTTCAAAGTTTTTTGTCACATTGTGAGAGATTAAACGTGACTTATTGGGAGAATTCGTAATTATTTTAAAGAAAATTGAGCGGACAGATTAAGCTGTACTAAAATGGCCTGATACGTCCACGTGTTTTCCTTCCTTCATGCATCATTTCAATGAATCGTACCTGGTTGAGGCTTCAGCATATATTTCAATCAATCAGCTTTTAATTGTCCTCGACAAATATAGAGGTAGCGGTGAAAAAAAAGCCGCAGTACTGCAGCTTCACAAAGCTCCGGCCCCCTACAAAGTCTAGCAGCAAATAGTCAAGTAAAAAAATGCTGGAAATATAACATTTGAATTCAGTGCACTATTATAGGTAGTGACGACATATAGTAAAAACTAGGTCGAAAACAATATATTTGAATCTTTATTAAACATCAGACGTAATGAGACACAATCAGGCGATTCAAAAGAATAAAGAGGGGTAAAATAAAAAAGGCACATCGCAATGGAAAATTTTGCAATGTATACAACATAAGTTTATTATTTGGGCCAACAGTGTGTTATTAAGGCAATGAAGTCGCAACAAGAAGAAAATAAAAAAATGAAGATATTGACGGCAAAGAAAACGCCGTGCGCCGATCAGATTACGTATCTGAGTATCACAATGAGATGCTAGAAAAAAACAAATTTTTATCATCACCTGATACAAATGAGCGAAGGGTGTGTAATGAAGCCATCTCAGCAGACATGTCATGATTAGAGTATCTATTTAAGGGCCGCTCCAAGCGCTACCCGCCCAGCCGCAACGCAGGTGCCGGAATCCCTGCCACACGCAAGCGGGGGACAGAAAATTGGCCCCGTATCTGCAGGTTAATCTGCAAATGTTGTCGAAAGACGATATTCTTGCGTGTGTAGAATGTTAACATAATATTCATTTGATGTTCTGCGCAAGAAAGTCGGTGAAAGTCTGCGCAAGAAAGTCGGTGCAGCAGTGGTGAACGAGCGCATCAAGTCACGTCACACTTTATACGTGAGTGTTATCTGGCAGTTTTCTTGCAGACAAAGTGCGTGGCTCTGAGGTGGGTGTGCTCGCCCATTTCAGAGGTGATAAGGTGTATAACGCAAGGTAACGGGTAGGTGCCACCACCGTCTCGTCTTAGCAAAGCGTTGGAAACACTCGCTTTTTCGTACAAGCATTGCATGGTTAGCGCAGCGTTATAAGCGCTACAGTCCTTAAAAGTACATTTGTATGCCTTTTCTAGTAAAAGGCGCACAAGCAGAATATATACGTGTTGTTTCGATGCCCCAGACAAGTATGAACGCCGAACCTTGAGCAACATTCGTGGGTGCTGCAAATGAGGTCAGCCGTTTCAAGTACCCCGATGCCGTTAAGAATGGGCAAACAGACAAATGTACAGACAGACAGACAGACAGACAGACAAACAGACCAAAATTTTTGCTTTAAAGGTCCCCAACATAGACTATCGTCTTTAATAAGCCAATTGGCGACACTCCTTTACCCTCCGCTTGTGTGCGGCAGGTGTGCCAGCTCGTGCGTTGCGACTGTGCGACTAGTGCATAGAACGGCTCCTAAGGGTGCAGCTATTTAGAATGTTACCGCCTGATTTCCATGGATAGTTCAATATAATAGCAAAAGCCAGAGGTCCTGACTTCTTGTGTCCGATGCATAGTCACATATGAAACGTAGTAATGAAGTCTATGTTGTTGGTATTTATAGCGAGACGATATCAACAGAAAAAACGAATTGTGTAGGTCAATTTAACTCTAAGTATGTTGAAAGCTTTAAAATAAGAGCCAGTGTGAGTAGCATTCGGAACGCTGGCTATAGCATGAATTGCTTGCTTTTGGCATACACCGAGTTTTTTTAAGTTGTCCGAAGATGTGTTACGCCATACAAGGTGACAATAGCTTAACGATAAGAAAAAGAATCTGTTGTACAAGAAACAATAAGCGTCTTCAAGTACTATTTTGATGGTTTTTGGTGATCAATGAACTGAAGGTGTTTAGTTTGTTTCAAACACACTGTACATGCTTATTCTACGACTGTTTCTCTAAAAATGACACCTAAAGCTTTATTCTTGTTAACGGTGCTTTTCATTTCATTATCAAGATATAAGTTTTTTTTAGGTTCAATGACTGTGTGTCGAGTGCAGAAAAACATTCTGTGTGTCTCTTTTGTATAAATTCTCAAAGCGTTTCTTTTTGACGACGCTAATGCTTCAGCATGTGCATCATCGACTAAGGATACCATCCGATTCGGTTGTACTCCTCTGAACAAAAGGGATGTATCGTGGGCGTAACCTGCCCACTTACACTTTGTAGGAGATGAGAAAATGTCGGTAATGTAGACGATGAATAGAAGCGGTCCGAGTACTGTCTCGGGGGACCCCTGTCTCCGGGCGTTTTGTGTTTTAAATAAAGGTGCAATTCAAACACAAAACCGAGTTAATCTATTACTAGGAGAAATCACCATAAACTGGCAAAATATAGAGACAATTGATGAAATGAGCTTTGGTGTTGTTCGAAACCGAAGCTGTTTGTATGAAAAGCTTGACATAATAAATTATTGCTATTACTTTCGTGCTTGTAACTGCTTTATTGAATTCAGAGCCTCAGAACTTTCAATCGAAACAGCAATGTTAATTGGTATAGAAGATCAGCTAGTATACCTGTACTTAGCAGTAAAACAATAATATTTACGTCTCGGTTAGCAACACTGACATTGATTTTGTTAGGTGGACGAAATTTCCGGAGTCCTCCTCTACGGCGTCTCTCATAATCATATGGTAGTTTTGAAACGTCAAACCCCACGTATCATATAATCATTGATTTGTTGTTTATTCTGATGGATTTTTACAGTATCACGTGCGCGGCCACGATCAATGGCATGTCAACTGTTACTGAGACGCAGTTTTTCTACGCAAGATATCAGTTTGAAAAGAGAAAAAGGTATATAAGTGTGAAGAGTGTGTTGTTGTGGTTGCCACTCTAGTGCGGTGATCGAGCCCCAAAGACGTTGAAGAGTTGACCCCTAGGGTTGCCAACAGTGCTTACCGGAAGCACCGATTAGATGATCAAAGGCCCCTACTACGAGACCATACTTTGCGCACAACAGGTGAAGTAAAATTCTTCCTTGCATGGGCAGCGTATTCTGTACGTATGTTTAAAATCTATTCCCTGGCTAGCCTAGCCCAACAAAAGACGTCCCCCTCCCATATTGTACTTGCGATGTGCTTAATTACGCCTTGTTTAACCATCTAGGTCGCAGCACTTGCCGACCGCTAGCTACATCTGTCCGTCCTATAGAATGCCGTGCGTAAAGCTTGCGGGCGAAGTCGTAACGGGAACCCGCTAGACGTTGGCGCACAACGTACGTGCAATTCCAACTTCGAAGCTTTGCGCGCTGCTCTAAAAATGTATCTTCAAAAGTATATGCTTACCACAAGCTGACGCCGCAGCGAGAAAGGTGTATCAGTGGATGCTGTGCCCTGCGCACTGTGCGAATCCGTGCAACCATGATTCTCGAAGATTTTATTGTTCTTCGTCAAGTCTTACGTCCCAAATGGAGAGAATTCGACAGCTGTGACTGAACATTATTAGTTTTATTTATTTATTTTCATATATTCCAGGCTGATGCGGGGTTCCTGCAGAAGTAGGGCACAGGAGTATAATAGTAAAGAATAACAGTAGCATCACAAGTTCTTCAAAATGACAAATATCGTCTCATCAGCACAACCATGTACGAAATGAGAGAAATAACCCATTTAGATAATTCAATTGAACAAAGATGCTCAGGAAAAAACTGTATTTGAACCTAATTGCGCCTACTGTATTTGAAAACTAATTCTTAACCTATAGGATATTTGCTCGTCTGAACAACAAATTCAAACTAGAACCTTTATTTGCCCGAACAAACCTTTTTTCACATTCACCGTCACTTCTTGCTGTTAATCATTCGAATCAACTTCTCAACAATATTGTCTGTATAAGAAACCACGAAGAATTCACTCACAAATTAAAGCTTCTTCTTGGTGTTTGAATGGCCTAGTATAACCTACCCAGATGTATATGTGCCTTTATAACGATTTTTGAGCACGCTGTATAGCTCGCTTACTTGACTATGATCAGCATTGTTCAGCATATCAATGTTCAACACCGCTTGTTCATGTGTTACGCCTTCCTTTTTAGTGTAGTTATGTCTTTAAAATTATTTTCTGCAATTTTGTACATTATTAATACGTTGTTATTTATTTCTCATACCTTTGATTTCTTTATTTTTCGTGGTAAATTTTATATATGTTTATAATACCCCCCAATGTGATGCCCTCGGGCCTTTAGGTACATGAATATATAAATAAATAAATAAATAAATTAGTAAGTGACAAATTGGCCTTATGTTAGGGTAGTGACTACGTCTACTTGGCAGAGCATTAACATGCACGACTTAACTGTGATTGCATAGTCGGCATGTTCATTAATGTGTTGCACCACAATACTCATGCTTCAGGAAAAGCTCAAAACAAGCGTGCGACCACCAAAGCTCGAAGATGACCAGTTTTTATGTTTCTTTGGCACCACTCATACATTATTTCGCTGCGTGTACACATATATCTTCTAGTGTTGGTTCATTAGCAGTCATTGTCTGCTATGGAAGTGTTGCCCGCTCAACTGTGCAAGCTCCCCGTGTCTCGACAGCACCCCTGTTCATGTGGTCCATGTGTCGTGATAATGAACGTCTAATATTCAGATGCTATCAGCATTGCCTAATTTTCCCTTTGATTTTGCCACGTTCCTTTCCTCAAGTCTTGTTATCACCCCGTTACACTACATTAAGCGGAAACAACGCCTACGACGTTCGAAAAGCTTCGAGGCAGTAATAGATGGTTTTGTTAGGATAACGCCAACTTCGTGAACATTTCAGATTATTCTTGAGCTTACGTCGCTGCTAGCGATAATGCTACAACATTCGATGGCAAGTGTATAAACGCTGACGAGCTTCGCCGCTTGTAAGTTAATTAACGTAGAATGCTCTGTTCGCCGCTTTACGTTTACCAACTGAACGTTTACCGGGCACAGGTTCCACCCAAATGAGCAGTTTATAATTTGACCCGCAGTTTTCTTCATTCGTCTACGTCATGGCTCGGTGACATCAGGTGGAGGTGCTGGGCAACAGACTCATATGATCAGCGCATGTAAGTGAAGAAAAAGCATAACAGATCTCTCACCTATTTTGCTATGCCACTTCGAGGCAATAATTACTGCCGTACTTTATGAAACCATAAAATACTCAATTTGACTGTGCATAATAATTTCAGTTTTGTAGCTAGAACTACATTGCCTATTCGCGGGTTCAAATCCCGAATGCGACGGCTGCATTTTCGATACAAGCGAAAATGTTGTAGGCACGTGTGCTCAGATTTTGGTGCACGTTAAATAACCCCAGCGGTCAGAATTTCCGGAGCCTTTCACTACGGCGTCTCTCATAATCATATGGTGGTTTTGGGACGTTATACCCCACATATAAATCATCTACATTGCCTATATTCCTGCCTTTTTGCTGCTTCTGGTGGTCCCGCGTGAAACTGCATTACAACCCCTTTTCCAGTTGAAAGTCAACGTTGTGCGTGCGGATTCAATTGAGTATATTGCACTGTTCAGACTTAACTGAGGAGGAGCTGGCATTGCATCGTATATGTCGAACAGGTGGCTCAGTAGAATTCGTTGGCAGTGTAGCGAAGCCTCTGAACTCTGAAATGGGTTGAACTCTTGAGTACCTTCTAGTGGGGCTATTTAAAAAAGACGCCACTCGAGCTGTGAGTCCGTGCTTGGCCATGACTCTCACCATAACGTATGAACGCTGGTCGCCGGCTAATACACACTCTAAAAGTTGATCGAGAGTGCTGCGTTCACTTTCGATGCCTTTGGAGCTTCGATCACGTAGCCTACCATCTACTATGCCCTAAGACACCTCTCAGCAAACGCCTCCTACCATGCCACCCCCTTGTCCCGGTGTCCTAAGGATCCGCGATCCACCCATCTCCACTGGCGCCGATGGCACTGACGTGGAGGACTGGCTCGCCATTCAGGAGCGCGTGAGCGTCCCCAACCGTTGAGACGAGAACGGCAAGTTGGCGAACTTGGCATTCTACTTTGCGGGCGTAGCCAGTTTGTGGTACAACAACCACGCGTTGGATTTTCTAACCTGGTCCGATTTTAAGACCGCTGTAATCAATGTTTTCAGGCGCCCTGCCATTGGTAAGCGGCAAGCTGAGCAGCGTTTACGTGAACTTGCTCAGCAGGCTGGTGAGTCATTCACCAGCTATATCAAAGACGTCCTGTAATTATGCAACAAATCCAGTCACACCATGTGCGATTCTGATAAAATCTGAAACATCATCAAAGGCACTGACGATGATGCCTTCGCGATGATGCTCGCCAAAATCCCCGGCGCAGGGCCAGATGTCATCACACTGTGCCAGAACTACTAGGAGCTCCGCCAGCAGCGTTCAATGACCCGTCGCTCCCCACCACGAGTGCAACGCTTGCTGGCTCGGAGGCCAGTTGTGACCAAGTGGCGTTGGTGGCAGAACTCAAGTCCTTCGTCCGTGATGAAATCGGGCGCAAGTTTTATCTCCTGCCCTTTGCCCATCCACCAGCTCTTCAACAATCGACCACTACCCCTCTCTCTCCCACCCGTCGAGCGATTGAGAAGAAAATAGCGGAGGTATTGCCTGCGTACTACGCCAAACAACCTCTGGCACCTCTACCCCTGAGTTACGACCAAGTGGTCGCCAGGCCGCCTCAGGTCGTTCCAGCAATCACCCCTCTGGTTCAAGCCGAAGCTGCTGCTCGACCTCCGTCTTTTGCAGTGGGTATGCCTGCTACGTATGTTCACGCAACCCCTCAGCCTCAACTTTAGCCCACCATGCAGCCTTTCCTGCCACCGTTCCGTTCATCAGCTCTTGCGACATGGGTGAGACCTACCCCGGCGAAGCAATAGCGCACACACGACAACCGGCCCATATGCTTTGCCTGTGGTTACACCGGTCACGTAGCACGTTATTGCCTACCTGTACAGCCGGCTCCCAATCCTTCGCCTGTTGCTGGCCAATGGAGCCGACGCTATCACGAGGAACCGCCGTCTATGCTATTGTCGTCTCACCCGGGTCCATCTTCTCGATGGTCACCGCCCCACGACGTCGTTCCCTGTCCCCCATGCGTCCGAGTTCGGCTGCTCATGAGCGACAAAACTCGTCGCAGTCCACACGGCTAGGACTGCGACGCTATCGCAATGTGAGAGCCCTCAGAGGAGCCCCTCGAATGTCTTTGACGTGTTTGTGGATGGTGTTCATGCAACGGCTCTTATTGACACTAAAGCTGCCGTATCAGTTATGGGCAAAAAACTTTGCCGCTTAGTTTGAAAATTGATGACGCCACTTACTGGGTTGTCCCTGCGTATTGCTAGTTCGAATCGTATTCATCCTACAGCAGGTTGCACAACTCGAGTTGTCATTTAGAATGTTATGTATGCCACCCAGTTCATCATTCCGGCATGCTCTCATGACGTCATGCTAGGATGGGATTTTTTCTCCCACCACGACGCCGTCATTCATTGTGCCTCCGCCGAAATTGAGCTCTCACCCTTCTCGCATTTGACGCAAGATGACAACTCGACACACAGCAAGATTCTCATGAAGACGATACAACAGTGCCTCCAAACTCAACGACGGCTGTGTCGGTCTACTGTGCCCGTCTCTCCAACACAATTGCACTCGTTTCGCCATCCGACCACACTTGTAGCAGGAAAGGGTTGCTAGTACATTTTGCCACACTGCAGTCACCCAGAGCGATGCCGCTATTTTCATAACCAACCCATCCGCGTACACTGTTACCTTGCTTCGAGGGGAATGTCTCGACAGAAAGAAACCAGTCGACGACAAAGTCCAGGACGTACCCGATGACTCACGTTGTCACAGTTCGCGTACCATCAATGCTGTTTCCACTTCTGATCCGTCATTTGCTGATGTATTTAGCCCCTCCATTGCTGACAGCCTTACGGTGGTACAGCGTTCCCAACTTCTGGACCTGTTGCAAGAATATTGTTCTCTTTTCGACGTCGGGCGAAGATTTCTCGGGTGCACATCCGCTGTTACGCATCGCATCGACACTGGTGCCCATCTACCTTTACGGCAACGTCCATATCGCGTGTCGCCTGCTGAACGTCGGGTTATGAACGAGCAGGTTCACGATGTGTTCCGACACGCCCCGCCGCGGTGGTCTAGTGGCTGAGGTACTCGGCCGCTGACCCGCAGGTCGCGGGCTCGATTCCCGGCTGCGGTGGCTGCACTTCCGATGGAGGCGGAAATGTTGTAGGCCCGTGTACTCAGATTTGGGTGCACGTTAAAGAACCCCAGGTGGTCGAAATTTCCGGAGCCCTCCACTACGGCGTCTCTCATAATCAAATGGTGGTTTTGGGACGTTAAACCCCACATATCAATCAATCAATGCTCCGACACAACGTTATTAGGCCCTCGAACAGCCCATGGGCGTCTCCTGTTGTTCTCCTTGCGAAGAAAGACGGTTCTGTGTGGTTCTTTGTGGACTACAGACGGCTCAATAAGACCACTCTCAAGGATGTGTATACACTGCTGCGCATCGATGACGCGATTGAAAGCCTTCACGAAGCCAAACTTTTTTCTTCTCTTGATATGCGCTCGGGGCACTGGCAAGTACCCATGGCTGACGATGCTCGAGTGAAGACCACCTTTGTCACAACCGATGGCTTGTACGAGTTCAAACTCATGCCGTTTGGTCTATGCAATGCACCCGCGACATTTGAGCACATACTGGACATCGTTCTGGAAACTTCAAATGATGCACGTGCTTGTGTTACCTCGATGAAGTCGTTGTCTTTGGTCTGGATTTCTCCATGCATCTCCAACTTCTGAAAGAAGTTTTCGCACGTGTGATCAATGCCGGCTTGCAAATAAATCTGAAGAAGTGCCGCTTTGCAGCATGGCAACTCAACATCCTAGGGTACGTCGTGTCCGAGGAAGGCATTGTTCTTGATTCGTCCAAGCTTTGCGCCATGTCCGAATTCCCCAAACCTGCGTTCGTCAATAAACTGCGTAGTTTTGTGGACCTGTGCTCATACTTCCGATGCTTCATCTGAAACTTCGCCATGATCATATCACCGCTGACAAAGCTCCTTGAAAGTAACGGGCCCCTAAATTCACGGTCATTCAAGTGCGACGATGTGCTCGCAAAGCTCCGCCATTTGTTGATGTCTCCTCCCACTCTTCGCCACTACGACCCTACGGTCCCAACAGAGTTGCACACGGACACCAGTGGTGTAGGCCTCGGCGCTGTCCTGGCGCAGCGCAAACCTGGATTCTCTTAATATGTCATAGCATATGAAAGCCGTACACTCACGAGAGCTGAGACAAACTACACAGTCACAAAGAAAGAGCGCCTGGCGATCGTCTGGGTCCTTACAAGGTTTCGACCTTATTTGTATGGTCGCCCATTTGATGTCGTCACCGACCATCATGCACTATAGTTGCTGTAATGATTGAAGGATCGCTCAGGCTGTCTCGCCCGCTGGGCTCTTCGCTTACAAGACTACAACATCCGCATGCTTTACTGCAACGGACGCAAGCATGGTGACGCCGATGTCCTTTCGCGCTCCCTCTGCCTGAAGATGACGTGCCCTGCTCAGTAACCTCAATTGCTATTTCTACCATCGATGTTCACATCCTCGCTACCGAACAGCGAAAGGATGATTCAATCGCCCCGCTGATCGACTTGCTTTCTGATCCGTCCGCAACACCATCCACGCGTACTTTGCGTCGTCGAGCTCACCATTTCGCCATCCGGTACTGCCTCCTACACCGACGCAATTACGACGCCGATGGCCGGCAGTGGTTACTCATGATACTCCGCAGTCTACGGTCGGAGATATACGAATCTTTCCATTCTGATCCACAATGCGTGCACTTTGGGGTGTCCGAAACTTACCGCCACATTCGACAACGCTACTTCTGGCGCGAGATGTACCGCTACGCGCAGCAGTTCGTGCACTCTTGCCTTGCTTGCCAACGCCGCAAACCGTCAGCACACATGTCGCACGCCGGTCTGCAACCGTTACCTTGCCCTAATCGTCCGTTTGAGTGCGTAAGTATCGACTTGTATGAACTATTTCTTATGATGTCGGCTGGTAACCGCTGGGCCATCGTTGCCGTAGACCATTAAACGCGATACGCCGAAACCACCGCTCTTCCTGCGGGTTCTGCGCGTGATGTTGCATCCTTCTTGCTTCATCAATTCATACTGCGCCATGGACCACCCCAAGGACTTCTCAGCGATCGAGGCCGTGTTTTCTTATCGGAAGTTGTCAAAGCCATGCTGACGGAGTGCCATTCTGTCCACCGCAATAGTACTGCTTACCACCCGCAGACGAATGTCTTCACCAAACGCTTTAACCGCACCCTCGGCGACATGCTTTCGATGTACGTTGCCACCAACCACAAGAATTGGGATATTATATTGCCCTTCGTCACCTACGCCTACAACACTGCCCCTCAGCACAGGACTGGTTTTTCAACTTTCTTCTTGCTGTACGGAAGGCACCTATCGCACGCAATGAACTCGATACTCCCGTACAAGCCGGATACATCTGAGTGTGCACCTCATTCTGAGACATCCAGGCTTGCTGAAGAGTGTCATGAGCGTCCCAAGACACTTACGACGCAAGAACAAGAGCGGCAGAAGAGTATTCGCGATGACTCCAACACTTCTGAGCCCATGTTTCTTCCTCGTGCGCTTGTATGGCTCTCGATTCCGAGCTCTGTAGCTGGCCTCTCTTTCAAACTACTTCCCAAATACGAAGGCCCCTACCGTCTCATCGAACGCACATTTCCGGTCAACTCCTGTCGAACAATTTTTGGACATGCGCGGCCACGGGCGCAACATCGTGAACTTGGAGCGCTTGAAGGCTTATCATTACCCGCTCATAGTAACACCCTGTTAGGTCTTGCCCGTTCGACCGCAACAAGGACACCACTCGCGCTATGAACCCGTGCTTGGCCATGACTGTCATCTTAACGTAGGATTGCTGGTTGCGGGGGCTAATAAGCGCCTTAACGGCAGGTATAAAACTTAAGTCGAAGAGACTTATTGAAGCCATAGGATTCGCCATCGGAACTAAACCAAACAGTCGCAGCTTTGCCGCAAAAGTGAAGGAATGAGCGCGAGAGCAACAGATTGCAAGGTCATGCGAAGAATCACAAGCAAAAAGAAACGTGGCCGCGTTTTTCACGCACAAATGACGCACGAAACGTACTCACAGGTACAGATGAAGGCGAATAAGTGTCTTTTTTGTTACATTGTTCCATCTGAAAAGCGGACCCTTTTCGCAAACATAGACTGTGCAATGGGTGCAGTGACCTTAGTGCGCCTACTAACTACAAGAAAATCATTCTAGTGACAGCCTGAAGCGTACGATCTTCCCCACCGCGAGATAAAGGCGCGCGCTCGAGCATCCACCCATTTCCTCTCCGCAGGGCAAAATACAGGCGGGAGACGAAAGCGCGCGCCGCCGTGTCGTGATGATCTGGCGACGAGAACTCACTGTTAGTACCGAAAAAACATTGACAGTTCCCCCGAGATGTCCATCGGCAGTTGTAAGCAGAACATAAAAATAGCTTACCATTTGAACGTTGGAGGCGGTGCTCCTTCGTGGCGCAGTGGATAACGCCTCGCACTGACAATTCAGAGGTCGAACGTTCGAATCCGCTTGCTGGAGTCTTTTTCTGGACTCTTTTTCCTTCTTCCATTTTCATATACTTAGAGGCGTATACAGATACTGAGAATGAAGATAACGCCGAAATTGGCGTCGATGCCGGCGGCGAAATCCAGCAGAGAGGGTGCATATAATTGCTATCGCAATAAAAGGAGGAAGCGAGCTATGGCCACTCAAGAACAACGAGCTGCGTGTTTCGAGAAGCGCAAAAGTATATAGAACTAAGGTAAACAATTGACAGATTTAGTTGGCATCCGCAGCTGCTCTGTAGGTGAAGCCTGCGAGCCACTTCGTATGGCAGGCTGTGGTTGCAAAGATGTTGCGGACGCTCAACAAAATCTTTCCAATAAGATTAGCTCTACCCCTCGATACGCACAACCAGGCATTTGTGAGTTAGGTCACAGCCTATTTTTGAGTGTAATGGGAGTAATTGCAAGACTAATCAACCGTTTTTCCACCATCACGAATATAGCTGAAAATTTTTTATGTTTCTTGAAGTTGGAAACTTGCCTTGCTCTTTTATTTTCATTGGATGCGGGTTATAACCCCAATTTTTAATACAATGCAGATGAAAACCCTATTCCGAATTCGATTGCTTTGTAGAGAGCAAGAAGTTTACTGTCTCTATCGCAGGTAAGCGGGTTTGCACTGAAGATTGCTTTGGCGAGTGCGTCATGCCGCTAAAGTAATTACGTTGGTCCAAAACTGGACAAGATACATAATTTCGAAAAATATGTTTTTCACAAGTTTAAAAACTATACTCTCTGGTAACTATCTCTATGTTTAGCTAAACTATAGTGCTTTCAAATGAAATATGCACATTTTCAGTTTGGCTAATAAGGTAAGTTCATTGACACTGACTACTTAGGTTAGTAAAAAAAGTGCTTTTATGAAGTTTTCTAATGCAAGCTGCTGTACTTTCAGAGCCTAAACTCTTTTAGTTTTGTTGCATGCTTAACAGACTGCCAGTACTTGATTTAGGTGTGCTCTTTTATCTTGACATGTTACCAGAAAAAGAAATGTCACATTCGACAGATGTAATCAACTTTTCTCGTGCGAAAAGCTCTCGAAAAAAAAATATATATATATATATATATATATATATATATATATATATATATATATATATTTGTGTGTGTGTGTTTATCATTACTTTATTCATTACATTACTTAACTAACTCTCCGCGAATACCATTTTATTGAGAGAATTTCAAAAGCACCTTTTGAAAAAAAATTGTAGTTGAATATCCTCTAGCTAAGTCCGCGCCAAACTACAGACTGCATCTCATCAATAGGCAGAAAAATTTTGGCAATGGAAATAACTGAGCAGGACGAGTTACGAACTTCGAGTAAAGTGTTAAAATTTGTCAACCATACACGTAAACGATTCTGCATTTCACATGGAATGATTCATGATTATGGTGTCTGCGAAAGTGCAGAGTCCGACTGAATCCCGTCTGGTTGGGGAGAACCATGGTGCGAAATCACAAAAAATGCCTCCCTAGGTTAGACCCAATACACAAAAATTTGAACGACGTTCCGGCTTCCTGCACTGGAACCTTGTTTCCAATGACATCAGACAATATAGCCTGTGCAATGTATCTTACGCTGTTTACTCTATAGGCCATTTGCGGTCATTGTTTATAAGGCTGCTATGTGGGTAGCCGAAACGTCTATTTAATTTGTGACGGTTTTCATCTTGTTTGGCGTTTTTGTTATATTGCACCAGATGTCTGCCAAGAAGCAAATACTGGCTAGAAACCAAGAGGGCCCTCCTGGTGTTCTAGCCGCTAAGATACTTGGCTTCTGACCCGCAGGTCGTGGAATTGAGCCCCGACTGCGGCAGCTGCAATTTCAATGGAGGCGAAATTGCTGTATGCCCGTGTTCTCAGATTTCAGCATATGTTAAAGTACCCCAGGTAGTTGAAATTTCCGGAGCCATCCAGTACGGTGTCTCTCATATTGAAAAGATAGTTTTAGGACGTTAACCCTCATACATTAATCAGAAAACAAGAGGGCTACTCAAATGCAGACTGACGATGCTATGGTGTTTTGTACTTTAAGGCGTTGTTCGAGTGCCTTCTGAGTGTGTTACTACATTGTTGGTAGGGTTTTTTAAAGAAATATTGATAAGAAAGCCTAATTTATTCCTTAGGTTGGTTTTTACGAACTGTGAGGGAGCTGAGCTAAGCCACTTTTTAAAAAGCAATGCAGGCCTCTCGCCACTCCTTTGAAAAGGACACTCTGGAGAAGGCGCTGCTGCATGACGTGGCTTGCAGAAGGGTCTTGCAGGACGTGACTCTGTAAAGGGCTTCACCCTATTGTTCAGAATGATGGCGCAGAGTTTTTCAGAGCACTGGGGTTTAGGGACAGAGAGGGCAAAATAGACGTTAAGCGGGTAGAATTAACTTGAAGGAGGTCATCTGATTGGTGGCTAAAGTCAAGGCACGAGTAAAAATTAAACCACTCACTGCAAAGTACGAATCTCCAACCTCAAAATTTAAAGAAAAAAAATAAATATAGTGTTTGGTTCATTAAGTATTACGGCTTGGTGGCGCTAGTCACCGCCCGATCGAATGGGTACAACCGTATTCATCCATCCATTCATCCATCCATCCATCCATCCATCCATCCATCCATCCTTAATCGAGTATTTTATTGCGGGATGAGCAGTTATCACCATCATTCCAGGCTTCATCGAAAGAAATAGGAGGTGCGTAACATATAAGGTCGAGTTTTATAATGCTGTGTACTAAAGGTAGCACAAGTACGTCACTTTCTTTCCGCCTTCTTGTTGTGCCTCTTTATGTGTGAATCTTCTTGTTCGTTTCTCAACAAAAGAAGAGGACTTTCAATGGTCCATCTTTTGTTTGCTTTCTCAGACACAAACTTTATGAGAACCTACATACAATAAAAAAACTGACTATTAGGAGGCTTTTCAAAGGAATCATGACATAAATGTAAAAAATTAGTTTGGGTGAAGAGACAGCTTTCTGTCAATAAGGGCCTAACTTGCTAACTTGTAATAACAAAAATGATGCTCCTGCAATTGATTTACAGTGGCCCTCATCCCATCGCCCACTTCATGGGGTATATCTGTGCAGTGAAACGAGGGAGCGTTAGCCTTGCTGGTAGCCGTAATCGCAAGTGCGGAACCCTCAAAACTTTTTACCTGATAGTGTCGCATAAAGTATAATTGATATAGGCATGTTTATGCACAAGTTGTTCCAATAATAAAGACTGTTAATAGACAGTCACCACTGTTCGCATTAGAACCACCTGGGCCTTGTGTTGTTACCCTGCTTGTGAAATATCGTCACCATAATTGACTGATATGTAGAGTTTTCGGCCCAAAACCATTATATGATTATGAAAGACGTCGTCGTGGAGGGCTCCGAAAATGTAGGCCACCTTGGGTCCTTTTACATGCACCCGAATCTGAACACTCAGGTCTAGAGCATTTTCGCCTGCATCGAAAATGCAGCCGGCGCACCCAAGATTCGATCCCGTGACCTGCGGTTCAGCAGCAGAGTACATTAGCAAATAGACCATCGTGAAGGGGCAATATTGTCACCATAGGTAATATACAACTAGCTTCTATCACGCTTCGATAACAATAACTGCAGCTGTTGCATTTTACAAGCCGCAAGTGGCCCAGCAAGCACCCTTCTTACGGTGAAGGATAGTCCCATCGGTTTCGGGAGGAGGGTGACTAGTGATTGGCACTTCAAATATCTTGAAAAGGAAGGGGGTGCTTGCTCGGCATTTTACGGTAGTCGTAATCAAGAGTTAAACGAATGTTTTCGTGGTCAGGCATTGAAAGCATGAGCAGTAACAAAGCCTGATGAAGTTCTATGACATTTGGAACCTCATTTGCTTGTTCACTGAGCTGGACTAGCAGTCATCAGTTATGCAACCAGTAGATGACGTTACGAGCGTGCGTAAATGAAGACATAGCTCTTGTTGTCTTATTTAGTGTAGCTGGCATTGGCTGAATGATTGAGGATTCTAGGAGCTGGTGGCAGGACATGTTCTTTTGTTTGGCAATGGTAGTAGCATTATGCCAGTCAGTGGTGTGATTATGATGATGTGCATGCCCAGCAACGGGGTTCGTCATGTAACTGTCATTAGTCGTATGACGTTGGTGCTCCTTGGGGGGTCAGTACAACTTTCGTAATTCGTAAATATTCATTTACCTGTGACCACAGCAGCAAATTTTAAATAGTACACCTGGAAACTTAGCAGCCTGTTTTTCACACTCATGAGCTGCTCCGGAGCTTGCTGGTCGAAGCGTAAAAAATTCACAAATCGTGTTTCGCTTCCAAGGTAAAAGTCATCACACTGAGTGAAGACGACGCAATAGTCTCGTTCGACATCACGTCAAATTTTACAGATCTCAAAGCATATTTGGTTGTTAGCACATGCGAAAAAAACCAGAAATCAGACAGTGATATTCTTGGTCGCAGCCGCGACGCTGTCTCCAAACTTAGCAAGCTGCTGTAGTTTGTCTCAGCAACACACTTTTCATACGGTAAAAATTATCAAGAAACGCATGGTATGGTGCGAGGAGGATGAATATGAGTCACCAAACCTTAATGGCAGCCTTGAAAAGAATGGATTGATTGATTGATATGTGGGGTTTAACGTCCCAAAACCACCATATGATTATGAGAGACGCCGTAGTGGAGGGCTCCGGAAATTTAGACCACCTGGGGTTCTTTAACGTGCACCCAAATCTGAGCACACGGGCCTTGAAAAGAATGGACCTGGCAAAGTTCTTCTCAAAGTGTTCTGCAGGTGTATCAATCGTTGTTTCTACATTTGTAAAAGCGCAAAACATGCAATTTTAGGAGCGAAGCTCCTTCTAGCGGCATTCGTTCGTCCCTCGCAACCATTGTAGTACGTAACAAGTATAACATTTTGACCCCCAAGGTGGTGCTGGTGATAAATTTCTTCTGTGCTTTGTTGAACAATAAATATATTTCACAATGTACATGCCAATGGCTGCTAATGGAGAATGAGAGGCAGCATTCGGCTTTCAGTTAACGCGCACACTCAATCCCCAATAGCAACCATTAGCGTGTACATTGAGCATTAGCTGGCAAGAAAGGATTGCTACGTTATACTTGGTGGGTGTAACCTTCTTAGTTTTAGAAAGGTTTAGCCAGCGTTGAGCCGCAGTGCCATGAAAACAATGAACATGTATATACCATGAATGAACTCGAGGTGGTTAAAGGTGGGAAGTAGATACGAAGCGCGAGCCGTAAGAAAGTAAAAGCCCAATTCTCCTGTCTCTCATTTCCCATTAGCAGCCATTCGCATGTACATTGAGCACGATCTGACAGAAAAAAGTTGCTACGTTATACTCGCTGGGCGTAACCTCCTTGGTTTTAGAAAGGTTTAGCGAGTGTTCTGCCGCAGTGCCATGAATACAGTGAACAGGTATATAACATAAACTCGGGGTGGTTAATGGTGGGATGTAGACCCGAAGCGCAAGCCGTAAGAAAGTGTGCGTGTGCCACCTCTCGTTTAGTTCTTGAAATGTCCGCTGGATGGCAGTGCTTCTATATGGGGAATTTATGCGGACGATATCGTCTTATTTGCGGACAGTCGAGATGATATACAGCAGCTGGCGAATATATGCGGAAGGGAAGGTGAAGCTCTTGGACTAGGATTCAGTGTAACGAAGTGTGGATTGATGGTATTCAATGATCCCTGTGATCAGACGGTGTCCATACAAGGCCAAGAAATACCAAGGGTAAGTGAATACAAGTACCTTGGAGTATGGGTAAATGAGAGTGATAGATACATGGAGGTACAGGAAAAAGCCTCGGCAGCAAAAGGAAAGAGGAATGCGGCAATAATGAAGCACAGAGCGTTGTGGGGATACAATAGGTATGAGGTGCTTCGAGGTCTGTGGAAGGGTGTAATGGTTCCAGGGCTTACTTTTGGGAACTCAGTGGTGTGCATGAGGGCAGAGGTGCAATCGGGAATGGATGTAAATCAAAGGACTGTGGGACGTCTCGCGTTGGGTGCTCACGGGAAGACGACAAACGAGGCTGTAAAGGGCGATATGGGGTGGGCAGGTTTTGAGGCGAGGGAAGCGCAGAGCAAAATAAGGTTCGAAGAAAGGCTAAGAAATATGAAGGAGAGTAGATGGGCAGAGAAGGTGTTCCGTTATTTGTATAGGAAGAGCGTGGACACACAGTGGAGAAAAAGAACTAGAAGACTCACTAGTAAATATACGGCTGGTATTGTGAGCCATATGTCAACAAAGAGCGTTAAGGGAAAAGTCAGGGAGGCGGAGAGGATTTACTGGATGGCAGCTATGGAGAAAAAACCGGCTTTGAGTAACTACCGAAAGGGCAAAAATGAAATAAGGAGGGAGGCATTTTACGATAATTCAAGGGGAAGCGCTTTACTGTTTGAAGCGAGATCGGGTTGCCTTAGAACGCGTAGTTATAAAGCAAGATTCAGTAAAGAAGAAGAACAATGCACATGCTGCGGGAAAGATAAGGAAACGGCGGAACATGTTCTGATTGAATGTGGAGATATCCACCCAGGTGTACGTTTGGGCACGAACCTACAGGAAGCCTTGGGTTTTAGGGACAACAATGGAAAGCTGAACACACCCGCGATTGAAATAAGTAAGAGACGGTTAGAGTATTGGTGGCAGAAAATTAGAGAGAAAGGACAAAAATAAATATTGGAAAAATAAAATATGGACAGTGTGCCGTAAATGGCAGAGAACTTAAGCTGAAAATTTACCTTTTTTCCATTAAGATAGAATTTATCGAAGTAGAGGCATTAGGCCAACATAAAAAAAAGGGAAAAACGTTTTTTTTTTTTGTCGAGCCTGGTGGCATACTTGTCACCACCCCGTTATAAAGGGGACGCTCATAGCATCCATCCATCCAATATATGATGAAAAGATGCGAGATGGGGGTACTTGGAGTGTTGCATAGATGGACGAACGGGCACACAGACAGATGCATGAATGAACGCATGAACGGACGCAGAAGCGGATGCATGGACGAACGCAGGGACGGACGCACAAACAGACGCACGCATGGAAAGTCACACAGACGGAAGCATGAACGGAGAAAGCAAGAATGAATGGACGGACGAATGCTTCGCCCCACTCTCCATCATTCACTCCGTGAATATGCTGCGAACGTTTTTTGTTTATTTTATTTATTTATACCTCAGATAGCTGAGCTTTGGTTTTTTATCAGGGATGGCCCGTTTTGTAGTGCTAGTGGCTCAGTGAGCAACTTTTAGGCTTGCGGGTTGGATTGGAGCACAGCATCTTTGGGTAGACGGCTCCAGTGTCTTGTTGTGTACGAAAAAGGAGCGTACATGCGCAGAGGTCTGTGCCAGTGGTAGGTAGGCCGCTTTGGTGTAGTTCGTGCAGCCAGACGGACGATGAGCAGGCAAGAATAATGAAGTGCTAGGAGAAGAATGATGAAATGATAAAATTGGGAAATAGGCACAACAAGATGCAAGTTCTGTCGAAAGTATTCCAATGTTCAGTTAGTTTCATAATTGATACTTGTGATGTGAGGGGACTAGAAAAGATTGTCGGAGATGGTGACGCCAAAGTACTTGCATGAGTTGAAAGGAAAGGTCATAGCGTTGCACAGGACGTACTGTGATAGGGGCCGATTCATTTATCGAGTGAAACTAGCAGATTATTGGTAGTGTATAGCGACATAAGCTATTAGCTACACCAAGCACTTACCCTGTCTAGGTCCTGTTGAAGTAAATGGGAGTCATAAATGCTACGTAGGGTGGTAAACGACACAATCGTCTGCGAACAGACGTATGTTTGATGTGATCTCGGCGGTAAGGTTGTTGATATATATTATAAAAAGGAGTGGTCCCAAGATAGTTCTTTGGGGTAATCCAGACAAAACAGGGCTTCTGCTTGAAGAATAATTGTTAGCGTCAACAAACTGCGCGTGATTAGTCCTGAATGCACGAATACACTCAAAAACAGAATGATTAAGGCTGAATCGAGAAAGTTTCAAAAGTAGTCACTGATGTGAAACCTTGTGAAAAGCCTTTCAAAATCTAAAACCAGAGCATCAACTTGAACGTTAAGATGAAGTTTGGACATATTGCCATCAAGGA
Source organism: Rhipicephalus annulatus (assembly GCA_013436015.1). Taxonomy (NCBI): domain Eukaryota; kingdom Metazoa; phylum Arthropoda; class Arachnida; order Ixodida; family Ixodidae; genus Rhipicephalus; species Rhipicephalus annulatus. Next base: position 62,205 of record WOVY01010687.1, on the reverse strand, counting down.
ACATTTTAGTTGTGTGTCTCACAAAGATCCTTCGCAGAATTCATGATGAGTCCGACTTCAGTGCCGACTTCAGTTCTTCTTCAGTAAAAACTAAAAAAATGCGGTTAAGTGCTTCCGCAGGTGCAGCAACCAAGAGAGGAAGACAAGAGTGGTCAGTGCAGGGTGGATCAGTGGTCGAAAAGACAGTCACAAGAGACTTTCCGAAAACAGTCAACCGTAGATTCTTGGATCTCTAACGCATTTGTAAGTAGTGTAAATAAACATCTTGTGTATTATAGAAGCGAAATGTCAGTGAACTGATGAATCAAACCCTTTTATACCATACTCTGTCCTGTCATGCAAGTTTTAGTTCATGTCAAACATTAGTTGGCAACAACTTAGAACTCACTCAACCTCACTTATACATACTTTGAGCCTGGGGCTCATTCTGACCCGTTAAAATTTTCTTAAACGAGACTCGCTTGGCCTCAAGCTCGCTAAAATATTACTCACCCTTACTCACTCAAGCACAAGGCCTAATTTGATTCTGAGCGAGTCTGGACTAAGTCAACTCATAAGTGAGTTGCTGACCTAAGGTGTCAAAATAAGGAGACGACCACAGAGCGCCCAAACTTAATAGGCTAGATTAAATCGAGCGATCAGATAGATACTACACAGGCCGATTGACAGACAGATATGGTCAAGGTGCTTTTAGTTTGCTATAAAATGCCCTGCTTGAAATAGCAAGTGACTACCAGGAGCTCAGCCCTTAAGGGAAGCGTCACTTTGAGACTTCAGCTTTTGTGGTTTCTAGGAATAGAAACCACTTACAAGACATTTTGAAACTTGCCCCTCTGTACTAGCCTTGGTGTCCAAGCGATAGCCGACACACTGTCCTAAACAAGCCTTGGAATGTAAACCACAAGTCAACAGCACGAGAAAAAGGAATTCCTTGTTATCATGGCTGAACGACAACACTTGCTATAGGCTAAAAAAGAAATATTTGGAAAACTGATGTGTTTTTGAAACACCGGACAGCGTTGTACAGACCTTGTGTAGAATCTTCTGCCATCTAGCAGACACCGAGCAAATTTCCGCAATGTTGAAAATTTGGCGCGCTCCACGTTTGCAGGCACGGAATGTCCATATTAACGTGTGGTGGCAGATAGGGGCAGCAGTGCAAACAAATTTTCGTGTGCCATGTTGCTCAGACTGAGGAAGCTGGGATGTTAAAAAATATTTGCAGGAAATTAGCCTCTATGTTATTTGACTTCCTCATGACTGACGCGAAGGGCCAGATCTGTTGCTCATTTCGCTGCTTGCAATTAAATGCCTGTTTATGTTCTCCGCTCTATCCAGATGTGAAACAGCGTAGGCACTCATCACAGCAAGCTCTTTCATGCCATGCCAGAATAAAACAGTTTTTGCACCGTGTGAATGCAGGCACAGACAAACTGGCCTTGTGCACGAGCTTCAAAGCTGCATCACGGCTACTCATGCTTGCCTGTGTTTCATTTCATTTCATTTCATTTTATTACTTTAAAGACCCCATTGAAGGGGTATTACATAAGAGGTGGGTACATATATGAAAACGTGAAAGCCATTTTACAATGCAAGGTAATTTGTTACGGTGTTCAAAAAGGTGGTTGGACAGGTTATGGCGGTGATTTCGTTAGAAAGGCCGTTCCAGTCCGTAGCTGCACGAAAAAAGAATGAGGACGAAAAAGTGACGGTGCGCGTACGCGGCCGCTCAACTTGTTGCGGGTGACCAGTGCGATGGGAGATGCGTGCCGGAGGTAGAATGTATGGTGGCCTGCCGAGCGAGCTGTAAATAAACTTGTGAAAAAGGGAAAGACTAGAAATGCGGCGACGAGATGCAAGCAATGATAGGCCAGATTCTGTTTTCAGTGCTGATATGCTGACGTCGTAAGAGTACGTAGAATGAATAAATGGTGTGGCTAGATTTTGAAGTGACTCGAGTTGATTGATGGGATATGCTTGATGCGGGCTCCAAATGGCTGATGCCTATTCTATCTTCGTCCTTACTGTTTCTATCTTCGTCCTTGCTGTTTACAGTATGACTTTATTGATTACATTGTGATAACAATCACATACTAGCCACGTAGCTTCTGCATGTCATCGATTGTGATCTAATGAACTGGTTGCGCTCGAATATGTTGCTTATCGTAACTTGTTTATTGCAGAGTTTAATAAGATAAAATTTGGTGGTGTGGTTTGCACACGTATTGCTCCACTATGTGTACTTTTAAAGCATGCCATGTGCTCTTTCAGAGGGGGCGGCCAATTTCATAAAGGCAAACTGAATGCTGTGACCCTCCCCCTGTTATTATTATTTTTATACCCCAAGAAGAGCAAATATGTTATTCCAAATGATGATCCTCCTTCATAAAAAATCTTGTATTCACTTTTGTGTGCCATAAAGTGGTAATAGTTGTTTCAAGTGTGTCAACACCGTTCAAAACTGAAAAAAAATGCTGTTCTGGCAAATCTGTTACCCTTAACTGTGGGTGCGCTCCCACTGTTTGCGCACAAAGGGGGTTTCACAAGTGTTCAGTAGGCGATACACAAGTGCCCAGCTGCAAACGGCGTGAAATTTTGAGGTGCAAATAAGCCCCGAAAGTGATGACGTGAACCAAAATATATTACACCTACTGTGCTGTTTACGAGCACATGCCCTCCCCAAAATGGTATACAATGAAATACGAGCCAATCAGCACCTACTTTATAAATACGCTTTTCATTTTTCTTTTATCATGCACAGAAGACTAAAGGTTTAAAAAATTTTACTTGTGTGTTATTTTATATATAGCGTACGTTGATGACTACAGCTGCAAAGCATTGTTTATTCGAAATATAAAGAAAGAGTAAGAAGTTTCATTTCAAGTTAGATGTGTGATAAATCGGAGGGGCTATTTTGCAAGTATTCTATTTAGAACAGGGCAGACATGAAACAAAACAATGAAATGAAGTCACAATAGATCGTGAAGGCTATTCTCATGGTCAAGACATGAGAATAGCCATGAAAGGTGCATAAAACGGGTGGAGGCTGCATTGCATCAATAAATTGAGACAAAATGCCATTCGAACAATATGGATTCAATTGAAATAAAGCACTTGAGCCAAAATAATCGAATCAGCCTGTTTTGCACCTCACTTATTATAATGCTGCCGCGAAAATCACAACAGAATTACTCCTCCAAATTGCAACACCACCTAGTATCTACTCCAGACACAAACAAATGGCTGAAGTCATCCCAGTTTGCAATCTCAAGCTGTGAAAACAGCACGTGTCAATATTGAAGGTGTGCTGTATTCTTTGTATATTTTTACATTTGTTGAAAGCATTACCGAATTCTCTTAGCTTGCCTATAAGCTTTTTGATCCCTCTTGTTCTTTCGGTCTACCTCCTTACATTCTAAATAAAACGCTTACAAATTAATCCCCTTGTCGACATAGGCCTTTTCTAGTAAATAACACTTTGCATTGGTGTAACAGAGCTTCCTTAGCCAGCAGCTGTGTCTCGCTATAGCCTCTTATCAACCACCCTGCATTGTTATTTATGAATAGGAAATAACTAAAGCAATCCTTAATTCGAAATCCGGTGACCCCTCCGGTCGATTTAAAGAACCCCTAAACTACCTCCTATAACTTTTTTTCAAAAGTTTGAAGTAAACACGTGCATCATATGCAAAATACTGCATGATCGTGGCATGTAGTCATGACCTACATGACATGCATGTCATGCTTTGCACGTTAGGGTCTGTCACTTATGCTTGCTAGCTGTCATGTCATGCCATACCAGTTTTGAAATATGGCATGTAAACGAAACCACCGCAACGGCAGCAAGACCATGAATTTCAATTCAACATTTATGACGTACGTGCCATGATTTTCACGTCCTGACTAGCCACTCATAATCGACATACAGTCATTTTATGCCATACCGATTTCGTATCGATACCATTATCGAAGCGGCCTGAAGAGCCAGAAGTCGTAGGTGGATATATGAATGAATGGGTGGATGAAGAAATGGATGAAAGAATGGACGTATGGATGTATGTATGGATTGATAGACGGATGCACGGATGGACGGATGGTGTAGTGAAACAAGGGCATACAACCTGTATGCCCTGGTCCTGTATGCGCTTCAAAGTAGAATACAGCCTGTATGGACAGATCTGGTATCTAAACGAGCACTAATGAAGATGATCGTGCAAAAGACAAAAGTAATGATCGATGGTCCGGCGAGAGAGCGACAGCTGATGACAGATAAGCTGACAATGTAATCCGCAGATAAGCATGTATATTTTAATAACTCTTTCAAAATGAACTTAAATCAACTAGCCCAACTCTCCTTTTTGCTAAACTATTCAAATGAAATTATGTGAAGGGAGCGTTCTAATGTAGAGCTACTTCACATAGCAGTAAAGGTATGTAGGCGTACACATAGTACCTTCTCAACCTACAAATAAGCAGTTCACACTTCCAGTGAAGCGGAAAATATTACCACTGTTAGAGTCGTTTCTTGTAGCCAGAACAAGCTGGTAATAGCCTATTGCATATAAATAATAAAGAAAATCGCCCAGTAGTGGGGCGATTTCAGCAATAGGTGCTATAGCGTGGCATGATCAGGTGCTATAGTACCCAGCTGAGACACTGGTTTCATTGGCCGGTTGCCTTTATTGATGTATTTAGGAACGGCATACTTTACAACGAAGTCTACTGTTTATGATGAAAAATTACTAAAAGAATATGACATACAGAACGACATGTTTTGCCCAATATTGTTAAATGTACTGAGTTCAAAACTGTATTTCTCTCTACAAGACATTACTGCCACCTAGTTTCCAGTACAAAATCAAAAAAAAATATTACGAAGTTCTATTTATGTCAAAAACAAGCCATTCAGGCTGTACAAAACCTCGCTTTCAAATAAAGATCGTCTTATTCATTTCTGTGAATACAAAATATAGCCAGTCGACTTCACTCATTCATTTCGTTTGTCTTGTATACCCCCAAATGCATTGCGAAAAGAAAATGTTAACTATAATAGGCAGTTTAACCTACACCTTCGCGAAATTTCATATAGGAAAAGACATGCAGATCTTTAGTAAGCACTATATTGTCGTACGAACTATGAGCAGCACGCGGTATCCTAATGTATTGCTGAATATTTAAACACCCTAAATAAACATAGAATAAAACTGCACAACATGTCTCCTCTCTCCTTATTCACTTTTTCTCATTTCACTTGATCCAACCATGATATTCAAGCAGAGCATCATTATATGTGCATATACTAATTGTACATATGCGATCACCTGTTATATATAGAGTGGGTTGTGGATATTCACATTTCTGTCTCCTATTTGGTGGCGACTGTTCATTGCCACATACAGTTTTCCAAACTAATTTGTGCACGTCTTATTGATGTCGTGGTGTAGCGTTGCTACAATTAGGAAAAGATGGAGTCAAGTTACTATATGCATCCATGCGCTATTGTATTCATACTTGTACCTTGGCTTAATGTTAGCATGCCATATAACTATAGGCAGTGCGGCACACTGCTGAGCTGTATCACAAGGGGGCCGGTCATAGTCAAACTGCAGTATGTTAGCTTTTTCCTGCAACCGCTTTTTTGCTTGCTGAGATAGTTCACGCTATCGGGACTACAGATCTCAAATGATCAGTTGTACCATTAGAATGAGTACAAATAGGTGGAAAACGTGGCCGATGTGGGCATATGGTAGGCTGGGTTGACGAAACTAAATATAGTTGCAGGTTTGGTGGAGTAGGTTCAGTTCGTGCTGGACTGGACCTTTTGAAGATCAATGGAAAGGACTTCCGTCTTGAGGTGTACTTAGGATAGGCTGGTCATTATAATATCACCGAATATGAGGATGATTATGATCAGAAATTTGTTTATTAGGACCAGTGCATTACCACCTCTTGATAGCTATGAGCCGAATAAATCGCATTTTTTCGAAATCACTGCAGAAAATGTTGAAATTGTGATATAGGTATACAGCGTTTTCGTTTTTTTCTCCACAAAACACGGCATTAACATGTGTTGCTGAATGTATCGATGAGTACGGTGCCGTTACATTTAGAACACAAGCGGGTACTACCGTCAACAATTTCATGGAATTGCTTAGGTATTACTTGTCGTCAACGTTTATAGAAAACAGCGCATAGCACCAGTTTTCAGCAATTTGTTTTTAGCCTAACTGAACAGGGACCTAGCAGGGCGCCTAAATAAATACGATGTTGTGAACATACTTGGGTACGTTGATGACTTTGTAGTCTTTATTGATGACAGAACTGCCGATTTTACCACTCACTGTATTAGCGTGTGTAGCGTTTTTTGTGACTGTCATGATCCATTTGAAGTGACTTTTGGAAGGTCATGTGACGAAGACTCAGATTTCTCGACATTAGCTTTCAATTCTCTGATGAAAAGACATGCTGGCGTTATGAATCCAGAGCAAATATGCTATTGCTACAGCTTCATTTCGCACATACACAGCTTGTAAAATGCGGCATTGCGAAGATGTGCTTGAGGGAGGCACAAAAGAAGTTCTACCAGTGCCTCGTGGATAAAAGCTTCTGGCAACAGGTCTTGAAGCTGAGCGTTGCCGGGTACCCTAAGAGCCTCGCCGTGTCAGTTGCAGGATTGCACACAGAAGCGCTGGAGAAAGGATGCGAAAAGGCGGTTAGGGCGAGCTCAAGAAAGGAAAATTTTTCAGTAATTTTATACTTGCATACGTTCTCTCACGGGATAAAAACATTGCAGAAAATTGTGGCACCAACGTAGTTTTATCAGTACCCAATAAGCTGGCGAGTCTGTGCAGAAGCACAAGTCCGGACAAGAAAAAAGCGAATGCATGCCAGAAGAAGCATAGAAACCTACTTGTTGAACGCATCATGTGTGTTGTCTATCTGATTCCACTTAGTTCTGGAAAGTGCTATATCGGACAGGCCAGTAGATACATAAATGATCGCTTACGCGAGCACAATAACGAAGTAAAAAGTGTGGTTCCTGACGGTTTTCTTGCCCTTCATTGCCACAGGTGTAAGTGCACGCCCAAATTCAAGAAAACAGCTTTGAGTTGAAGTAAGTGCAAGATGACACAATTGATAATAGATGCTGGCAGAATTTCAAACCTTGGTGACGCGTGTGTGAGCAGTCTATCAGTAATGTTGACGAATAAGAATCTGAATGATATGTGTTCGCGATAAGCGTTTTGCGGTTACGCACGGAAGATAAAAAGAAAAAAAAGATCAAAAAGGGTACAAAATTATAGTGTTTTAATGTGCTGACGCATGCGCGTTCGCTATAATTTAAGGTTGTGAGAGCTATGCCCATGTGAGGTATGACGTGGTAGAGTACGTACACCAGGGCATCTGCGGGTAATAAACTGTTTTTGAAAATCAGTGCTGTGTTGTCTTGAATGTGCCTCCTTTTGTCCATGTCCTTTGTCTGCGCTACCATATATTATCACGTTTACACCTTTATTCTTTTTTAGCTTCTTGGGCAGCTTAGCACCTAATAGTGCGAAGCTGTCTAAAATGTTTGAAATGAAAGCGGTCTAAACAACCGAACTGGTACATTTGCCTCTGTGGAAGGTTACTCATTGGGAATGGTTGTTTATATATATATATATATATATATATATATATATATGACACATTGCGCATTGCACATGATGATGTCGTGGAGTGCATAAACCAGTTCCCCATCATTCATCACAAGGCGTAGAATTTATGCTTACCGTCATCATGTTTGCTTGCTGTCATACACCTGAGGCACATACTGCCGGGCTTGGCGTACAGAAGAATAGCAAAAAGAAAAAAAGCTTCAGAAACACCGAAAGGTTCACGGAGATCACCCCTGCTGTCGGATCAAACCAAAACTCGCATAAGATGGAGTGCAAATGTATTTTGCGAGTTGAGCCACACAATTGTCAGCATTTCTTTATCTTACTTACAGAGTTTATCTGCTAATTGTACATACTTTATTACTCTTCGCACCCTCCTCCCTTCGAGCTGCTACTTCTCTCAGAACTCAGTACATTTAACAATATTGGGCAAAACATGTCGTTCTGTATGTCATATTGTTTTTAGTAATTTTTCATCATAAACAGTGGACTTCGTTGTAAAGTATGCCGTTCCTAAATACATCAATAAAGGCAACCGGCCAATGAAACCAGTATCTCAGCTGGGTACTATAGCACCTGATCATGCCACGCTATAGCACCTATTGCTGAAATCGCCCCACTACTGGGCGATTTTCTTTATTATTTATATGCAATAGGCTATTACCAGCTTGTTCTGGCTACAAGAAACGACTCTAACAGTGGTAATATTTTCCGCTTCACTGGAAGTGTGAACTGCTTATTTGTAGGTTGAGAAGGTACTATGTGTACGCCTACATACCTTTACTGCTATGTGAAGTAGCTCTACATTAGAACGCTCCCTTCACATAATTTCATTTGAATAGTTTAGCAAAAAGGAGAGTTGGGCTAGTTGATTTAAGTTCATTTTGAAAGAGTTATTAAAATATACATGCTTATCTGCGGATTACATTGTCAGCTTATCTGTCATCAGCTATCGCTCTCTCGCCGGACCATCGATCATTACTTTTGTCTTTTGCACGATCATCTTCATTAGTGCTCGTTTAGATACCAGATCTGTCCATACAGGCTGTATTCTACTTTGAAGCGCATACAGGACCAGGGCATACAGGTTGTATGCCCTTGTTTCACTACACCATCCGTCCATCCGTGCATCCGTCTATCAATCCATACATACATCCATACGTCCATTCTTTCATCCATTTCTTCATCCACCCATTCATTCATATATCCACCTACGACTTCTGGCTCTTCAGGCCGCTTCGATAATGGTATCGATACGAAATCGGTATGGCATAAAATGACTGTATGTCGATTATGAGTGGCTAGTCAGGACGTGAAAATCATGGCATGTACGTCATAAATGTTGAATTGAAATTCATGGTCTTGCTGCCGTTGCGGTGGTTTCGTTTACATGCCATATTTCAAAACTGGTATGGCATGACATGACAGCTAGCAAGCATAAGTGACAGACCCTAACGTGCAAAGCATGACATGCATGTCATGTAGGTCATGACTACACGCCACGCTCATGATGCGCTCGCGGCCGTTTTGCTAGCTTCACATATAGAAAGTTTGGTATTAGGGGACGTGAATGAACGACGGAGGTATATGAATGTTGCAAACATGATAATCATGAGATGCTTGTCATGTAGGAACATGACTACATGCCACACTCACGATGCGCTTGCACCCGTTTCGCTAGCTTCAATTATACCATATTTGGTACTGCGTGACGCGAACGGACAACGAATGTAAATGACACGTCGAAACATGATAATCATGACATGTACGTCATGTTAAACATGACTACATGCTAGGCTCATAGTGCGCTCCCAGTGATTTCGCTAGCTTCACTTAAACCAGGTTTGCTGTTATGTGACCTCAATGAATGACGAAGCTATATGACTGGTGCAAACATAATAATCATGGGCCACATGTCTTGTAAAAACTTGACAGCATACCACGCTTATGATGCCCTCGCAGACGTTTCGCGGGACTCACATATACTGCGAGCACTGACTGTGTAGTTCAACATCTTCACAGGGACGCTCTTATCTTGCGACCGTTCCAGACGTGCTTCACATGGACTCCGCGTTTTAGTGGTGTTCTAGCGGATTCTTTTGACGCATGCCTTCGAATTTCGGTGAGAAAGATTGCGAACCCCCGCAGTAAGTAGAGTTTGTGTATTTTTGGACATTCACCGGACAATTTTTTCATTGACGGAGATTTGTGCCCGTTCTGATGGGTTGGGTGCAATGAGTTGGCTACGCTTGAGTATGGCTGAGCGTGCTGGCGGTCGCCTCTGTGACTAAGCCCGCTGCAACCTTACACTCAGTGAACGTTCCAGCACCAATAAACCGACCTCAGTAACAGAAGCCACCCACGACATCACTCGTAGCCTCTCGTATAGATGAAATCGCATCGTAACATCGGAATGCCAACTCGTTGAGGCATGAAACGCACCTGCTACTTGGAGCAGATGCTCTGGCCACGTCGGCCGGTTCAGCGTCCTCGATATTAACGCAACTCCTTACAATGAATCACTAGGAATGCATTTATTACGAGGGAAACGATCTATAGGAGTGAGAAATGGTCAGCTACCGCACATGTACAACGCGAAGACTGAAGAGTAAACTGCGGTCCGAGCGTATGTGTAGGCCTTACTTTTTCGTGCTCGTGAGATCGCTTAACCAAATTTCTATACAGAAAATGCCGCAGTCATCGGTTGCTCACCGCAAAGTTACCGCCGAACATTCCGCATTTAGGTATATAGTTAAGGCTGATGCAGCTACATTGTTCCTGTGGGATAAGCAGCTCTTGAACAATTCGCTAGCACGAAGAATTCGGACGCTGGGATCGGCAGTTGATGCGCGTAGGATTCTCGTTGAGAAAGTGGATGCAACCCAACCTGCTGGGGTCTTTTGCAAAGGTGTCGAGGAGATACAAGCTTGATACACTAATAGAGAAAGAAAAAAAGTTTTTTAAACAGTCCATTAATTCAGGTATCGCCCTTCGCCCATTGCTGTCGGCGGCAATCACTTGAGACACGGCAGCAGCAAGGGCTTGACTGATGATGTTGCGCTGGACGTTGCGGTCCCTGGTGTAGAGCAGGACTTCCCAGGATTCTACTGTGTTGGAACCATGTTTCGACTTTCACATCTCTGAACCTGTGGACCCAATTCGCTACCTCATGACAAAATTTATGCTGGGACCGGAAAACTTCGGGTGCCGCTTGCTGTGAATTGTGAGGTTCGGAAAAACCCCAGTTGGTAACTTTCGTCACAAAACTTCTTTTTTTTACTGAGCGAATTGTCTGTTCTCAGGTATACTTGCCGATTTAGTCAGTAGATTGCGACGATTTTATGGTATGTGCGCATATTCTCCCTTCTTCATTCAGTAACATGGGAGGTTCCAGGGCTCGAGACCTCGGACGACTGAATGAGAACCTCTTCGTTCTCACTAAGTGCCTGGGTAGTTCGCGCCCAGACGAGCAGAATCAGCTTTCTGGGTACTACTATCTTGTTTAGTGTACAGATAACACTCTTTGTCACCGTTCCCAATTCATAATTTCCCATGTCGTTTTTGGAGTCGCTGATGGCCATCCTGACCCCCTTCTGGCTAATGGCCGAAGATATGGCCGATTCCTCGGCCTCTACAATTTTGACACCACGGACAGTGCCGCCCGCCATTAGGCTGCCATCTTCCTTAACAGCCACGGTCATGTGTGCTGCTTTGTTTTCATATTTCGCAGCGTCAACATACTCGACGTTCTGTCAACTAGTGTACCTGGATTTTAATGCCTTTGTTCTGGCTTTACGCCTGCCTTCGTGAAAGGTAGAGTTCATCTTTCTGGGTATCGGAGGTATATGTCTCCTGTCCCTGATATGTTCCAGTATATCTTTTTAACGTGCTTTCTCGCGCGGGGGCTCATATCCCAATCTCTTTAATATTATTCTCCTCGTTTCAGATCCGAGTAGCTTTTATCGCTGTGCAGTAAAAGTAATCCTAATTAGCTCATGGAGGGTGTTAGATACCCCTAGCTTCATAAGTCTGTCGGTGGACTTGTTCGGGGGAAGTCCGAGCGCGACTTTCACACTTTTTCTTATAATGGTGTCGAGCTTGCTCTAGTCCGCTTGATTCAATTTTAAATAAAGTACCACGTACACTAACCTGCTTATTATGAAAGTTAGAATGAGTCTAAGGTTCGCCACTTTCATCCCTCGGATGCTAATCCTCTGATAAGACGACATGTCTGATTAGAACTGGCCTCTAACCTGCCAAGAATATCAGAATTGTAATGGTTCACCTGAATCCTCAGTCCAAGGACACTGGTTCCGTCAACTGTGGGAATATCTTCGCCGTTAACGTACAAGTGCATGTCCATTGGGGCTTTTTGTGGAGCCGCCGTTGTCCGGGGGCATGAGGAAGAGTGCTTCCGACTTTTAGGCCGAGCATTTAGTTCCTTTGGGTGTCTGGTACTACACTATTTTATAAATTACGACTTGCAGAGAGTCTCCAAATGGCCCATCACTGCTCTTGCTCATCAATAATGTTAAGTCGTTCGCGCAAATTTTGTGATTTGAATTCCTAATATCTTTTAACCTTTCGGGTAGTTTCAACATCACAACGTTGAAAAGGGTGAGTGATAATACCGATCCCTGAGGTGTACCCCTGTTGCCTAATTTAATGTCTTCGATGAATTCTCCCCCAACTTTTTATGTGGCTTTCCTGTTCGAAAGGACGTCCGTGTCGTAGTCGGAACGTGCCTGAATTCGACATGTGCCTAACGTTGTCTAATGCCTTCGGCACAACTAACCCCACGATAACTTTCGCGCCTAGCGTTGGCTTGTCTATAAGTCGGTTCTTGAGCTGTAGCATCCCCTCGCATGATGGTCAATAACCGATCATGCTGTCAGGATGCATATCACTGTCTTCATGTAGCTATAGAGTCGCGTCTGAACGACGTTCTCCATGAGCTTACCTACGCATGACGTAAACGACACCAGCGTAAGATTCTCGAGACCGAGTTGTTACCCAGCTTGGGAATGAAATTAACATTTGCGAGATTTCACTCCTGCGGTATCGTCCCTCTTTCCCAACACTCCCGCATGTACGTTGCGAGGTTAGCGATGGACCTATCATTTATATAGGGGATCATGTTGTTGATGACTCTGTCTCCTGTTAGTCCCCGCTGGCACCTCAGCCAGAGAGATAGCGGCGTCTAAGGCTGAGTTTTCTCGTCCTTCATAATCTGGGAAGGGTTCAGATCCGGCGGAATTAGTGTATTTGTTCCGAACTTCTAAGACTTTCTTCTTAGTGCCGTCCACTTTGTGTGCTACCCGTTCCGATTCCTGCTTAGACGCTGTCTTCGTGCTCTTAAGTTCTAAAAGGCGGTGAATAAGTTGCCACGTCCCAACCGCATTTAATATCTTATCCATCTTCTGGCAGACGTTCCTTCACTTTTGCTTCGTGAGGATGACAACGTGCTCTTCAATTTGCCTGTTTAAAGCCGCTATCTGTTTCTTGATACTCCTATACCATCTTTTCTGTTGGAGTCGCTTTTCGAACGCTTTTTTTATCCTCAAAAGGTTTCCTAATCTCTTGTCTACCACTTCGCTGTTCTCCTCGGTTACTACCACTTCAGTGGCTTCCTCAACAGTACGTAACACCCTATCTCACCACTCAGCAGTGTCAGATATTGGAGTCGGATCACCCTTGAGGTCTCTGAAAAAGTCCCAATTTACGGACTCTAACCCTGTTTTCTAGGTGTTGTTGGGTGTTCCTCTACCGCCAATTCTATGAACTTGTGATCACTGCCTAGGTCCTCGTTTGTGTTGCACCACGTGGCACTAGTGCCACTCCCTGTAAAAGTGAGGTCGGGTGTTGTGTCAACCGAGACACTATTACCCTTCCTTGTTGTCTGCAACAGGTTGGTTTTCAGATCCAGATTATGAAGCTTGCATGTCGTCTCACAATTTCATGCCGTTAATCGAAGCCTGCTTATACGCCCATGTCATGTGGTAGCGTTACAGTCTCCGACAATTAGCAATGGGTTGTTCCTAGTCTTACGTCACGTTGAAGTTAAGAGATCCTGAAAGTTACATCGCCTGTGTCTGGGAGAGCAGTATATCATCATCATTATTATCATCATCAGCCTGACTACGTCCTCTGCAGGACAAAGGCCTTTCCCATGTTTCGCCAGTTAACTCGGTCCTGTGCTTGCAGCTGCCAATTTATGCCCGCAAACTTTTGATCTGTCCACGTAACCGTCTGTCTCCCTTTAGCCGGCTTGCTTTCCCTGGAAATCCAGTCAGTTGCCCTTAATGACCAGTGGTCATCTTGTCTACGCGCTACATGCCCGGCTGATGTCCATTTCCTCTTCTTGATATTAAGTATGATATCCTTAATCCCCGCTTATTTTCTAATCCACTCTGCTCTCTTCTTGTCTCTGAAGATTACACCTACCACTTTTCTTTCCCTTGCTCGCTGCGTCGTACTCAATTTAAGCTGAACCCTCTTTGTAAGTCTTTAGGTTTCTGCTCGATAGCTAAGTACCAGCAAGATACAGCTGTTATATACCTTCCTCTTGAGGGGTAGTGGCAATTTACCTGTCAAAATTGAGAGTGCTTGCCAATTGCGCTCCACCGTATTCTTATTCTTCTAGTTACTTCAATTTTGTGATTTGGCTCCGCGGTTATTACCTGCTCCAATAGACATACTCTTTTACAACATGTCGAGTCCCGGCTGCGGCGGCTGCATTTCCGATGGAGGCGGAAATGTTGTAGGCCCGTGTACTCAGATTTGGGTGCACGTTAAAGAACCCCAGGTGGTCAAAATTTCCGGAGCCCTCCACTACGGCTTCTCTCATAATCAAATGGTGGTTTTGGGACGTTAAACCCCACAAATCAATCAATCAATCAATCAATCTTTTACAACATGAAGTGCATTATTACCTATCTTGAAGCGCTGCTCTCTTCTGAGGTTTTTGTACATTACTTTCGTGTTCTGCAGATTATTTCAAGACCCACCTTTCTGCTCTCCTTGTTAAACTCTGTAATCATGAGTTGCAATTCGTCCCCAAAGTTACTCAGCAATGCAAAGTCAACGGCGAAGTGTAGGCTACTAAGATGCTCTCCATTAACTCTTATATCTACCTGTTCCCATTCCAGGCTTCTGAAAACCTCCTGTAAGCACGCGGTAAATAGCATTGGCGAGATTGTGACCCCTGTCTTACATGATTCTTTATTGGTATTCTGTAGCTTTTTTATGAAGCCCTATGGTAGCAGTTGATCCCCTGTATATTTATTTCAGGAAGTTTCTGTATGCTTCACCAACGTCCTCATTCTGCAGTGTCTGCATGACTGCTGATATTTGTACTGAATCAAACGCCTTCTTGTAATCAATGAAGGCTATGTATAGTGGTTGGTTATATTCTGAGCTGTATATACTTAATTTCAAATAAGCTAGCATCTTTCTCTTTTTCGTGGTATTAGTTCTTCAAGAATATGGTCGATGTGTGCTTACGAATGTCATGCTGCGCAGCTGTAATGTTTCGCCTGACAAGGGAGGCCTCCTGCATACTTGTTCCTACACTTACATAGAATTTATAACCCAGAAATTTAGCCTTTCTCCCACATTCCTGTAACTCTTTAACCTGCGGTCGATTCCTTTTACTCTGGAGTTCCTGCGTAGCCGCATGCTTTCACGTGAAGCCTCTAAATGTATATTGTCAAACAGTGATTGTGCTGGATCTGAGAGCCAAGATTGCCACTAGGATTATTCATCGGCCTGCCTAATACTTCTTGGGCAAGCTGTTAATATGCCCGGCCCTTCTTTGTAAGTTCTGTTTTACGTTTCTCGGTAAGTTTATTTTACAGCTTATGCAGCAGCTGCGTCAGAATATGCATCTCGAACGTTTGTTACTCGAAGACCTTACCCAGTTCATCGTCCTGAGTAGATTTGACTGCAAAGCGTGCCTTCACTTGTGTTATTTTCATGTCTAACACTGTTTCTTTGTTAAATATTACGGGCTTTTCCGCCTCTTTTGCTGTCTTTTTGGCTAGATGCGGAGCAGCACTCGGCTCCTCCGGCCTTTTAACATTTAGATTCTGTTGCATTTGCGGTTGAGAAACTTGTGTTGCGTTACACGACTTCATTGCTATCTGAAGCTCCTCTACTTGCCGACTCATCACTGCTAGCTGTTCTTTGGGCATGTGAGTCTTTCCCTTAACTGATAGCATTTGTTCTTTACACTTATCCTGGAAGGCCCTCTCTCTCCAACCCCCTTTGCGGTTCGCTGACATGGGCCATCCACTGTTGAGAACAGCACTGCCGGAAGTTTCGTCAGTCACTGAACCAGTCTGTCACGCTTATATGCTGAAGCCCGGTTCGCTCGTCGGGCGTTGCGAAATGAACCATAGAGGCTGATGGTACCAAACGAAACTATCACTTCATTACCATGACAATCACAAAGACGAAACAACAACACAAACACGCACACGTTGAAAAACACAGAAAAGGAGATGTCTTAATGACGCGCGTTTCAACGTCCGATTCCGTTGGCGTTCTCTAAGTCTCGCACTTACAGTTGTGGCATGGCCTCTGGTCCGCTGGGAGTGCCTCTCAGGCGTGATGACACGCCATATTGGTGCTCAACGGCGGCCACGATGTTGAAGAACCACTACAGCGGTTGCTCCAGTGGTTTCTCGCCGACGCAGGTGCTCGGGCGGGATACACTGCAGACCAGGGTCGGCGGTGGTTCCGGGGCTGCTCGCCGAGGTCGGTGCTCGGTCGGGAAACTGCAGCACAGGATCGGCGGTGGTTCCGGGGCTGCTCGCTGAGGTCAGTGCTCGGGCGGAAAACTGCAGCCCAGGATGGTGGTGGTTCCGGGGCTGCTCGCCGAGGTCGGTGCTCGGGCGGGAAACTGCAGCCCAGGATCCGCGGTTGCTCTGTGAGCTGCTCGCCGAGTCAGGTGCTCGGGCGGGAAACTACCGTCCAGGATCAGTGGTTGCTCCGTGCGCTGCTCGCCGAGTCAGGTGCTCGGGCGAGAACCGTTGCCGTCCAGGGGCAGCGGTACTTCCTTGCACTGCTCGCCGAGTTAGGTCCTCGGGCGGGAGCCTGGAGCGAGACCCAGTCCGAACTTCCGCAGCCCTTGGCCCATCGAACGCCACGTCCCGGCTCTAACGTTCCTCACTCGCCTCGCGCCCTCTTCTTTTTTCCTCTTCTTCTTGCTCATTCCAGCACGTTAAATTACCTATTCAATACAACTGTTTTCTCTTCCTCTTTTCTTCATCTTGTCATTCTTGACAATGGCCCCCAATTTTTTGAGTTTTCGCTCCACAAAAACTGTCGTCCCCACTAGCACCATACACTTCACTGTACAACACAGCACGTCCCTGCACGACACAGCACTTCACGGCACATCTCGGCACTTCCCTTCACCGCACAACACTTCACTTCACGGCACACCACGTCACTGCACGGCATATTTAAATCCACAGTGGTACTACTAGACTTGCCAACACTAACACGCACATCCATCTTCGTGAGTCACAGTCACACTTCACTGTCACCCCCCATCATCCATGAAACAATGATACTAGGTATGTGTCCGCACGGAGTTTCCTCTGTGGGACACTGGTTTTAGAGGTCCTACAATGTCCACTGCGACTCTTTTAAAAAGTTGCTCAATAATAGGTGTAGTCCTCAAAGGTACCTTCGAGACCAAACCTTTTGGTGTGGTTCTCTGACATGTGTCACAAGATCGCACAAAACTTTTAATGTCGCTTCGCATGCACGGCCAAAAAAACTCTTCAGTGACCCTGCTAGTTGTCTTTCTTACTCCCTGATGGCCAGCCATAATAGTGTCATGTGCCAAGTCTAGAACAGCCCTTCGTAAACTCACCGGCACTGCTAACTGTCTCTTTTCTCCTCACCTCATGGGTCTTGACTATTCTGTACAGCAGCCCTGAAAGCTTCTAAAACTTGTGCACGACCCGACTCCTCTCACAATAGATCCATTTGCCCTGAGTCTCAAAACACCGTCGCAGCGTGCTGTCTGCTTCCTGCATTCTCCCCATTTCTGCTGCAGTTATGTCCATGGCTGTTACTGAGTTGTTCTTCTTGATGCCCTCCTTTTCGTTTTCCCTCTTGTTCCTCGTAGCTTTCTCCACGACATAGGCGGAATCTTCCCTGGTATGCTAATCAACACATCTCTCGTCACGTTTATCCATAACGTTATGAGGTTGCAACTCCGTACCCTCAGCGCACGTTGTAGAAGGCAATATCCAAAGAATATGCGGATCGTCAACTCCTCTGACCCCTGGCATCTTACCGAGACTCACGTCATAAAGAGGGTCTTTGACACATCAGGCTTCAATTCAACCGCAGTAATACGGCGACAAAATCATTACCCTAGCAACTGGCATCCGCCGTACTGTTCCGTCAGCCAACTGAACCGGCTTTCCTGTACCCGTGATATCCGTTTCTGGCACCATGGATTCTCTTACAAGTACAATGTTGGAGCCCGTGTCTCGAAGTACCAAAACTTTACGTCCGTGCAACATCCCCACGACCACTGGCATAGCATCTTCGGCTTCTCCCGCCTTGACAGAAGTCGTAACAGCACTTGTCTTATCCTTGTCCTCCTGGTCAAATTGCTTTTCCCGGTCTGCATCAGCAGAGCTTTCATCTGCAACCATGCAAGCCGTTTTATTTCCTGACCGATCATGACAGGTTTCTGTTGTGTGCCCACGCTTTCCGCACCGATCGCATTTCGACGATGAACTGTGAGTGCGACCCTCGGCACAATTTGCTGCTCTATGCCCAATCTTGTCACAGAGGTAGCATTTGACTGCGCTTCGGGTTTGCTCTTTCTTCTCGAAACCTCTCTCATCTTGGGCTTTCCCTAGATTCCTTTTACCTTGAGCTTCCAAATAACGGTCGGCGTGTTCGGATAGCTCAGCCACTGTCTTCAAGTTCTGCTCCTTTAGGAATATTGCCACTCCCTTGTGACACGATGCCAGGAATTGTTCCGCAATCATGCTATCTCTTAGATCCTCGAATGATCTCTCTATGTTAGTTATCTCCAACCACGGATAGAAGTAATTGAAGATTCGAGCAGCGAACTGGTGGCCTGTCTCATTTTCCTGTGGTTTCGAGCTCCGGAATTTCACTCGGAAACTCTCGGCAGTTAATCTGAAACGTTGGAGCAGAGCCGTTTTTACCTTGTCGTAATCTAGCGCATCCACTACTGGCATACGGCTGTAAACAGCCAATGCCTCTCCCGCAAGGCACATGCTCAATTCAGTCGCCCAATCACTCCTCTGCCAGCCTTGTCCTATCGCTATGCTTTCGAACCGCTGTATATAAGCGTCGAGGTCATCTCGCCTTTCGTCAAAAGGTGCGATTAACTTACGCAGGCTCACTTTTGGTGGCTGGGGTATCATCTCTGACCTATCTGGTACTTCCACACTAGTGCTTACGCGCAACTGCAATTTTTTTTCAATGAGCTCCTTTTCCAGCATTAAGTTTTCATAAGTTTGCTCGTCAGCGGCTTTCGCTCTCTCTTCAGCGGCTTTCGCTCTCTCTTCATCTTCTTTCACGGCCTCTCGTGCCTCTGCACGCTCTTCACGCAATCTTTTCTATTCCTCATGATAGAGCGTCATTATAGCCTCAGCCGATAATCCCGCAGCACTATCGGCTGCCATCAAGCGTTCCAGATCCATCTCACGGCTCCCGAAAGACCTAGGCGTGTGACAAAGTTACATGGATCCTGGCAAGCTCGCCATTGTCACGCGTATCTGCTGAGGCCTGGTTCGCTCTTCAGGCGTTGCGAAATGAACCTTAGAGGCTGATGGTACCAAACAATATCACTTCATTACCATGACAATCACAAAGACGAAACAACAACACAAACACGCACACGTTGAAAAACACGGAAAAGGAGATGTCCTAATGACGCGCGTTTCAACGTCCGATTCCGTTGGCGTTCTCTAAGTCTCGTGCTTACAGTTGTGGCATGGCCTCTGGTCCGCTGGGAGTCCCTCTCAGTCGTGATGACACGCCATATCGATGTTCAATGGTGGCGACAATGTTGAAGAACCACTACAGCGGTAGCTTCAGTGGTTTCTCGCCGACGCAGGTGCTCGGGCGGGATACACTGCCGACCAGGGTCGGCGGTGGTTCCGGGGCTGCTCGCCGAGGTCGGTGCTCGGGCGGGAAACTGCAGCACAGGATCGGCAGTGGTTCCGGGGCTGCTCGCTGAGGTCAGTGCTCGGGCGGAAAACTGCAGCCCAGGATGGCGGTGGTTACGGGGTTGCTCGCCGAGGTCGGTGCTCGGGCGGGAAACTGCATCCCAGGATCCGCGGTTGCTCTGTGAGCTGCTCGCCTAGTCAGGTGCTCGGGCGGTAAACTGCCGTCGAGGATCAGTGGGTGCTCCGTGCGCTGCTCGCCGAGTCAGGTGCTCGTGCGAGAACCATTGCCGTCCAGGGGCAGCGGTACTTTCTTGCACTGCTCGCCGAGTCAGGTCCTCGGGCGGGAGCCTGGAGCGAGACCCAGTTCGAACTTCTGCAGCCCTTGGTCCCTCGAACGCCACATCCTGGCTCTAACGTTCCTCACTCGCCTCGCGCCCTCTTCTTTTTTCCTCTTCTTCTTGCTCATTCCAGCATGTTAAATTACCTCTTCAATACAACTTCTTTCTCTTCCTCTTTTCTTCATCTTGTCATACTTGACACAGTCATAGGTTATAGCTTCCTGCCTTTTCGGTAATCTTGGGAAGAAACCTGCCCTTCCTATTGACCCACTTTGACGCTTCGACCGACTCCTGGACAGTCCTTTAATCTCTTCCATTCTGCACGTTTGTGAAGCAGCGTCTTTCGCATTCTGCTCTTCTTCGTCCATGCTCCGCCAGGCCTCGAAATGGTTCTTCGTTATTGTGTAAGGGTGCTGAAAGCTTCCTTGCATTTCTAGTCTGCTGCCAAATGACTTTTGTCACACTGCTTACTCTTGGGCTTACATATATGGACCTCCGGTCGAGCTGTTATTCCGCATCCCCGGCAGCGAACATGGTCGCTGATGCACACGTTCAATCTGCGTCTTAGCTCCGCGCATCGTTAACGCAACTCGTATTGTTTCTTGTAGAGCACGCTTTTCAGAGGTACGCCGTAACAGTACATCCACCTGAGCACTACCTCATTTTTGAAGATGATGAACGCCGAAGTTAAGTTCCCTAGCTTCCTAACTCCAAGTATGAGCGTACTTCTTAAGCTAGTGAAAGCCTCTGTCAGTTCCTCTATTGTCAATATCGGGTCAATGTTGCACACCAAACCCCTCCCGCTATGCTCGTGCGGCGCGAGGTACGCTTTAACGTTTGGTTCTTGCCTTCAATCTGGATAGACTTAATCCTGGTCACCTTCCAGACAGTTTCTATGTCAAGAGTGCTGAAAAGCATAGTACCTTGCTTGTCTGTGACATTCAGCAGTTGCTTTTCTTGTCACTTAACCGACGGAATTTGCAGTGCTATGCGTGCCACCACACTGAGCCTGGTGTTCGTATTTTTTGTGGGCGCCAGACCATTCTTCGGACGAATTATTATCTTGTAGTCGTTTGCCGGCAACCGTGGTAGTTACAAAGCAATTGAGCGATCCGCGATCTTGTGCCGCAGCTTTTTGTATGTTGCGTTCGCAGCCGCGATTTTTTTTCGGTCTTCACCAGGCTCGGCACCACACTCTGCCTCGGCGATGCAGTCTTGGCGTACCTTCCTGTCCCTTCTAGCGACGTCCCACAGCTCTTCGACATGTTTCCTCAATTTCGTGATCCAATCCACCGTTTTAAACTATTTAGGGGTAAATTCAGTACCCTTCACGCTCACCTTAATAGCCGTCGCGTCTCGACAATGGGGCGCTGAAGCGAACGCCGTGAGTGTCAGCCACCGCCACGTCACCTTATCTGTTCACCGCTAGCATTAGGCTGTGCTAAGCGTGCACAGGGTCGACACCAAAATGGTCATACAATGTCCGAAAACGTCCTCACAGTCCTGAAACCGCAATCTCAATGATCTCTAAAACTTTAGACAGCTGATTATGCAAGTTTTTTGCTGTAACTGCACAATTTTTACCAGACAAAACACTTTTCAATGAAGCTGATGTGAGTCACATTTAAACTACCCGGCCCCTTGGTGGCAAGTTCTTTAGTACACTGAGATATTTACTGCCAGTCATATTCGTTGTGGATTCGCTAACATTCTGGCTTTTCGAATATTGGGCAAGGCCCACATGCTTGTGATCACCTTCGTTATCCAACATACTCAGAGATGACTGTCCTTGGACTACGGAATTGTTGTAGTGTGTGAGCACACGACTATGGCCCTAGCGTGTTTTTGGTGCTACAGACTGAGCCACATGGCCAAGTTCTGCCTGTCACAAGCTGTATGTAGTCACTGGGGACGCACGCACGAGTAGGATAGCCAGTGCGAAGATGCGCCGTTTCTACGTGGCCTGTCAAGCAGCAGGCCACGTTTCTCTGGACCCTAATTGCCCTACTAGAGCATTTAGAGCCACTAGCTCACCACTGCCCCAAAACAGTGCTGCCAGGAAGTAAAAACAAAGAGAGGAGCCAGCAACAATCTTGACAAAAACGGACACTCCTTTGCCGGCATGGTCGCAAATGACAGCAACGAATGGGGCAAGAAACGGCAGTGAAGTTGAGAAGAGACTTCGGAAACAAGCACAGGCAGCCTCAAAAGTTCTCTGGGCGAAGTTTCAGCAACAAATAGAAAACTTAGTGCAAGACAAACTTGATGCAATGCAACAATAGATCACATCTTGAATTCAGGCCCCACAATGATTTCGTGAGCAAACAGCAGTGATCTCACCAACACTAGGAAAACTTAAAAAATCAGAAGACCACCGCTCCCCAAGAAATGACACCTTCCGCTCCAGAACATCTCCTATCTAACACTGTGACGCAGCCACGCCTCAAGAAGCAATACGAGCATTAGAAGACTCCTCAAACCCTTGAACAAGCATTACTCGTTATGACGAATGAGGCACTGGACACCATCATGCATCTCCTCGAGAAAGTGAAGTCCCGCATGGAAGGAAATGAACGAGCCACGGCGCAACAAGAACGCGTAATTATGCAACATGAAGAAGTCAACAAACGAGAAATGGCACACATAAAGCTACTGTATATGAATTCAAGAGGAACTACTTGCGCACCCGCAATCACAGCAAGGAATAGTCAAGAAAATTTTTAATAATACATGCATACGATAGAACTGCAGGCGTGTCTCGTAGAGTGTTCAAGCATTAAAGTTTCAAGTTGACCAATATAAACCTCTCATCATTATGCTTCAAGGAACAGATGTCCAATCTTGCTTCGAATTTATCAGGCATTCACATTCCAACCATCACTCATTTCCTCAAAACACCCTTTGACATTGTCCCATTGCCGAAGGGGCAGGCGGCAGTATTAGTTTACAGGTCATGCACCACAATATTTATGGAAACCACGCGATCGAGCAATCAGTAGTGGGAGATTATGGCAGTGAAGCTTACTCTGCATGGGAAAGACAGCCAGGACGCATTGGTCGGCACTTCTGTTCACTATCGCCCTCGCCACGGCGCCACTTCACCGCAAGAATACGTGTGGATACAGCTGCTTTTGCACGAAGCTAAGGACACTCGCAGTATATTAGGCGGAGAGTTAAATGCCAAAAGTGAAATTTGTGGATATGCTACTGGCGTTTCCAGAGGACACCTTCTTGCTGATCAACTAGATCACTACACTTCATATTTGCTACCAAATTGGATTTCACACCAGGGCTCGGCTTCATAGAACGCAGACCGATGCCACTCCAGGCTTAGCTATTGCCATCCCTAAAGCAGTCAAGAGTTGGAAGACTCACTCAACCACATGAGGCAGTGATCAATACCCCATTATAATTTAATAATAAAAATAAAAGCAGCACGCACTTATTTGATGTATGGACTGGTCTGACTTTCGAGATGGTTTCGAAGCGAAATTCGAAACTATACAGAATTCGCACAACTTTTGCGCAACAGTCACAGCGCTGCCACAGAAAAAAACCTTTGGTGAGGAAGGCGATGAAAGCGTTGACTGGCATATGATAGCTCTATGGAGAAACACCAACAAGCTCACACAACAGTACATGACCAGTGGTAGACACTACCAGACTCTGCAGTGCGTCAGAGAAATCTGCAAGTTTATAAACAACATGGAGAAGAGCTGAGTCAAACCTAGTGGCTCTCAACTTGTGAGCGACTCGGACAAATTAATGTATGAAGCAGCTTTGAGGAATTCTTCGCAAAATGCCTCGGAAAAGCAAAGCATCCTCACCACTCCAGAGACTTTGCACTCCGATACGACAAGGACGAGCACGAAAAGAAAAACCATAAAAACATATTTTCCTCATGCCAACATTACGGCATCTTCTTCACTCAAAACGCCGAAAATCAAATTCACAAACTTAGACCTAGATGCTCCTTTCACCTTGGGAGAGCTTCATGCAGCAGTAAATCACGCCCAACGTGATTCTGCACAGGGACATGATGGCATCACTTGACGGCTACGCAGTCTGTCCAAAAAAAGCCGCAACAACGCTCCTAGGGTTCGGCTACAAGCAATGGTCCCAGCGAGTGTTTCTTGCAGAGCTGCATTTGTCGATCATCATAATCATCATTAGCCTCAATACGTCTACTGCAGGACAAAGGCCTCTCCCATGTCTCGCCAGTCAACTCGGCCCGGTGCTTGCTGCGGTCGATCTATACCCACAAACTTCTTATTCTCATGTGCCCTCATAACTTTCTGTCTCCCCCTAACCAACTTGCCTTCTCTGGGAATCTAGCCAGTTACGCTTGACGGCCAGCAGTTATCCTGCCAACGCGCTTCTCAATCATGATTTCTCTACCAAAACCTGGAAAAGATCCTACGGTTAGAGTCAATCTCCGCTACCTTTCGCTTACACCGATCACATATAAACCTATCGAATTGGTGATCCCTGCGAGGATAATAAAGTATATCGAATACCAAACATCAGGCTTACAGCGACCTCAAGTCGCCTTCCAACCCAATATTGGAATACACAATGGTCTCTGGTTGCTTAGAAGGGTATCGGAACTCACGATGTGACCCTCTGGACTATATTTTAGCAGTTGATGTACGGAAAGGTTTCCATAACGTCAAGCAGCACCCCATCCTCAGAAATGTAGCCAAAATATATCCTGGCAAACCAGTGCGTGAATGGATTCAATATTTCACAAAGCGAGACCAGTACAGCTTCGTACCAGTGCGGATACGATCCGTACTACCTACTTTGGCATACTTTTTTCTTTTTCTGGCACGACCCACTAGGGACATAAGCTACTAGTGAGTAGTCTGCTGGAAAAAAAGAAAGAGTTGTAACAATGGCGGAGATGCTATAATCAACCACGCTGTGTTTTCGGAACTGTGTTTCAGAGTGCTATACTTATTGGTTACCCGGACTACGAACGGGACCTCCCATGGAGCAGCCTGAGCATCTCCACAGCCTCAGCCCTGGTGCCGCTGCCACTTCACCCGGCCATGTACCCTCTTCGGGTGTTGTTGGAGGTACTACTACCATGACGCTACCACAGCTGTGCCATGCCGATCCCTCCTTATGGTTCATTTAAATCAAGAACAAGTTCCACATTCATCGCATCACGTCAGAAGTTCGCAAGCATGAGCTCCTCGTTGAAGCGTTGCCGCCACAGGCGATGGCCGAAATACGTGACATCCTCGTGGGCCCGCCTGTGACACTCCATGTTCGACAGTCAAGCAGGCTCTTATTCACCGACTTGTTCCACCTAAGCATCGGCACATTCAGTAACTTCTGTGCAACGAAGAGCTCGGGGACCACCGTTCCACACAGTTTTTACGTCACCTGCAGCACCTGCTTGGGGACCAGCGAGACGGCTCGGAAACATCCACACTACGTGAGTTGTTTCTACAGCGTCTTCCACCTACCATGCGAATGACTCTTGTCCCAGCTCAGGATAAGCCGCTGTCGGAGCTAGCACAAATGGCCGATGGCATGATGGACGTTGCTCCGGCAGTCACAAACGCTGCCCACACCTCTCCGATTTCCGAAGCAGATTCTCTTCGAGAAGCAGTAAAAGATCTCGCAGCTGAAGTCGGCAACTTGCGTCTGCAAATGCTGAGCATTCGCAACTTAAATGACCAGCCTCGTCCATATCGACTATCTCTCACGTCGGCTGCTCCGCAACGGCCCCTGCGCCAGCCCGAGCACTGCTTTTCATTGTAGAACATATGCTACTATCACCGGCGTTTTTGTGCCGCGGCTCGCAGATGTGTGCCACTTTGCTCATGGCGCATGTGAAACGCTCCGGCCGATCGTCAATAACAGCAGCGGGCGACCTAGGCCAAGCATCAAGCCGCCTCTTCCACATCACGGATAGAACCACAGGTTCGCGCTTGCTGGGGGAGACTGGAGCAGAAGTCAGCATAATTCCAGCGTCCAAAACTGACCGGCGTCTTCGCGAGAAGTCAAGTCCTTTACAAGCGATCAATTCTTCGGTCATCGCAACTTACGGACAGAAGTCTCTGGCCCTTGATCTCGGTCTTAAGAGGAAACTGCAGTGGTTACTTTGCATAGCAGGCGTACGTTACGCAATCTTGGGCGCCGATTTCTTAAGGCATTTTTATCTGCTCGCGAAGTCGAGAGTAGTGCTTCCAGAGGCTGCAGCAGTGTAGAGCACGTATTGGTGACGCGGCGATGAAAATTGAAGAGCCCGAGAAAATGTCGTAGACTGCGTATGGACGTGGGAGGCGGGTACTTGAGGATAGCTTGAACCTTGTCAGGTAAAGGAGTAATGCTATCTTTAGTGATCCGATGTCCGAAAAGTGCTATCTCCGAGACTCCAAACTGACACTTTTCTACATTGATGACAAGGTCGTAATCGCGCAGTCAAGTGACGTAGATGTGCCTTGTGCGTTACAGCGTCCTTGCTGGCAACGAGAGGATCATTGATATAGGCGAAACAAAACGGCAAGCCTCTTGTGACTTCGTCTATAAAACGCTGAAATGTCTGAGCTGCGTTTCTCAAACCGAAAGGCATTCGTAAACACTCATATAGCCCAAATGGGGTAATTATTGCAGTTTTGGCTCAACGGGGATCTGATGATAAGCTTTCACAAGATCAATTTTCGAGTATACTGCTGTGCCGGTTAAAAAGGCAGTACAGTCCTGAATATTGGGTAGCGGGTATCTATCTGGAACGGTGAATGCATTGAGAGCCTGATATTCACCATAGGGCCGCCAGTCATTGTTCTTCTTGGGAACCCTGTGCAGCGCCGACGACCACGAGCTTGATGACGGACGAATGATTCGCAACTCTACTATCTCGATCGAGGCGATTGTCAGGGCTATATTTTGGTTTCGCTAATTTTACTATTGCTATGTTCACAATAGCCCAAGAACTGAAATCGAACACTGGCGCCCGCCATACCATATATGCGGACGACATAACCATTTGGAAAGAAGCACAGGACTATGGTGCAAATATTCAGGATGTGGCAAATGAACTTCAAGCTGCTTTGATTGCACTAGAGGATACCCTTCCAAGATTAGGGCTGACTTTGGCGTCAGAGAAGACTCAATTTTTGTGCGTCAATGGCAGACGTAGTGCCCTTCTACCTGAGCAGGTGATAACACTCACAGTAGGAGCTCATCAAGTCGCAGCGATGCACGGGCATAATAAAATTCTCGGGATTTAGATCCACAGCTGTAATCCGGGACATCTTTGGACCACCGAGGTAAAAACAAATGGCCTAAGGTACTAAACACAATAAAGTGCATCTCTAACAAATTTGGCGGAGCATGAAATTCATCCTGCGCCAACATAGTCCTATCAATCGCAGGTGCTAAAACTAGCTGCAGCAGCGCCGTAATATCGCGGACGAAAAATGCAAAAAACCCTGCAAGCCTTTCACCGAGATATTCTCCGGGCTATCACAGGACTCCAGGCTATCAGAGGAGACAATCTCAAGTGGAATTTTGTCCTGGGCTGGTCAGTCTCTAGTGCAATACTCTTTCAATTGATGGCAGACAGGGTCATCATTCTGTGCAATGTCTATTTCCTTAAGGTAGTCTCTCTACATTGGTAGCCGACTTGTCTCTATATGGGCGTATGCTTCGACCTCTTCTTCCATACTCTCTGCAGTTTCTACTGCGGCTCTCGAGTGTGCATCTGCAATCCGAATCTGTTTACCCGGAACATGCTCGATGGAGTATTCAAAACGCATGAGTCTCAGCTTGAATTTTTTAATCCTTGCTGGAATTCTGTCAAACTATCGATCGCCTAGCAGTCACCTAGAGTTGAGAGGTCTTTTGTCAGTCTGGACATGAAACTTCGTCTCTACGAAGAACCTATCGAAGCGTTCACATGCCCATGTATTAGTGCATGGCTTTTTTTCAATCAGAGCGTATCTTCTCTCTGTTTCACTAAATCCTTCAGAAGCAAGTGCAACTGGCTTTTCACGACCGTCATTGTTCCTCTGCAGCAACACAGCACCAAGACCAAAAGAGGATGAATCTCCAGAGACAATCAGCTGTTGTTAAGCGTCATACACAGTCATTGTCGCTGCTTCTTGGCTGTCTCCCTTCACCTGGTCTAATGCCTGTTGTTGGTGAACATTCAATCTCCATTCTATTCTCTTTCTGGGGAGTTCATGAAGTGTCCCATCTTGTCGGACAAGAATGTTCGGTATGAACCTCTGCACTGCGTTTGCCATGCAACTGAAGTGACGCACCTCGGTTACCGTGCGTGGCACAAGAAAATCTACCATTACTCTCAGTATTTTTGGGTCAGGTTGAGTACCCTTCTCACTAAGGTGGTGCCCGAAAAAGTTCACTGACAATTTTGCAAACTCACTATTTTTATTCAAAGTCGCCCCTGCAGCTCTCAGCTTTGACAGAACTTCCTCCAGCCACCGGTCATATCAAGCATATCACACCAAACTTCGGTCATGCCTTCAAAGATCTGAGTCATTCTACTTTGGAAATGTTGTGGCGCTGATGTTACTTTAAAGGGCAATTTTTGAAAGCAAAATCTTCCAAATGGTGTTGTGAAAGCTGTGAGCAAATGCAAATCGTTGGACAGCCTTACCTGCCAAATCCGGCCTTTGAGTTGTTTCGTAAAAATCTTGGGCTCCGGACAGTCTTCCTAGTGTTTCCTCTACTGAAGAAAGTACCAGCTTCTCCCTTCCAACGGCTTTGTTGAGGTCAGTTAGATCTGCACAAATTGTTCGCCAGTCGACTTGGGTACCACTACCATTGCTTAACACTATGAAGTCGGCTCTTCCAATTTTCTGATGATACTACTTTCTTTCATTTCCTTCAACTGGGCCTCCCACTGTCCGAGCAGTGGCAAGGGAACTCTGCCGGAAGTATTGACAAATACTGATCTGACCCCTCGCTTCAGCTTGATATGGTACTCTGCTTGCATTTCTCCTATTCCGGCGAACAATTCAGGGAACTTCACTTTATACTTTTTTCGGGAATGTTCTGTGACTGGCTGCAGATTGTGCAAAATCTTCAAGCCTAAACTTGCTCGACGCCCAAGGGGGGCCTCTTTTAGGTCCTCTGCAATGTACAGCTCTTCACTGGAGGTATTTTTATACACTTAAGTACCACATGTAGCTTACCGACTGCTTTGAGCGGCTGTCTCCCGGTGCCATATAATTTTGTCATGCTCACAGTGACAGTATTAACAGCAGGCACACTTCCTCTTGGCACCACGCTTACATGTGCTCCAGTGTCTGTCTTAAGGCATATCAGTTCTCCACCAACATCAAAGAGTTTACATGCCTCTGCTGCTTTGTTGAAACGCAGGGCTCTCAAAGTACACATCTACTCCGTCGCAGCATTTTCTTTCACTTCTCTGAGTGTTTTTGATCAGTAAATATTTTTGCCAGTGCCATTTCTTTCCACAAGACTGGCATTTCGTCTCAGAAGCAAGGCAGCTTATGCGGTCATGTTTCTTGTGCCCACCACAACTCCTACACTAATGGCGCCCTTTTATTTGTGTTGAAGGACGTTTTTGCTTGTGCAGCTATGGAAGAGCTCCCTTGCCAGCCTTTCGCAGGGCATCAACAGACGCTTCTCCGGATAAGAGTTCCTGTCTTACCACAGCTAGCTGCTTTGGAACTGCCTCTGTCTGATGGGCTTTGTGTACCGCCGTCTCCAATGTGAGATCTGGATAGGTAGCGTTTCTGACAGCTTTGCATCTTGTAAGCCAACAATGACCATGTCACGCACAATTTCGTCTTTCAGTTTTCCGTGTCCGCAGTGAGCTAACAATCTGCGCAAAGCAGTCACAAAAGCTTCCACTGTCTCTACAGACTCCTGGCTCCTTTGGTTGAACCTTTTCCTTCCGTATATTGCGTTTGTTTCCCAATCAATTGATTTTCTAGCATGTCAATCACTTTCTCAAAGTTATCCTGCTGTTCCTCCGTTAGCGTAAACGCCACTAGAATATCCTCCGCATGTCCCCCGGGAAAATCAATCAAAAGTGCTACTTAAGCTGCTCCGTCTTGATCAGCCAGACGCAACACTCGCCTGTAACGCATAAAGCGTTGCCGCCACGCTCTCTACTCTTCTTGCCCCTGGAAGACCAACAGTGCCGGCGATGCAAACCCGACGCTAAGCTGCGTCTGCTGGGCTCACCTGTTGCCGTCATGGTCTGTCCTTGACCGTTCTCGTTACTTTCGATGCACTCGTTGCTCATGCTCACGGACAAATGTATTCCGTTAGTCACGGATGCAATCTACACGCGTGGTTTTGTCCCGACGGTTCCGTCTATACTGATGCCGCGAAACCGGTGCCCGCTAGGCTCGGCTGCTTTTTGGCCACTATGTTGCTTCTTCTTCCGCGTCCACCGGTGCCTTTTGATTGCGCCATGAGTCAAGTCAATGAATCGTCCTGCAGCAAGGTTTCTTTTTCGACTGCCGTCGTTCCCGATCTCACCACTTGCATACCACTTCTGACACCATGTCGTAACTTGTGTTTCATCGCGCTCCATCAGAGAACAAGACGGAGACACAGTGTAACACGACTTTAGGTGCGTTGCCTCGTGCCGCGATGCAAGCGCCCCACAATGTATTTTAATTGAGGCTCTCAAACCAATTATTATCGCACCTTACATGGTGCGAAATATTTTTCAAGCCTCGACCTACAACATGGCTATTGGCAGATTCTGATGCATGAGTCTTAGAAAGAGAAGACAGCGTTTGCTATATCTGAAGGCCTCTCTGAATTCAATGCGATGCATGTTGGGCTCCGCAATGCCCCAGCTACATTTGAGCGAAACACTGATACGGTACGGCGGGGCTTAAAATTGAAGACCTGTCTTTGTTCTTTGGACTACATCGTCATATTTTCGTTCAGTTTCTTGCAAGATCTACAAAGTCTAGGCGAGATTTTCACATGTCTAGCCAAGGCCCGTCTCCAGCTAATTACCAAGAAACGTCGGTTAGCTAACCACAGCACCAAAGCGTAAGGCCAAGTTTTCAGCAATCTTGGCATCGAACCTGATCTCGACAAGGTGACCGCTGTGTTTACTTTCGAAGCCCACCTCGCTAAAGAACTTGCGCAGCTTCCTCGGCTTAGCATCTTACTTCCGCCGGCTTGTCCGTCATTTCACCGTATTGCGTCTCCTCTTCACAAATTCCTGACAATAAGTGCATCTTTTTTTGAACATATGACTATGAAGCTGCTTTCCAGGCCCTCAAGCGAGCCTTACGTCAGGGCCAGTTCTTCACTATTTTGATTCAACAGCCTCTACGTTAATACACACTGACGCAAGTAAGCATGCAATTGGCGCTGTCCTGCTGCAGCGTGACCAGGCTTCGCAAGAGCAAGTCATGGCCTATGTGAGTCGTACCCTATCTCAAGTGGAACAGAATCACAGCATCATTGAACAAGAATGTCTGGCTATTGTGTGGCCCATGCAAAAACTTCGCCCCTATTTGTACGCTCACCGTTTAATTATCATGACGGCCATGATGCGCTCTGATGGTTGTCCTTTTAAAAGAATTCGTCTGGACGCCTCGGCCATTGGGTGCTCCAACTACAGGAATATTACTACACTCTCACATACCGGTCGTGACAATAACACCAAGATGCCGACGCCTTATTGTACTATCCGCTGTTGCAAAATAACCAAGACGCATCTACCTGCACCGCAGCACCTCCCACCCCAGAGATCACGAAGATGACCCGTCTTTGTCCTTTCTAGTTCACTGCACCGGATGACCTCCTTCAGTCCGCAGACCTCGATTCACCCAACGTGCAGACGCATACTGGCACAAAATAAATGATTGGCTCGCCGGCTCGTCCCGTGATACCAACAGCCGCTTACGACGACACCTCACGCGTTTAAAACTTCGTGATGGGGCGCTAGTTCAGCATGTTTACCATCCTCTCGGAAGCCAATAGATTCCAGTCATACTTTGCTTTCTTCGATTCTAATTTTAGAAACCTTTCATGATGACGCCACGGCTGGTCACTTAATATTTTATAAAAAGTACAATTGCGTCGAGACTCGCTGCTTCTCGCCTGACCTCTTCACTAGTGTTTCCAAGTACGTCGCTTCCTGTTCGTCATGTAAGCACCAAAAACGTTTTAAATATGTTACCGCCGGCCCTGTACAACCTCTCACGTGCTTTTCCGTTTCCTTCGAGTTCATAGACATCGTCTTATACGAACCCTTTCCGCTTATACCCGCCAGTCAACGCTGGATTGTTACTTCTGTGGACCATCTGACTCGCTACGGTAAAATGGCAGCTCTTTCTTATGGCGCTGCCTCCGAAGTGGCCTGCTTTGTTCTGCGTGCCGATATCTTGTGCCACGGCTCACCTCATGTTCTCATGGCAGGGCATTTCTTTCTTATGGCCTCGCTGAAGTCCTGCAGGTCTCTGACAGCATTCACAAGAACACCTCGTCATATTAATCGCAAAGAAACTTCATTTCATTTTCATTCATTTCATTTTATTTTACTGTCAGCCCCATTTGGGCTATAACAGGGGTGAAAAAAATCAATATACATACAATAAATAGGTACTCCCTATACAACTTCTATTAAACATAACAATGAATGACAAGAAATAGCCAAACCACTCTGCTCTTGAGGACATAGAATAAGCAAAATCTAAACTATACATCTTTATACACGACATCCTTTAGGCCCTTGATGATGATGATATATGGTGCTTTTGGCGCAAGGGCCATTTGTTGGCCAAAGAGAGCCAGTACATCTTACTAAATTATGGACAATGATTGTGATAAGCGGCTGTTTAAGGGCCATAAAATTCCTCGCGATAAGGCGGGTAAGAACATACAAGTAATAAAATGATGACCATGCCGTGAAAGATGTGTGTGGTGTGAATAGATGACAAAAGTTGGTGATAATAAAGACGATGGTGGATATGTATGGCATTAGCACAAGTGCCTCACTCGTTCATACCCTTGCGTCCAAGGGCCTCGAGGCAAGTGCTTTCTTGTGTAACCTCCGCAGCGAAAACCTCTCTAGAGAGGTCGCGCTACGGAATGCCCGGGTATATGATATAAAAATTGTGAGTTTTTTTTAAAAACGCTAACAATGATTTATGACTAAAAAGCGGTTCCCTACCGACGAACATTGCAGGGTGTAAATGTATATGTTGTCGGTAGGGTAATGAAAAATGTCGTTTTCTTAGAGTTTCTAAGTGTTTGCACTGGATGAACATGTGAAGGACTGTCAATGCTTCACCACATCTGTCACACAATGGTGGATCGCCACCAGACAAAAGTTATGTGTGTGTCGTGTATCTGTGTCCTATCCTGAGTCTCGTTAGTATTACCTCTGTATGACGCGATTTCGATAAGGGCAGCCAATGACCAAGGTGTGGCTTAATAACGTGTAGTTTGTTTTGTGTGTGTGTATCCCACTTGCTCTGCCAGTATACCCTGAGGTTTCGTTTGAGGGACGGCTTAAGATCAAGGGCCGGAATTGATATGGGTGTAGGGGCAGTGCTTTTGTGGACGGATGCAGCGAGCTGATCCGCCCTCACGTTGCCTTGAATCTCACGGTGCCCTGGCACCCAGCACATCACAACATGTTGGTTGAGTGTGTAGAGTGTGCATAAAATGGAGTAAAGTGAAACGAGGACAGGTTTTTTTTGTTTTTTAAGACTGTTCAGAGCCGTTACCACACTGAGGGTGTCTGTAAAAATTACTGCTTTTTGTATTTGTAGTTTTTTGATGTGTTTAGCTGCCACAAGTATCGCGTAAGCTTCCGCTGTGAAGGTACTTGTGCCTGGATGTAGAGGGCCAGCATCCGAAAAGGAAGGGCCAACAGCAGCGTAGGACACAGTAGAGTTAGACTTAGAGGCATCTGTAAAGAACTCAGGAAGTGTGTATTTGTGTTGAAGTTCCAGGAAGTATGTTCCAATATGGGCAATAGGCGCATGTTTAGTAATTTCTAGGACAGCCACATCGCAATCTATAGTCTGCCACTGCCACGGTAGAAGGTATGCTACAGGAGCCATTAAACTGTGTTCGAGTGACACTCCAGTGTCCTCAGCTAGACCCTTCAGGCGAACTGAGAACTGCTGCCTCATTGAAGGCCTGTTTTAAAACAGAATGGAGCTCGACAAATCATTAATAGTAGAGTATGAGGGGGGCCTCTTGTCTGCTTTCACCTAAAGAAAATATACAAAGGACATGTAAGTTATTTGCAGATGAAGCGACCACTCATTTGACTCAAAGTAAAAGCTTTCTACGGGGCTGGTGCGAAAAGCACCCGTAGAAAGGCGGATGCCTAAATGGTGCACGGGATCCAGCATCTTCAAAGCGCTTTCAGTCGCAAACTGATAAACAATGGCCCCATAATCTAAGCGGGTGCGAATGAGGCTTCTATACAGGTTCATGAGGCATTTCCTGTCACTACCCCACGTAGTACGTGAAAACACTTTTATAACATTCATGGCTTTTAAACAATTTGTTTTTAAATACTTTATGTGTGGTACGAAGGTCCATTTGTTGTCCAAAATTACGCCTAGGAATTTATGCTCCGCATTCACAGACAGACGTTGGCCGTTCAGTTCAATGTCGCGTTCTTAGTGCATGCCTCTCTTTTGGGAGAACAAGACACACGTGCTTTTTCCTGGGTTCAGCCGGAATCCATTTTCCTCTGCCCATTAGGAGACCTTGTTTAAACCTAACTGAACCTGCCGCCCACACATTGCTAGGTTGCATGACTTAAAGCCAAGCTGGACGTCATCGACAAATGTGGAATGGAACATGTTGCGGGGGATGGACAGGTGCAAGGAATTCATTTTAATACTAAAAAGTGCACAACTAAGTACACCACCATGTGGTACTCCCGTTTCTTGCACAAATGTTTGCGAAAGATTACTTCCCACACGGACACGGAATTTCCGATTGGACAAGTAACTCTCGATTATGGAAAGCATTCTACCGCGCACACCCAGGTGAGACAAGTCTCTTTATATGCCAAAACGCCATGTTGTGTCGTAGGCCTTCTCGATATCGAGAAACACTGAGAGGAAGTATTGTTTGTGGACGAAAGCGTCACGGATCTGTGGCTCGATACGCACCAGATGGTCGGTGGTGGATCTACCCATTCGAAACCCACACTGAAATTGGTCGAGCAGATTGTGTGTTTCAAAGAAATATAAAAGTCGGCGGTTTATCATTTTTTCAAAAAGTTTACAAGGACAGCTGGTTAGTGCAATGGGCCTATAACTTGAAACTGAGGAAGGGTCCTTGCCCTGTTTCAAAATAGGGATAACAATAGCCTCTTTCCAGGAAGCAGGGATGGTGCCTGAAAGCCAGATAGCATTGTATAGACAGAGTAAAGTTTTTCGCGTTTTGAGCGGCAGGTTTTTCAACATTTCATATGTGACACGGTCGTAGCCTGGAGCGGAATTATTGCAAGAGTTTAGTGATGTTTGTAGCTCAGCTAAGTGGAAAGGTTGGTTGTATTCCTCGTAATTTGTGCAGTTGGATTCTAGTTTCTGCTTTTCTATCTTTGTGTCTTTGGAAAGCTTCAGTGTAGTGTGACGAGCTAGACACCTGCTCGTAGTGTGCACCAAGAAAGTTCGCTTGATCTTCCAGGCTATCACCCTGTGTGTTTACGAGTGGGAGTGAGTGTACTTGTCTTCCTGCTACCCTACGAACCATGTTGCAGACTTTAGCTTCTTGTGTATATGAATTTATTCTTGATAAAAACTTGTGCCAGCTTTCTTTTCTGGCCTGCCGACGCGTTATCCTGCGTCGAGATTTTATTTTCTTAAAGCTCTCAAGGTTTTCCGCTGTCGGCAAGTTCCGCAGCAACCTCCATGCCCTGTTCTGTTCCTTTCGCGCATTCTGACACTCAGTGTTCCACCACGGAACGTGTCGTTTGTCGGACAGTCCAGATGTTTGCGGAATGCACTTGGTTGCTGCGTCAGTAAGAAAAGCCGTGTAGTACTGCACAGCTTCATCCATGCCTAACCCGCATATGTCAGTCCAATTTAGGTGAGTAAGCTTTTGATATTGTTTCCAGTTGGCTTTGTTTCCAGCCATTTGGGAACATGTGGAGGACATTCATTTATTATTGGTGTACTCAAAACTAAAGGGAAATGGTCACTTCCGTATAGATTATTTATGACTTTCCACTGAAGTAATGGTAGAAGTGAAGGAGATGCGATACTGAGGTCTATGGAAGAGTAAGTTTTGTTGGCAAGGTTATAGTATGTTGCCTCTTTCCTATTCAACAGACAAGCACCCGATGAAATGAGGAATTGTTCAATGAGACGACCTCGGGCATCACAGCGAGAGTCACCCCACAGACCATTATGTGCGTTCAGGTCCCCAAGGACCAGATAACGTTCAGGTAGTTCATCTATTAAAGACTGGAGTTGAAGTTTTTCGAGACGGTGGTGCGGAGGTATGTACAAAGAGCAGGCAGTGACAAGTTTGTTTAGAATAACTGCTCGGACAGCCACCGCCTCGAGGAAAGTTTGAAGGGGTAATTGTGTGCCTACTATACCTTGACTTACTATAACCGCTACACCACCGGATGGTAGCATGGCATCATCTCTATCCTTTCGGAAGAATATGTAGTTACGTAAAAAGTTTGTGTTAGTTCGTTTTAAGTGTGTCTCTTGTACACACAGCACTCTTGGATTGTGTTCATGGAGGAGTTCTTGTAAGTCATCGAGGTTTCGAAGAAGGCCTCGGATGTTCCACTGTAATATTTCTGTCTGCATATTTAAACAAGAGAGATGCTGCTGTGTGTACAAATAGTATCCTGTGTAGGAGTCAGCTCGTTAATTCAGGTGGCAGGACGGTCGTCCGGCCCCGTTATTTGTTTTTATTTTTCTTGGCGCGCTCCAAGAAGGCGCGCCACTCTTTTGGTACCAAGGGTATCATTGTATCCATTGCCTCCTCGGAGGCACTGGGTGCCCGCACATACGAGCTGGTGGTTCGGATTTTAGGCCTCGCCTAGTGAGGGGAGGCCTTGAGACCAGAGGACCCTGGAGTCTCCGGCCTCAATTCGCTAGGAGGTGGAGTAGACTGAACTACTGCCACCTTAGGGGCAGGTGCCACAGCCGTCGGCTCGCTCTGCGCTGGCCAAAGGAGTGGCGAGGGCTGGTGCGGCGTTGCCCCCTGACGCGCCGCATCAGCATATGTAGCGCCATAAAATGGCGACCCTCTTCGTCTTGCTTCCTTGAATGTGATATTTTCTTTATTTTCAATGTGATAATTTCCTTCTCTTTTTTTCAAAATGAGCAAGACCGTGAGTATGCGGCATGATTTCCGCCACAGTTCACACAGTGTGATGGTTCTTCGCAATTGTCAGAATTGTGGCCTGACACTCCACATTATGCACAAGTTTGGTGACCATGACAGCTTTGTGAGCCATGGTCATACTTCTGGCATATAAAACAACGACGTGGGTTAGGTATGTATGGTCTGAACAACGTCTTAGTGTACCCTATTTGAATACTTTCTGGCAGATTACTGGAAGCGAACGTGAGTATTAGGTGTTTTGTTGGTGTTACCTTGTTGTCTCTTCTAATGGTGATCCTTTGTACATTGGTCACATTCTGACTCTTCCACCCCTCCAGAAGTTTCTCTTCAGTCAAGCCGAGCAAATCAGCATCAGATACTACTCCACGGGTTGTGTTCATGGATCTGTGTGGCGTGACAGTGATGGGAGTGTCACCAAAAGTTGAAAGATTCTGTAGCTTTTCAAACTGTTCTTTTTCTCGAAATTCAAAGAGGAGGTCTCTGCTGGCAATTTTGGTAACTTTGTACCCGGCTCCGAGAGTTTCTGTGAGACATCTGACTACTACAAAGGGGGATACAGTTCTGGCTTGCTTGCTGCTTATCTCACTATGTATAACATGAAAATGGGGGAAGTTTTCAGTTGATTGGTTGAAAAATCTTAAGTCTTCGGTGCGTACGCGCTTTAAGGCGGTACGATCACTTAATAATGGAAATGCTCTATGCATGCCAGTTTATTTTCTTCAGAAGCGTTGGCGGCCACCCACCACGGAGCCCAACGAGGGGACGCTACAATTTTGCGGGTGCTAAAACCTGCAGACGCCAGCCGTACAATGCTACTATAACCCAATGCGCCTAGACCAAGGTAGGCTATTTGCACAGGGTTAACCCTAGCCGCCAGGAAGTTTGGAAGTAAACAGAAGAGAGGAGAAGACAGGACAGATGAAAAGTGAGAGATAAAGACGAAGATGTAGGGAGAGAGAGATAGGAAAAGGCGACTGCCGATTTCCCCTGGGTGGGTCAGCCCAGGGGTGCCGTCTACGTGAAGCCGGGGCCAAAGGGGTGCGTTGCCTCGGCCGGGGGGCCTTAAAGGTCCAAACACCCAGCGTCGGCTCAACCCCCAGGATCCCCTTTTTCCCGGACACGGCAAAGCCACGCACGGCTAGGCGTGGGAGGGAGTAGAAACTCCCCCGTTAGCTCGGGTCTGTGGTGTCGCTACACACCAAACGGCTACTTGCGCAGGCGCCCCTGCGGGGATCCTTTAGGCCCTTCAAGAAAGAAGGTACACATTCCGATAAGACAGTGTAACTCGGCAGCCTGTTCCACTTACTGATCGCCCACGGAAAGAAACTGAACTTAAAGCAATCGTTGTGTGATCTGGGAGGGGGGATGTACATGTTATGCCGGTGCCTTGACGTTTCCCCAGTTTTTATATACATATACTTTGATTTGTCTATTTTTACTTGTTCTTTAATGAATAAAGAGCAATTTAAGTCTTTCATACTTTGTCCTTTGTTCTAGTGGTTCAAGCTGGGCCAGCTTGCAAAGCTGAGTTGGGGAGCGGAAGCGCTGTTATTTGTTAAATATGAAACGTGCCGCCAATCTTTGTATTCTATCTAGCTTGATGCGATTACTTGTTGTGTACGGATCCCATAAAACCTTTGCGTATACCATAATTGGCAGTACGAGAGCCTTGTAAGCCAAGCATTTAATTTTCTGGCTAGCATGGTGCAGATTTCTCCGAAGTCTCCACAATGCTTTGTTAGCCTTAGCACAAACGGAGTCTACATGCAAATTCCATCGTAGATCGGAAGTTATTAACAAACCCAAATATTTGTGTTGTTCTACTCTGCCAAGCTCATGATCGTTTATAGAGTACGTCGTGTTTAGAATGCGTTTTTTCCTAGTTACGGTCATCGTTACTGTTACTGCGGCCGTTTAGATCGTTCTGCCAAATGGTGCACCAGTTTTGTATTTTTTGGAGGTTTAGATTTAGTTCTGATTGATCGGTAGGAGACCTGAATGTTTTATACATTACGCAATCGTCTGCAAAAAAACCTTATGGGGACCGTAATATCTTTGGGCAAATCGTTGACAAAAATAAAAACAGTAGTGGTCCCAAGACACTGCCTTGGAGAACTCCAGTAATAACATTGGCAAGGGCAGATTTTTTCGTGCTGACTTGAACATACTGCATGCGATTGGAGAAATAGGAGGAAAACCACTGCGTTAGGTTTGGGTTTTTAAAGATAGTGCTTATTTTTAACAACAGTTTAGCATGGGACACCTTATGAAAAGCTTTTGCAAAATCTAAGAGTATCATGTCAATCTGACCTTGCGAGTTAATTTCAGAGAAGAGATCATGAACAAGTTCAACAAGCTGAGTAATAGTAAATAGGCCTTTTCGAAATCCATGTTGCTGTGAATATATTAGGTTAAGAACATCTAGATAAGCCAAAAGATGCTTGGAGACAATATGCTCGACAATCTTTGAACAAGTGCTCGTGAGCGAGATGGGACAGAAATTTTTGCAGTCGTTAGTAGTACCACCTTTGTGCATCGGTATGACCTTACCAACCTTCCAAGCAGTGAGAAAGCAACCACTACTTACGGAGGACTGGAAAATATTTGTCAAGTACTTCGAGACCCATACTGCGTACCTATATAAAAATTCATTTGGTATTCCGTCAGGTCCTGCACTTTTCTTTTTGTCGATTTTAAGGAGCAGGTTCAATACTCCTTCTTCACAAATCGTTATTCTTTCTATGGCAGGTGTGTCAGAAGCCTCATTAAAAGTCGGTACTTGTCTGTCATTGTGGGTAAATACTGACGAACAAAAGGCAATAAAACTTTCAGCACGTGCTTGTGAGTTTTCTTTATCTGGATCAAGCTGGGTTTTTGTGTTTAAATTCACGTATCTCCAGAACTTTTCGGGTACTTCGTGCAAGAACTTTTTTAGTTTAACATTATAAAATTTATCTTTGCAATTTTTGACGAGACGTCTCAATTTCTGGCTCATAGTGTGA
Source organism: Rhipicephalus annulatus (assembly GCA_013436015.1). Classification (NCBI taxonomy): domain Eukaryota; kingdom Metazoa; phylum Arthropoda; class Arachnida; order Ixodida; family Ixodidae; genus Rhipicephalus; species Rhipicephalus annulatus. The sequence continues at coordinate 21,709 of WOVY01010687.1, read as the reverse complement.
ATAGTTTCCTTCCCTTCAGGGCAAGGATTCTTTGAGTGAGCATTCCGTTTTCGTTTGAGTTGCCTTTTGGCATGGATCACGTCACGCGTTATCCAAGGATTTTTCTTTGCTATCTTTTTTTGTCGTGTTGGAATATAGAATTGAATGCACTCAGTGACCACCTGTGAGAAATATTCCCATAGTCTATTTGTACATGCATTTGAATTTTGCAGGAGAACAAAAGTATCGAAAGTGTTTTCAAGTTTTTCTAAAACAGAGAAGTCATCAGCAGCTGCGAAGTTCAGAACTGTATTTTTGTAATCCTTATGCAACCTTGCGGACGCCATATCCAAGGAAAACGAAGCCATCTGATGATCTGATATGCCATCGACTACATCATATGTTTTAACATTTTCCTCCAGGAGTGAAGATACTAATACAAGGTCGAGAATAGAGGATACAGCCTTAAAAACACGTGTGTAGCTAGACACAATTTGGCAAAGGTAAAAACAAAAGGCAATGTCCAAAAGATGTTCACAATGACCTACTTCGTTTCCTATAATATTATGCGAATTTCATTGAATGCCTAGTAATTTGAAATCACCAATCAAAATTATTTTGTCGTCCTGGAGCATATTAGAATCCATAAAACATCTTAAGTCGGTCAGAGTCGTAGCAGGAGAACAGGGGGGTCTGTACATAACTCCGATGTACACATGGTGATCAATTAGTCGAATCTTTACCCATACGGCTTCAATATCACCAGCATCTGGCAAAGTTTGATACTTTATGTCTCTTTTAATCATAAGTGCTACCCCGCCTCCTCTCCCGTCTCGGTCCTTCCTTATTAAGACGTAACGTGGCGGTGTAACTTCCACATCATGTACATCACTGTGCAACCATGTCTCGGTGATTGCCAATATGTCAGGATCATGTTCTAAGGTTACACTTACTATTAAGTGACTTTGTTCAGTACGCTGCAAGCATTTAAGTTGTTGATCTTAAAGTCGGCTTGTTTTTGTCTTTCAGGTCATTGGTGGTTGGGTTTAGCAGATGCTTTGCACTTGATCTTCTCCTTGGCATCATCACTTCAGGTGTACAAAACATTGTTGATGAGAACTTTGTCAAAAACCAGTCTAACTTTCGCTCCTTTCTTTCTTTCTTCTAGACTTGAGACTCACAAGTTTCTCCGTATCTCAGTTACGCATTTTGAGTAGTCCTCACTAATGTTAATATGAGTGCTTTTTAGCTTGAAACAATTTTTCAGTATCTTTACTTTGTCTCGGTAGTCTGCCACTCTAAGGATTACAGGGCGGTCTTTGCCAGAAAATTTCTTTCCCAGTCTATGTATTCTTTCTATAAAATTCAGTTTCTGGTTGAGAATGGAGCCAAATATGTTGTCATTTTTTTCAGTAGGTCATCACCATTCTCAGGGCCTTCTTCTTCTACGCCTCTAATAATAAGGTTGTTTCGTCTCGAGCGGTTTTCTAGGTCGTCAAGCCTACTGCACAGAGCGCTCAATTCTGTTTGGCTCCTTCGACTGAATTATCAAGCTTCAGCAGCCTACCAACCACTTTATCTATGCATTCTATTTTTTTCTCAATTGTTAATGATATGTTTTGAACTTGAATCATAGCAGACTCAGATGAGGACTGTTGCTCTTGCATTTGCAAAATTTCAGACAAGATCGTTTTTGCGTTTCTAGCACTTCCTTAAACATTGCATCCGTAATAGGTCCAGGGTTTTGCTCGACATCTCCTTGCAGTGAAAGCAATAGACCCGCAAGCGCAAAACAGTCACTTATGCAGTTTTGAATGGTGTGTGGACACGGCAACACTATTAAGCAAGGATCGTCACTAGGGAAACCATAATTCCAGTCACCAACCTGCACGAGTAGGGGTACGTTAGGTGACATCGTCGCGGCTTGGTTGTCGTGTCCACTGCCGCTTGAAGCAATTGGCGTCCCTTTTATAGCCGCTGGCGTGGCGCTGGCGGGCTGAAAAGGTGACGTCATCATGCCACGTAGGTGTGCGCAGTAAAGATGATGCTCGGGCTGCAGACACGGCGCCACTGGTGTATCAAAGATATCACCAGCAACGATAACCATGCCGAGCTTGAACGGTGCATCAAAGATGTGACGCAGATAAAGCTGGCCCGTGCAAAACGCCGATGAGCCGGTCGAGGAAAAAAGGCATCCCGTCAAAACCTGCACGAGTAGGGGTACGTTAGGTGACATCGTCGCGGCTTGGTTACCGTGTCCACTGATATAGTGTAACCGAGCGTTTTCATATAACTTTGTCAGCCATGATCTCTATTCATGTCCAGCCAGATCATAAGAACAGGGACACAATACTACATTTTGACACGTTGGCTGATAACACTACCATTATTTCAAAGCACTACAAGTTGCAGCCCGTTTTTGTTCTAGACACTGTTCTCCACGACCTTGGAGAGAATTGAACGACCATGGTCGGTCAGCAGTTGACGCGGTGCTCCATGGTGGAGAAAAACGTCATGAAGGAGAAAGTCCTCGACATCAGTAGCACAGCTTGTTGGTAGCACTCGCATGATGGCAAAGCGTGTCGCGTAGTTTGTAGCCACCACTACCCACTTATTCCCACTCAGAGACGTTGAAAATGGTCCAATGAGATCCAGGCCGATGCGGTAGAACGGGTCTGTCGGAATGTTGATAGGCTGAAGTGGGCCTGTTGGTGCCAATGAAGGAGGCTTGCGGTGCTGGAAAGACTCACAAGATGCAACGTATCGGTGCACAGAGCTGTAAAGGCCAGGCCAGAAGATTCGACGCCGTACGCGGTGATACGTGCGGGCTGCTTCGAGATGCCCAGCAGTTGGGGCATCATGAAGTTGTTCGAGTACCGTGGAACGGAGCGTTGCAGGAACTACCAGAAGAAGTTCTGGGCCTTCGGTGCCGAATTATGTTGCTCCGGTAGACAATTCCGTCATGAAGCGTGAACAGGCGAAGGGAAGGATCCGAAGTGTCAGACGCTAGACGGCGTATGGGAGACCGAAAATTGGCATCACTGAGTCGTTCCCTACGTATGTCTGTGAAGTAATAAATGGCGAAGACACATACACAAGCATCAGAACTGTGCACTGACAGGTCAGGGGGATCGACGGGATGGTGAGATAGTCTGTCGGCATCGTGGTGCATTCGGCCAGACCTGTAACTCACGTCAAAGCTATAATCCTGGAGCTTTAAAGCCCAACGACCAAGGCGTCCAGAAGAATCTTTGAGAGAGGACAACCAGCACAGTGCATGGTGATCCGTGATGACCGAAAAGTGGCGGCCGAAAAAGTATGGTAGGAATTTTTCAACTGCCCATACAAGAGCGAGGCACTCACGCTCAGTGATGGAAAACTTGCACTCGGATGGGGAGAAAAGGCGACTTGCGTACGCGAATAAACGACTTTGACCCTGCTGCAGCTGGGTGAGAACAGCGCCAATACCGTGTCCGTTGGCGTCGGTGTAAACTTCAGTGGGCGTTGAAGGATAGAAATGACCTAAGATGGGCGGGAAATCGAGCAACGCAATAGGTTGGTGAAACGAGTTGGCTTGCTAGGGACCTAAAAAAACGGTGTGTCCTTCTTCAGTAGCTGTGTCAAAAAATAGGCAATGTCGGCAAATTTGTGGACGAAACGCCGGACATAGGAACAGAGGCCGGCAAAGCTCCGTACTTCTTTTGTGGAAGGTGTTGTTGGGAAGTCTTTGACGACGCAAAATTTGTCGGGATTGAGTTGCACGCCTTTAGCACTGACAAGATGGCCTAGCACAGTGATTGTTTGGCTGCCGAAACGGCATTCGGAGGAGTTGAGCTGTACACTTGCCCTTCTGAAAACTTCCAGAACAGCTGACAGACGGCTAAGGTTACTTTCGAAGGCGGCGAGAATACAATGGTGTCATCAAGATAAGAAAGGCACGTTGACCATTTGTAACCCAGTAGCAGGGAGTCCATCATTCTCTCAAATGTAGCGAGAGCATTGCATAGGCCAAATGGCATTACCTTTAACTGGAAAAGTCCATCCGGTGTAACAAATGCACTCTTTTCACGGTCTCATTCATTGACGGAAATCTGCCAGTATCCGGAACGCAGGTCAATAGAGAAGTAGGCAGACCCGTGCAGGCTATCGAGGGCATGGTCAATTTGTGACAGTGGGTAGACGTCCTTGCGCGTGACCTTGTTTGGGAAACGCTAGTTGACTCAGAAGCGCAAGCTGCCATCCTTCTTTTTTACAACACGGCTGGTGAGGCCCGTGGATTGCAAGATGGTTCAATGACGTCTTTTGTGAGCATTTTATCAACTTCACGTTGGCTGACTTGTTGCTCTGCATGTGACACGCGAAAAGAACGTCGTCGGATCAGGCTGGCGTCTCCAGTGTTGATCCTGTAACAACTGACGTCTTTCCTAAAGGGCTGTCGCCAAAGTCGAAGATGTCTCTGAAAGATGCCAAGATATATCGAAGATCGGCTGTCTCTGCTGCAAAGAGGTCTGGCGCAATTATCTTGTAAATGTCGGCATCAGTGGAGCTCTGTGAAGAGGGTGCAGTTGCGGGCAAAGGAGCGTCTGCAATAAATACAGAAACAGAATGTTCACCGATGGAAGAAACGTTGGCTAGAGTCATGCTATCTGGAACAACTTGAGCGCACCAGGTGAACTTCAGTATTGATAGCGACGCCACATTATTCGTAATCGTCAACAGAGTATAAGGAAGGTCAACATTTATGTCTAACAACACGTCTAAAATTGGTGCCAGCTCATAATCGCCGTCGGGTACCGGAGGAAAAGACCTCATGGTTACATGGTAACAGCATGGGGCACTAGGCTAACATATTTGACCGAACACAAACGTGGTTGAGGTGTAGTTGGGGTCTTATAGCAATAAGGTAGGTCAAGTTGAAGCGAGCCTACTCTACAGTCAATTAAGGTAGAGTGCGTGGCAAGAAAGTTCATGCCCAGGATGTGTTTATGAGAGCACTTCTCGAGCACGGCAAAAAGCAAAGTCGTGGAGCTGTCATCAACACTAACGCTTGCGGAGCACATTCCAAGCACAGGAAAAGTTCCACCGTCAGCGACTTGGATGAGCGGCACTGTGGGCGGGGTTAAAAAAATTTAGGGCGGGGCGAAGCTCAGAGTTCATCACCGAAATGTGGGACCCTGTGTCTACAAGGGCAACAAGTGGCCCCGCCGCGGTGGTCTAGTGGCTAAGGTACTCGGCTGCTGACCCGCAGGTCGCGGGTTCGATTCCCGGCTGTGGCGGCTGCATTTCCGATGGAGGCGGAAATGTTGTAGGCCCGTGTACTCAGATTTGGGTGCACGTTAAAGAACCCCAGGTGGTCAAAATTTCCGGAGCCCTCCACTACGGCGTCTCTCATAATCATATGGTGGTTTTGGGACGTTAAACCCCACAAATCAATCAATCAAGGGCAACAAGTGCATCGTCTACTTTAACGTCTATGAGGTTGCGTCGTGTCGGCGTAGTTAGAGAATTTAGCTGGCGAATCGTCGATGCAGCATCACCTCTGGGAGCTGCATCGTCTAGTTTTCCCGAGCCAGATGTGCAGTCGGCGAGGACGGCGAAATTGGGGTCAGCGCGACGATGAGCGACGACGCAGCGCTGAGCGGGACTGGTGGCCAGGAGGGGATGGTGACCGACAATGCACCGTCGACGAACCGTTATCACTGCCTGGCCGAGGCGACTCGTGGCGAGTTCCGACGGGGCCATCATCTGCCTCTGCACGACGGTTGAAGTCATAAGAAAGCTGACGCCAATACCACCTGCTATTGCAATAGCGGGCCACGTGACCACACGATGGCAGTTAAAGCGAATGGGCCGGTCATCAGCAGTCGTCCTCTCAGCGGGATTCCGAGAGCGCGCTTGGAACCTCTGATCTTGGGCGTCGGAAACTGGCGGACGACGGTCAGTCGGTTGGGAGGGGCCGGTGGTGCACACAGATTCCAGGCCAACTTTCGAAAGCTCTTGGTGAACGATGGCATGCACTAAAGACACCAGTTGGGAGCTGGACTTTCAGCCACGAGAGAAAGTTGAAGCGGGAGACATAGCTTCAAGTTGTCAACGGATGATCTTCGTGACGTGCTCTGCAGTCAGTGTTGCTTGTGGTACAGGCATGTCTTCGCACGACCATGTTGCTGCGGTGTTGGGAAGTCGAGCGAACTGATGAGAAATGCGTCGGCTTTCGGCGGCACCGAAAGGCTGAAACTCTCAGATAATGGTATCTACTGCGTCACAGTCTTTGCAAATGAGCAAAATAAACGCGTCATGGGCAATATCTTTTAATATGTGCGCTGCCTTCTCGGACTCTTCCATGCCGTCGTCTGTTTTGCGGTAACGGGCGAGCACGTCCTGTATGTAAGACAGTTAAGACTCCGATGATGTTTGAGCGTGAGATGCCAGCTTCTTCTTAGCCGCTGTCTTCCTGCCAGTCGATTTGTCGAACAGAAACCAAGCGTCGGCTGCTGCGTAGCGCCATCTTGTTACTCCGCACCACCACCAAAACGTCACGGGGTGAGAGTAGGCAGAGGGTTGAAATATATTTACTGATTATAGACGGAGTACACAGTGTCCTTGAACAAAGATGGCGGAGTGGCAACCCCCCACGAGCTTTAGGTTCAATCTTCATCTTCATCGCCATTATGGTGCCTTTGTTGATGGTAATGATGACTTGTACCATACCTATCATCTGCGACAGTCTCTCCAATTCTCACCGCAACTGCCGCAGTTTATCCGGCATGAGATTCCTGAAACGGTCATCTTCTTGACTTTCGTGCGCACTTCTCTCTTCTGGGTTGCCGCGTCGCTCTCGTCTCCCGACTAACCACTTATGGCCTGGGCTCGCCTGTCCCGGTTTAAGTGGACAAACCTTGTGTCGATAGGACGCCTTAAAACACAAGAAAGGCAGCGGCACCACTGAGATGTAAGAACACCAGAGGACTCACCACTTGTGAAGCTGCTGCTCGCTGTCATCTCTCCTTGCCCACCGTCAGACGCTCGACATCATCCGATGTCGCCATGGTTGTCACCAGACCGATAAATTTAGAATGGCAGTTGCTGTATCACTGACTTTCTAGGGTCGATGGTTGCCACACCGCAGCCTCCTCAGCTCAGTGGTTTGCTTCTTCGTTAGTACAGCCGATGTCTTGGCTTTTGGCCTTGCGTGCATGTCCTCCGCAACACGACAAACTCCTTGGTGCGCAGACCGTTCCTCGTCCTCGTCGTCTCGATCTGGTCTGACTGCACCAGTAAAACATAAGCCTTCTACCCACTCCAACTGTTCCCTTCAGCTGAGCTCTCCCAGCTGCGTAGTTGCTGTTGCGGTAGAAAAAAGTGCAAGGCTGGTTGCATGGTGTCCGTCTTGTGTTGTCGTGGCTGCTGCATGTTGTGGAGAAATGGAGAGCAGCGCGTTTTGATACGTCGCAACAACTCCACTTTATGTGCAGGAACTTATGTACAAATTTACAAGCCTCTTCAATATTGGAACCGACGCATGTTGCCTCGACAGAGCGGATAGTGCCGAGCACTATTTGCTGTGACCAGAACAATGGTGAGGAAACGGGAGCCAGATTTGAACCCCTCGGTTGCCCCTCCCAGTTCTCCCCAAGGCCAACAAAAACAATTCAGTCCGTTCATTGAACATACTTAACACATTTGTTGCCGTCCTCTCCTCTCGCTCTTTTATTCAAGCACTCGGCCTCTCGGTCGGAGAGAGTTAGAGACGAAAGGACCGACTTGCACACTACGTTCCGCGAACGGTGCGAACGCACAAAATGGTGGCGCCATTCGGCCGCGGGCCCCCTGCCATTACTGCGGGATGAACACGCTGTCCAGCGTGACAGCCATCCCGCGTACCCTAATGCGGATGGATGGGTACCGATACACCAGATGTCCTCACGTCGCCCGCCGGCACTTCGCTGGCTGAGGACCACCTAGTTGGTTGTCAAAAGCGGTGACCGACCATGATCTTCTTACCAGAACGGACTTCCTTACGCCGAGATTATCGTCTCCCGAGAATCGGCTCTTTGGGAAGCGCACCCTACTGCAACAAACAGTACTTAACCGTATATTCTGCGACACCAGACATTACAGTGACTGTGACAGGGATGTTCCCGAATGACATCAGGTTGCAGAGGTTTTCATACTGCGTCCTGTCTTTGCGTTCAAGGAGTGCATTGCCACTGACCATCTTAGTCACCTTGTAACCTCGCCTACTTTTTAGTGAAGCTCTTTGCGACCAGGAATGGTGAAATGGTTCTAGCTTTTTTGTTTTATTGCTCGCTATGCCCAACGTGGTATTTTGAGAAACGTTTGGACGTCTTGGCAATACATTGCAGGGGTGCTTCGGCGCGTACCCTCTTCAGGGTACAATTAAGTTTGGGAAAGGATGTTTTTTACATAGTATGTGTTGCTGTTTCGGTGGTGTTGCCAACCACCTAACACCAAGTCCAGCAAGGGGACGCGAAGTGAAATGTGTGATGACAAGCCTGGCAACGTCAGCCGTACACCACCGCTACAACCAAGTATGGTGAGCCAAGGCTAGTCAAAAACACCAGGTAAACCCTAGCCGCCTGGAAGTTTTGAAGTAAACAAAAGAGAGTAGAAGACAGGACAGATAGAAAGTGAGAGATAAAGACAAAGATGTAGTGAGATAGATATAGAAAAAGGCGACTTTCGCTTTCCCCCAAGTGCGTCAGCCCAGTGGTGCTGTCTATGAGAAGCCGGGGCAAAGGGGTGTGTTGCGTCTGCCGGGAGGCCTTTAGGTCCCATCAACCGGCGTCAGCGTAACCCCAAGGATCCCCTTTTCCCCGGACAAGGCTCAGCCCCGCACGGCTGGGTGTAGGAGCCGTGGGAGGGGGTCAAAGCCCCCTCCTCATTATCTCGGGACCGTGGTGCGGCTACGCACCAAACACCTACTTGCCCAGACGTCTCTGTGGGGATCCCAGTTGGGGGAGTCAGTCATACGAATCCGATAACTCAATGGATTGGTAAAGGCAACGTCGACCAACAACCGACACAGCATTTTAGCGTCCCATCACGAAGTTTTTGACGGTAGCTGCAATTGGAATAATAATAAGCGAGGTTCTGTGGGTATTGCGTGGAGTTCAGCGGGAGATTTGAGTGCATAGGTGAGGCATATGCACGATGCGGCGAAGCTCTCTTGCAGCGTCAACCTTTGACAAGGGTTAGAACATTGTGGGTGCTTGGTCGTGAGCACATCGGGCAGCGTTGTCGGCGAGTTGGTTACTACCGATTCCATGGTGACGCAGCAGCTATTGAAAGATTATTTCACATTCTTGGTTAGAGGCGTGATGACAGATTCTATTGATTCGATACATCATATGATGGTATAGTTCCCGGGACGTAGACGTCGCACACATTGAAGAACTGCCTTGAAGTCAAAAACATAGCCAATTACTAGAGGATTCTCGCATAACAAATTGAATTGCTGCTAAAAGGGAGGCAAGCTCGAAGCCTATCGATGGTGTGCCATGTCAAGCCTTGAATTTGATGGAGATTGATCACAATGGAGTCAAAAAGGTGCCTGTAAAACTTCCCGAGACTGAACCGTTCATACAATTATGTGTTCTGTTTGGATACAATATATACGAAAGGTCCGATGTGATCTGCTTGAGTGCTGCAGATGACAGGCTAGCCTTTTTGTAAACCCCCGGAACTTCAAGGTGCACAGGGGGTATTTGCACGCACCCTTCCGGGCGTTTCTGTATGGTTGCGGGCGAGAACCTCCGGCAGATGGAATGCTGGTTAGCCACAACCACTCTATGGAGTTCTGCCTTCGGCCTTTGTATTGACAGGCTAGCAAGCTGCTGCTTAGGCAGTCTGGATATATAGCTAATATGTGCCCTGAGTGGGCGGACAGTTATGTATGTCATAATCGAGTTGTCTTTGGCAATGGTGAGTGTTGCGACCACGTTAGCAGACCTAGGTAATTCCAAGCATGTGCGAAGAGCTTGGCCTTGAATGCTTTGCTGGATTCGGATGCTAGTTTTTGCGGCAGTTGAAAGCACGGGTGTGCTATACCGCCAATACCCGGAGAAAAGCGCGTTGAACAGCTCAAGCATGGCCAACACGGATGTGCACCAATTTTTACCGGCAAAAATATTCATAATGTGGGCCTTAGATTTGATCCTCTTCTTCAAGTGCGATATGTGTGCACCCCATGAAAGATCTCTGTCAATATTGGTGCCCAAAAATCCATGTCAACTCGTACAAAAAATTCTGACATTCTCGATGAAAACAGGAGACCAAAACATCGGCTTGCTCGTGAAAAGAATCGATGAATATCTCTCAAGAGAAATTCTCAGCCTTTGAGCAAGGAAATAATTCGAAGTTGTTATCGCTGATTTTTGCAGCCCTGCCCGTTCCTGGGGTCGCGTGACTGCCGAAGCCCAAATTCAGATGTCAACGACTTACATGGAAAGGTTGACTGATTGAAGTAGAACTCGGGCAAGTCCCATAATCGTAAGGTTAAACAAAGTAGAGCTGAAAACCCCACCCTGTGCGACACCGCAAGAACTGTATTTGTCAATAAGTAGCTATGAATCCACTGAAACTTTTCTCCAATGATTCTAATATTTTTTAAGACAGTGAGAATGGTGTCATGCATTACGTTTTCGTAGGCACCTTTCACGTCGAGGAATATAGCAACATACATTCCCTTGAAAAATTTCCGTTGTTGCGCAGAGGTCACAAGGTCCATGGCATTGCCCATAGAAGAAAGGCCTCGTCGAAAACCAGCCATAGCCTCCGAATATATACTGTAGCGCACCAACACGAAAAACAGTGCTTTGTTGCAGTCAAGGTGGATATCCACGGAACTGTTTCCTCGTGACACAGTCGGCTACGAGGCATTGACGAGGTTGCCGCTCACACGTTGAAACGGGCCTACTCCAAAAAAGCGTGATGCGATGAACACTGCACGGGAGGCCGCACAGGATATTCCTCTGCAGAAACAACACCGCGAGCGCCTTCTTAGCGGCGACACGAAAACGCCAGGCCTGCGCAGAAGGCACAGCGCACTCACAGCGAAAGCTAGAAGAGCAGCCCTTCAGAGCATTTTCTAAACACTTCTTTCTAAGCACGCGTAAGTGGTACAAGCACAGCTACGACGTACCCATGGCATCATTATTATTCATATAATCTGGGTAGTTGGCCAGAATTATCTATGCTATTTTTCGTCATTCTTCTCACAAGCGTGCTATCTACTTGTGAAGGAGTTTATTAGCCGTCAACGACAACGGCAAGACAGCGTTAAGAACCGTCCAGCAGAAATCGGCACAGCAGCGAACCGAAGCACGAGCCGAGAGAGCCGGGCGTTGGCGATGCTGCTCGCTGCAGGCACATCATTTTTTTCACCCACTGAACAATTGCATGTACTTTTGTGCCAAATTTTCATGCAGTGCCTTACGCCGATGAGTAATTATGCCTGAAGTAAATATGCGACAAAGTTATTATGTGACAAAAAACAAGCTTTTGTAATATGTTGGAGCATTGGATGACCCACTGGTCAAGCTATTCACATCGCGTGACACCTGGTCGTTCCTTTACTGTTCGAAAACGTTTTATAACTCATATAACGCGATTACTTTCCTGGCATCTAGCCTGCCTAAAGAAAGTTTGCGAACAAGACCCCAGCAGTGGCGTGGCTCAGTGGTAAAATACTTCGTAATTAGTGCTTCGAGTTCTTCGTAATACGTTAACATTTAGACCACCCGTTCTCATCGCAATTCTCGTCGTTTAAGGCCTGGTGACATCCTGTACTTCTACAATGCAATGTTACGTGTTGACAAAACTTCTCGCACTGCGTGAGGCCTTTGTTGAATTTTCGCTGAAGCAATTCAAAGCACTGCTGTGACTCCGCGACAAAACACCTGATCTGACGCAATGTGCCTAGGTTCGATTCCTACTCGAAGGCAGGGTTTTTCTTGCCCATTAGTTTCTTTCTGGCTCCATTTTGTTTTTTCATAACTAACGATGTCACACCACAATTTGTTTGCAATTACGACTCCGAAGACCGGCACTGGTTACTCGTCATATTTCGCAGTCTGCGGTCGGAGAAATGTGAATCTTTTCATTCTGATCCGCAATGTGCGCATTCTGGGGTATCCAAAACTTACCACCACATTCGACAACGCTACTTCTGGCACGGGATGTACCGCTACGTGCATCAGTTCATTCGCTCTTGCCTCACTTGTCAACGCCGCAAACCGTCAGCACCTATGTCGCACGGCGGTCTGCAACTGTTACCTTGCCCTGACCATCCCTTTGGGCGCGTAGGTATCCATTTATATGGGCCACTTTCTCTGACGTTGACTGGTAACCGCTGGGCCATTGTTGCCGTAAACCATATAACGCGATACGCCGAAACCGCCGCTCTCCCGGTGGCTACTTTACGCGACGTTGCATCCTTCCTGCAGCATCGATTCATACTGCGCCATGGTCAACCCGAAGGGCTTCTCAGCGATCGACGCCATGTCTTCTTGTCGGAAGTCGTCGAAGCTATTCAACAGTGTGCCATTCTGTCCACCACAAAACTACTGCTTACCACCCGCAGACGAATGGCCTCACAGAACGCTTGAACCACACATTTGGCGACATGCTTTCGATATACGTCTTTGCCAACCACATGAATTGGGAAAATATACTGCCCTTCGCCACCTACGCCTACAACACTGCCCCTCAGAGCACGACCGGCTTTCCACCTTTCTACTTGCTGTACGGAAGGCACCCGTCACACCATGGACATGATACACCCGTACACACCAGATTCATCTGAGTGTGCATCCATTTCTGAGACAGCCAGGCTTGCTGAAGAGTGTCGCGAGCTTGCCAAGACATTTACGACACATAAACAAAAGCGGCAGAAGAGTATTCATGATGGCTCCACCCCTTCTGAGTCCACGTTCCTTCCTGGTGCGGTCGTATGGCTCTCGATACCGACCACTGTAGCTGGCCTCTCTTCCAATCTACTTCCCAAATACGAAGGCACCTACCAAGTCATCGAGCGCACCTCTCCCGTCAACTATCTGATCAAACCCATTGAACAATCTTCGGACATGCGCCACCATAGGCGCGACATCGTCAACGTGGAGCGCCGGAAGGCCTATTACGACCCACTCATAGTAACAAGCTGTTAGCTCGCCAGGCCGCTCCCTATTCGACCCCGGGATAATTGTAGCAAAGCCTCCGAACTCTGAAATGGGTCGAACATTTGAGTACCTCCTAGTGGGGCTACCAAACAAAGACGCCGCTCGCACTGAGTGTCCGTGCTTCGCTGCGACTGTCGCAATTGTGTATGCTCGCTGGTTGCTGGCTAATAAACGCCTTAACAATATATATAGTCTGCGCAGTCATTCTGCGCTTCGTGTCATGTATGCATTATCACAATCACCTTCATCAGTCTGGGTCCCTGTCATCACCTTCACTGGATGTCACCACTATTATCATCGGGTGTGTGCACGCTCTGTCTCAGACTTCCCGGTCGCTGCTGAGCCGCTGGGCTCAACAAACGCTGTCTCAACCCCGACGTCATACGTGGTGGAGGTGGATTTTCGGTCCTTGGTCCTCTCCCACTTCCCTGGACTCCCTGGATCTGTGTTCAGGCCACCGATTGCCCCCATTGTATGACAGAGTGTCACAGAACGAGCCTGCCGGTGCTGCTGCCATCGCTGCTGCCATCCCTCCCCCGTGGTCTTCATCTGCGCCTCCTGTTTGCATACACACCCACCAGCGTTATCTTCCTCTCTTCGCCGGTTTTCGCGGGGAAGATGTGGAGGACTGGCTCGGTTAGTACAGCCGCGTGAGTGTTGCTAATCATTGGGCCGATAGCACCAAGCTCCTTTACGTCTTTTTCTGCTTGACCGGTGTGGCGAAGACATGGTGCATTAACCACATCATTAAGATACCTTACTTGACGACTGACGAGCAGCAGCGTCGTCACCATTTCGGCACACCGGCCATCCGGTCCGCAGTCGCGAAGGGGACCCTCGATAATCGCCGACAACATCCCCGCAATTCTCACACCTCCTACACTGAGAATGTGCTTTCACTGTGCCGGCGTGTCAATTATTCTATGTTGGAATCGGACAAAGCACGCCACATCTTGAAAGGTATTGGACCTGTTACTTTCAATGCCCTCGCTGCGCAAAATCCAGCTACCATCGCTGACGTCGTCGCGATGTTCCAGCACCTTGATTCGCTGCACTCCGTTCGTCTGCAACCGGACATTGGCGACCACCACTCCACGTCTCAGGCCCATCTGCGTGACCTAATCCGGGACATTATACGAGAAGAATTGCGGTCTATGGGCTTCAAACCTCCACCGCGTTCAACACACTCTTCGGGAGTTCCTTTGCGTGACCTCTTTAGGGATGAACTTACATCCCTGACCTGCCCTGATCTGGAACAGCCACCTGTTTCTCGACCCATATCAACCTACGGTCTAGTCGCTGCCGCGCCTCTGAGCAACGTACACGTGACATTGCCGCAACCATCCTATGCGTTGGTAGCTGCCGCTCCCCCGGTCAGCTACTGTTCGATGCCACATGACCCTTTTTCGGCCAACCTGTGTGCGCTATCTTTAGGTGCCCCTAACGCCTTCTTCTCCTCACCCGGGCAATCCTCCCACCCTGTCTGCTATTACTGTGGCCCTCGCGGCCACATATCTCGTGTCTGCTGAAAGCGCCAGCAAGATGAGCGTCGGGGTTACGACGTGCGTGAACGGGAGTGGCCTACCGGGGCCTCTTATCAAGGTCAGCGTTATTCATCTCCTCTGCAGCGGTCTCCATCACCTGCAGCATCGAACGCACCGTGGGACAGCCACAACACGAGACGCCACTCGCCTTCGCCCTTCCGCTGTTCCTCTTCTCCACTTCGACTCGCCTCATTCTCCTCTAATAGCCATTCGGAAAACTAAATGATGCAGTTTGTGGAGGAGAAACTGCATTTGAAATGAGAACAAAAATCGCTCCTTCAGGCCTGTGTAACTTGGTTTCTGTTGAAGTGGAAGAAGTGCGTGCCGATGCTCCAGTGGACATGGGTGTGGCATTTTCTGTTATGCGTGTTGATTTTGGCCAACGTCTGAAGAAACTGATGATTCTTACGATGGACCCACGTTGATTGCTGCCAAAGGGCATACCATTCGCCCTTCCTCTTTCTGTTCAGCCCACGTTTTTATTGACAGTATCCGCTATCACACTCAGTTCATCGTCCTGACTGACTACTCTCACCAATTATTTTAGAATAGGATTTTCTTTCATCTGCTTCTGCGGAAATTTGCTGCGGCCGACACGTAATCTACCTTACTGACGCGGACTGCACGCTCAACGACGACACCCAGAGGCCACTTCTTTTGACAGCTCCGGAGCATACCGAATTATCACCAGGTCAAGAGCAAATGGTAACTATTACCTCCAAAGACATCAAAAATGTCGACGTCTTGATCTCATCATCATTTAGTAGCATCGGTAATGGCATCCTTCTCGCTTCCGGTGTAGTTCGTGTTCTCAATGGTTCCACGGTTGTCACTGCCATGAATACAACATCTCAAAAAAATCTACTTCCTCAGAACATCACGGTGGCCTGCGTGACCGATCCCGAGTCTGCTTGCGTCGTGCCACTTCATGCCGTCTCCTCCAACGACCACCCTTGTGGTGAGCCTGCATCTTCTTTCACACTTGCTGCAGCCATTAGCGATGACTTGACACCTTCACAAACGCAACAGCTGCTTGCTTTATTAAAGAAGCACGCAAGTTCTTTCGATGTGTACTCCTCCACGTTGGGCAGCACTACCACTACAACGCATCGAATACACACAGTCGGAACATCTGTTGTACGCCGCCGGCCCTACCGCGTTTCTTCTGCTGAGAGAAAACTCATCGAAGAAAACGTAGCTGACATGATCAAACGAGAGGTAATTCATCGCTCATCTAGCCCTTGGTCGTCGCCAGTGGTTCTAGTCCGTAAGAAGAATTTCTCCGTGCGCTTTTGCGTAGATTATAGGGCGCTCAACAAGATAACTCGCAAGGATCTGTACCCAACGCTTCGCATTGACGACGCCCTTGATTCTCTACAAGGCGCAAAATACTTTTCCAGCCTCGAACTGCGTTTCGTATACTGGCAAATACCTAAGCACGAAGAGGATAAAGAGCAAGCGGCCTTCGCTACCTCCAATGGGCTATGTGAAATAAACGTCATGCCTTTCAGGCTGTGACACCCGCCCGCTACTTTTGAGTGCATGATTCATACCATGCTGTGCGACCTCAAATGAAAGACATGCTCTGCTACTTGGACGACATTATTATTTTTTCGACAACGTTTCCTCAGCACCTGCAACGTTTGAATGACGTTCTGACGTGCCTTGCCACCGCTGGTCTCCTTCCAACACAAAAAAATTTCGTTTCGCCACAAAATTCATCAAGGTTTTGGGCCATGTCGTGAGCAAAGACAGAATTCGGCGGGATCCGGACAAAATTGTTGCGGTGCTTCTCTTTCTACGCCTCGAAACGCTGAAAGAGTTGCGGAGATTTCTTGGTCTCGCCTCCTATTTTCGCCGTTTTATACAGAATTTCACATCGATAGCGACTCAACTGCACCAGCTTCTTGCTTCCGACGTGCCCTTTCTGTGGTCGGAAGAATATAAAACGGCATTCGACCTGTTAAAGTGTGCCCTCACATCTGAACCTGTACTCCGCCACTTTGATGAGGCGGCACCGATCATCCTAAATACGGACGCTAGTGGCCACAGTATAGAGGCCGTTCTGCTCCAACGCGACACCTCTTCACAAAATAGAGCAGTTGCATATGCCTGTAGAGTACTAACCGCGACCGAGAAAAACAATACCATAACTACGCAGGAGTGCTTGACAGTGGTCTGGTCAGTGCAGAAGTGCCGTCCTTATCTCCGCGGCCGTCATTTCACGATTGTTACGGACCACCACGCCTTATGCTGGCTTCCCACGCTGAAGAACTTGTCTGGACGCTTGGATCGGTGGATTTTACGGTTACAGGAGTATGACTTCGTTATCATTTACAAGTCGGGTAGAAGACACTAAGACGCCGAAGCCCTTTCCCGCTGCCCACTACAAAATACCCAGCTAAGCATCGGCCAAAGTTCGGCCATCACTTCTACTGCAGCGCCCTCGCTCGCCTCAATAAAGCAGCTATTCTCAGACAACAAGCGCACATTTCACTCCTGCCAGATGTCTGATCCGTACTGTATGCGTATCATGGACCAGCTCTCAGGAGCTTCCCATCCACTTAACGCACGGCATCGTCGTAAACTCTTGCAATTGAAGCTGGAGAGTGGAGTTCTGTAACGTCACATCTACCACCCTGAAGGTCAACGATGGGTTCCCGTGGCACCACGCTCTCTTCGACTTGGCGTGCCTAAAGCATTTCACGACGACTTGACTGCCGAGCGTCTTGGTATTCAAAAACCTCGCGACCACAATTGCAGTCGCTTCTACTGGTCTGGTATTTCTACTAGCACCGCGCGTTACGTCGATTCCTGTGTCCCGTGCGAGCGTCGCAAAATGCAGACAACTGCACCAGCCGGGCCTCTGCAGCCAATTCCGTGCTCTACGATGCCATTTGAGGTTGTAGGTATCGATCTTCACGGTCCCCTTCCCGTCACATCTACTGGCAAACGATGGATAGTGACCGCCATAGACCACTTGACAAGGTACGCGGAGACATCTGCATCAACTGCTTCTGCTTTGGAAGTTGCCGACTTCGTTCTGCGCGCCATTAATCTGCGCCACGGCACCCCTCGTATATTGCTGAGTGACCGTGGAAGGGTGTTCCTGTCAAAAGTGCTAACTGAAGAATTGCGCGCCTCTAGAATAACACACCCCTACTGAAAAAACCTACATAATTCCATACAGGATCCGTATGCTTCAATACAGGGGTTACAGGAGCTAATACAGGAGCTGTACAGGAACCAAATGGGGGTAAATGGGTCTTATACAGGAGCTATATGGTGGTATGTAGGAGCTGTATGGGACCTGGGCAGGACATATAGGGGTATGTAGGAGCTATATAGGCATTATGGGTTTGGTATGTAGGACTCTCACCTAGCACAATATAGGAGCTAATGGGGCTGAATGGGGGCCATACATAGGATTTGATAGGGCTCAATGTCAATCTTGATAATCAATATAGTACACCAGTAAGCTTATTAGACCAAATACCTAGGCACGCATAACATTTTTGTTTTTTTGAGTGTTGAGAGGTCTAAAATACTCAGTTTTTCAGCTCCATTAGTTGGCTGTACACAACCTCAAGAAATAACCAATTTTAACGAGTCCATATCATGAAATGCAAATATGTGCAAAATATAACAGGTAAGTATATCAGATAATTACCAAAGTACTTTATTTCATTTGATCACCTTAGTTGTACACGTGTTATATTTGCACAAATATTGCTGTTCAATTTATGAAAAAAAACAATATTTTAAATGTTGTATTTGTGCAATGAATATAATCTTTCTATGAGAAATCTCTAACAGAAAATAGTGAGTGAGTAATTTTATATTATATGAACATACACAAGAAGATAAAAGACAATTAATCTTTATATTCAGGAAAGATAGACCAAGCCTCGCTCACGTGCTCTGTCATTGCACCAAGGCACAAAGCACAAGGGGCAATGCAGGACTACCAAGAAAGAGTGCGAATGAGCTCTACAAAGCTTGGACCTCGAGGAAAAAGTGCACACGACACAGTCAGGGGCAAGGCATCTCTGTTATGACATAGCAATTGCACTCTCTGGTCTAAACACACACACTGAAAGATATCGATGAAGTCTTTAATCTGTACAAGTACAAAATAATTACATACAAACACATTAAAAAGGTTTTGCAATACTGGTGTTGTTGAAACAAAACTACATCGAATATTGAGATCAATTTTCCATGCACTGCTCGAAACGGTCGATCTGAGAGTTTGGTTGGCTTTGCACAAGCTTTCTCACTTGTGAACAGTACTTGACTGTGTTTATTCCTCAGAATCAGAATAAGAGCATACAATTATCAAAATTTCGTTTGGTGTGCTTCCATCTGAACTTTTGAAAACAGCTTATTGTACGTGTGCATGAAAGTATCTTCACCACTGGCCAACTAAGTATTTCTAATGCTACTCCTGTCTTAAACACAATTGATACAAATATTCAGTTTAACTTTCAACACATTACTTTAAATAGTTGAATAAGTGTTTGGGTGGCACAAGCTTGCTTGCTCGTGAAATGTACTTGGCTGTGTTTATTGCTCAAAAGCTAAATAGGAGCAAATAGTTCTCAAGATTTTGTTTCGTCTGCTTTCAACTGAACCTTTGAAAACTTCTTGTTGTACGCATTCATATACCACATCATTCCAACTCAACAGCTAATGGTCACGATACTCATGTCTTCCAAACAAGAATGGCTCAAGTTGTTGTTTTGAGCTTCCATGCATTACTTGAAAAGGTTGACAAGAGTGTTTAGTGGCACAAGCTTTCCTCTTCCTGATACTTGGCTGGGCTATCACAGAGAAGGTGTACATTAGCAAATATTTCTCCACGCTTTGTTTTGTGTGCTTCCAAC
Source organism: Rhipicephalus annulatus (assembly GCA_013436015.1). Taxonomy (NCBI): domain Eukaryota; kingdom Metazoa; phylum Arthropoda; class Arachnida; order Ixodida; family Ixodidae; genus Rhipicephalus; species Rhipicephalus annulatus. Next base: position 2,101 of record WOVY01010687.1, on the reverse strand, counting down.
TGAACTTTTCAAAACGTCTTGTTATATGCTTGCATGTACAGCATCATGCTGATTGGACAGCTTTTTGCAATGGTACTCATGTCTTCCAAACAAAAGGGACTCAGTTTTTCATTTTGAGCTTCCAGGTATTGCTTGAAATGGTTCATGAGAGTGTTTTTGTGGCACAAGAATGCTTGTCTGTGATACTTGGCAGTGTTTATCACTCAGAAGGTGGACAAGAGGAAATAATTCTCCACGCTTTGTTTTGTGCGCTTCTATCTGAACCTTTCAAAAAGGCTTGTATGCTTGCTTGTACAGCTATTTGCAACGGTACTTATATCTTGCAAACAAAAGGGGCTCAATTTTTCATTTTGAGTTTCCACGTATTGCTTTAAATGATTGATGAGAATGTTATTGTGGCACAAGAATTCTTGTCTGTGATACTTGGCTGTGTTTATCACTGAGAAGGTGGACAAGAGGAAATAATTTTCCACACTTTGTTTTGTGTGCTTCTATCTGAACCCTTGAAAACAGCTTGTTGTATGGATTCATGTACCGCATCATTCCAACTGAACAGCTAATGGTCACGGTAGTTACGTCTTGCAAACAAGAGTGGCTCAAGTTGTTGTTTTGAGCTTCCACTCATTGCTTAAAATAGTTGACAAGAGTGTTTAGTGGCACAAGCTTTCCTCTTCCTGATACTTGGCTGGGCTATCACAGAGAAGGTGTACATTAGCAAATATTTCTCCACGCTTTGTTTTGTGTGCTTCCAACTGAACCTTTCGAAACGGCTTGTTGTATGCTTGCATGTACAGCATCATCCCCATTGGTCAGCTATTTGTAACAGTACTCTTGTCTTGCAAATAAAAGGGGCTCAATTTTTCAGTTTGAGTTTCCATGTATTGCTTGAAATGGTTCTTAAGAGTGTTTTTATGGCGCAAGAATGCTTGTCTGTGATACTTGGCTGTGTTTATAACTCAGAAGGTGGACAAGAGGAAATAATTCTCCACGCTTTCTTTTGTGCGCTTCCATCTGAACCTTTCAAAACGTCTTGTCATATGCTTGCATGTACAGCATCATGCCCATTGGACAGCTATTCGCAATGGTACTCATGTCTTGCAAACAAAAGGGGCTCAATTTTTCCTTTTGAGTATTCAGGTATTGCTTGAAATGATTGATGAGAGTGTTTTTGTGGCACAAGAATGTTTGTCTGTGATACTTGGCTGTGTTTATCACTCAGAAGGTGGACAAGAGGAAACAATTCTCCATGCTTTCTTTTGTGCGCTTCCATCTGAAACTTTCAAAATGTCTTGGTATATGCTTGCATGTATCGCATCATGCCCATTGGACAGCTATTCGCAATGGTACTCATGTTTTGCAAACAAAAGGGGCTCAATTTTTCATTTTGAGTTTCCAGGTATTGCTTGAAATGGTTCATGAGAGTGTTTTTTGTGGCCCAAGATTGCTTGTCTGTGATACTTGACTGTGTTTATCACTCAGAAGGTGGACAAGAGGAAATAATTCTCCACGCTTTCTTTTGTGCGCTTCCATCTGAACCTTTCAAAACGTCTTGTCATATGCTTGCATGTACAGCATCATGCCCATTGGACAGCTATTCGCAATGGTACTCATGTCTTGCAAACAAAAGGGGCTCAATTTTTCATTTTGAGTATTCAGGTATTGCTTGAAATGATTGATGAGAGTGTTTTTGTGGCACAAGAATGCTTGTCTGTGATACTTGGCTGTGTTTATCACTCAGAAGGTGGACAAGAGGAAACGATTCTCCATGCTTTCTTTTGTGCGCTTCCATCTGAAACTTTCAAAATGTCTTGGTATATGCTTGCATGTATCGCATCATGCCCATTGGACAGCTATTCGCAATGGTACTCATGTTTTGCAAACAAAAGGGGCTCAATTTTTCATTTTGAGTTTCCAGGTATTGCTTGAAATGGTTCGTGAGAGTGTTTTTTGTGGCCCAAGATTGCTTGTCTGTGATACTTGACTGTGTTTATCACTCAGAAGGTGGACAAGAGGAAATAATTCTCCACGCTTTCTTTTGTGCGCTTCCATCCGAACCTTTCAAAACGTCTTGTTATATGCTTGCATGTACAGCATCATGCCA